>VXAB01009623.1:512338-540102 GCA_013399175.1 Odontophorus gujanensis
ATGTTTAGTGTCAGTGTACCATTCAGCTCAAGCTTAAATCTGTCCTTTTCAGGGCACAGAGTCCCCAGAACAAACAGAAAGCCCTCATCTGGCAGCCTCCTTAAAACCATCTCAAAATTTCAACAATTTTAGAGAGATGAAATGGAAGTAGAGTCAATCCTCTAGGGGAGACTCCTCAATCACCTCACTAGCCCAGCCTCAGTCAAATCCAGCTCACTTTGGTCCTCACAGCCAATCCCTTGTGCTTGAGCAGAATTTTTTCCCCAAAGGGGAAAGAGAGGCAGAAGACAGAGGAAGAGTTTTCACCTGCTTATTCTTCAGTTACACTAATAATTCTTATTCCTGAAGGCATGTATTGTTAAGAAAAAGGGAGCATTTTCACTGGTCCGAAAGTGATACTTTCACTCTTCCTTGACACAATTTTTTGGTAAGATGTTTTTTTTCCAAGTATAAATAAGGAGAACCTATTCAAGGCATTTTTGTTTAATAGTCAGATTATTTCTCTCTAAAAAAAAAAAAACCTCCATAACACCTTGATTGCATTTCTACTTCATATTTGCTTGCATAAATAAACCTGAAGTTTTACTGCAAGAGAGGCAGCTATTTTAAAGATGGCAAAATGTCAGCTCTTAGATGGTTGGTTTCATTTAACAAGGCTCCACATGAATTTATGAACTGTTCCGTAACGTCTTCTACTTGCACCAAATGGCAGACTTTAGGCAGAAACCCAATGTATGTTTAGCTAATGTATAACAAACAGACTATTTACATGGTCAGTGGACCCTATTAGGTATTAAGAATGGCCTCTTTCTAAATTTTCTGCTAATTCCCTTCCGCAACAACCTGAACAAAGTGTTCGTTTCTCAGAGAAAGCTAAGAAAATGTGTGCGTCTATGAGTGCGTGTCTTTCGTTTTAAAATGTCTTTAAACAAACTTCTGACAGTTACCTTATTGTCTTTTGCTCTGAGCATGACAATGTAGTTTAAGATATTGTTTCCTGACTTTAAAGGTGCCTTGTGGTTTTTAAGGACATTTCAGCAGCTAAAGGAATTCTACTGCAGACACAGTGAACCAGTTCATTTCTTAAGCAATAAGTGGCAAGCAGGGTGGTGCTGAATAAGCATGCTTATATAGAATTTCTCTTTGAAAAGCCCACTAGTTAGGCCCTATAACACTTCAGTTGATATTTCTACAGTGCAAACACGATAGTGGAAATTAAGTTGCCCCAGCAAATTCAGTTTAGGAGAAATTTGTTATGAATAAAACGCTGCTGCTGGCCTTAGAACATTGAATTTATCCACCAAATAATATCTTAGAAATACCACTTCAGAAGAAATCAGCTCTAAATAATTGATAAATTTGGTTTGTTTAGAAACCTTTTGACCCCTGTAATAGAAAGTAAAAACACATTTCAGTTATTAAAGTCACATATATTCCCTCTGGTAGGGGAAGCTTTTAATTTTAAGCTGGTCTCTGTTGGGGCCATTTGATAAAGCTTGGAAAAACCTTTTCAACTGCTGCTGGTGGATTTGGGTCAGCTTCCCTTGGGAAAATGGCAAAAGATAAATTTGTAGCTTTTCATAACACATAAGAAAACTTCAGAGATTTTAAACATCAAGAACTATTGGAACTGAAAGACAGAGTTTCTCTTTTGTTTCTCCCCCTCCTCCTTCTGCTCCTTCTTCTCTTTTCTTTCCAAAAAGAACTTTAAATTCTCTTGTTGTTTTAATTTTTTTTTCCCTTTTGAGCAGCGGAAGCTGGAATGTTTTGGCCTTTCTAATGACACTACCATCGATCCTTATTAACATAAGATTTATTTTGAGATAAAAACATCATTAGATAATTTTTGTTTCCAAATGGAGTCATTTCATAGCATTGCTTTCAAAGCCAAGAGCAAAATAAATTGCCCTTTATCACATATTTTCAAAAACACAATTCATAAAATTTGCTCCAGTCACAGTTACCAGATCTTTATGTCCACAAATACGAGTTGGTCTCATTTCCCCAGGACAGTAATCTCTGCTTGTGAATGAAGGTGTGATTCTATAGGGACTGCCAAAATGCAGCAAACAGCCACACTGCTGTTTTAGAAGGGGAAAGCAAACATGGATGACATAAAATAAATATATTTAATACCTATGAAGAAAGGAGAAACAAACAAACAAATGAACAAACAAACAAAAAACGGTAACCCCAAAAAGTTGAATACCTGGATAGCTATCTGTGTACAAACCAACTACTTGCAGGCAAAACTGCAGACTGTTATACCTCCTGACCTTCAAATCTGCCAGGATCTGTGCTCTTGTTTGGAGGGGTTGTTGCTGTTCCACATCTCTTTAGGCATTTCTGCCAAGTACAACCTGCAGGCATTGTGATGCACTTCCATTTCTATACATTCATCTGAGACTAACAGATTCACTTCACATAAACTACTGAATGGCTATCATTCAAGAAAAACAGGTCTCTTTCACCAACAGCCTAGGCTGAACTAGAACCAGCGCCCTAGAAGATAAAATCTATGTACTTCCTCACAGCCTCTACAAAGCTACAGACTTTACCTTGTTGTCAATAGGCCAGCGAGTGATGCCCTGGGATACAACAACAAGCTCAAAGAAACACTGGGGAAGTAAATGCCACTGGGAAGTTGCATCCCTGCTCCCGAATTTCATGGTGAATATGTAATTGACTCTCAAAATTACAGATGCCCTTAGCTAAATTTTTGAAACCTGGACCCCTCACCTGACAACCTCCCTTACACAATCTGTGAAGAGTGAGAAGGAACAAGCCAGTAAAAGCAAATTTTTCTTCATCCTAAACAAGCCTTTCTTGAGCAGCAAATTGTTTCTTTTTGCTGCTTCATGCTTGGACGCTATTCCCAGTGTAAGACACTCTATTGCACGGACTCAGTGGTAAATTATTAAAAGGGTCTCCACTGGATATCCGTTCGTGCAGCCACAAATTATGTGTTCATGTACCTATGCCTATTCTTGGCAGGTGTAGTTCCTCTGTGAGTACTTTAGCAATTCAAACACCTGCATTTTTTCATTATGTTAAGTCTGTTCTTCAAACAGTTGCACCTACACCCCATTAGCAACCACACAGGGAGGCCAACTCTTGGTAATTTATGTTGTGAGGGGATTGCCTTCTTGGGCAAGAAAGATACTGTGCAGGAAGCTATGCTGAGATTTTACAGCCACATTGTTCCAGCTTCCCAAATAAACACACTTAGCACGTATCTTCATGATCACTTTGTCCACTTGGAACAGGATGAGTGAACTGGGCTGCTTTGTATGTACTATGCACTCAGTGTTCACACAGGAAATGAGTGAGGAGTAGACAGTATTCAAAATGGTAACAAAATACTTCACAATGTTTTCCTTATTTAAGAATGTCTTAGAAGAATGTGACATTTTGCATGGGAAATTTCTTCTGTCTTCTTTTTCAATTTTTTTTTTTTTTTTGGTCATTTATTCCTGTTGACACACTTTGTCTGATGCCTAATGTTTGGTTTTTGCTAAATTGATGTGGGCTGTTCTTCATCGTTCTTATCAGACAATCTCACAACTCAGCACATGCCATCATACATAGGCACGCTTTCATTGCTGAAGCTTACTCTTCTGTTCCATCTAACAGGTTAATTTCACTTGGTCTCCTAGAAACACTGGTGACCATCTTGTTTGATCCTTTCTTAAACTGTGGCCTGATGCTACAGAAAGTCCCACTACACACACTGCCATTTCTCCTCCTCTTTTTCTTTCCCTGTATTTTTTTTTTCTTTGCTTTATTATACACTCCTTTCTACTGTCCCTTCCTACCATTTGTTGCTGTTGTTGTTGTTGTTTTTCCTCTACTCTTATTCTTCCTTTCGGAGCTGTTTGGTCTGGGAAAGAGGGGAGACCTTATTCATATACCTGAAAGGTGATTGCAGTGAGAGCGGGGTTGGTCTCTTCTGTCTGATGACAGGTGACAGGACAAGGGGAAATGACCTCAAAATGAGCCACGGGACGTTTGAGTTGTATGTAAGGAAAAACTTCTTTACAGAAAGGGTTGTTAGGCGCTGGAATAGGCTCCCCAGGGAGGTGGCTGAGTCACCATCCCTGAACGAGTTTGAAATCCATTTGGATGTGATGTTCAGGGACATAATTTAGCGGTGGGTTGTTAGACTATGGCTAGGTTGTGGTTAGACTTGATGATCTTGAGGGTGTTTTCCAACCTGAGCAATTCTATGATTCTATGATCCCTTCTCCTCCACCCACCTTATCATAACCTCTGGCACATAGACAGCTGCAAATTTACCCCATTTCACTACATTTCTCACACTTCAGTAAGCTGATTCTTCACACCTACAGCGTCACACAAACTACTGCTGGCTAATTCCTCATCCCTAATGATTGCTAGCAGTATCTTCCCATGCATATGCACCAGCATGTATTCACCTGCTAGAAGACCCTTCATGTTTTTCTTCATATGGCACCCTGAAATATAGTCTCCTATCCAAAAAAATTGGATGCTTATACTGCTTACAGAGGAAGAAGACAGCATGTGCAAAACAGAATCATTGCAGTTACTTGGAGTGAAAAAAATAATAAAAAAAAAGGGAGTACTGCAATTTGGAGGAAAAAAAAAGGGGAGTACTGCAATTATTTTTATCAACAAGCAGTTCTTACAAAACAAGCACTGGAGCAAAAGACAACCAGGTTCAAATGGGAGTGTTGACCCACTGGGTCTTTTGGAAATAATTTCACAGAATTCTTTTCAGAAACATTAAAAAAATGGAGTAAAAAATAACCATATGGGTAAGAACAAAATTTTTGAGTACATTTACATGTTTAACATGCTTGATAACGAGGTTCTTCTACAAAGGCAGGTTTTCCAGAGCACCTGTCTGTTGAATAGCAAAAGAAGCCACAATAGGATAACTCCAGAATACTGATGACCATTTTCCACAATAAATCTAAAAACTGCAAAAGAAAACCTCAAAATAGATCTACCTTTTAAGTAAGTGCTAGAAGGGAGTAATTCCGACTGAGTAGCCACCAGAAAAGGCAGAATCATCAGCCACTTTACTTGGACTTAGTGTGAAGAACAACACTGTATGTCTTTAAGCGAGAAATCAAAAATAGTAGGCATTATTCCTTATGCAACTCTGCATAATTAGAAAACAGAATTCAAGATATCTTATCAAAAATAAAACACCTGACAACAAAATCAGCTTTAAATACTGTAAAGCAAATGCAAACAAAGCACTGAAACC
Organism: Odontophorus gujanensis; assembly: GCA_013399175.1. Classification (NCBI taxonomy): domain Eukaryota; kingdom Metazoa; phylum Chordata; class Aves; order Galliformes; family Odontophoridae; genus Odontophorus; species Odontophorus gujanensis. Next base: position 517,593 of record VXAB01009623.1, read on the forward strand.
TCACGAGATCTATGATCATGTCAGCCTAATGCTGGAACAGATATATTTGAATCAAATAGGGAAGGATTACCTCTTGTAATGATTATTTCTTTAGCATCTTTTAAATGGAGCTGTTGAACAACCCATTGATGTAACAATGTAATGACACATTGAAAATCAGAGTTTGCTCATCACAGGATTCCAGATGAGTTAATAGCAGATAATTGCACATATTTCATAAGCATCTCATTTCAACAGTTCTCTTTGATATTTCAGTTTTGGTGCACCTTGTAAGCTCTGGCTGTGTATAGCCAGGAGTGTTGGGAAAAGACACTTTCTAGAGAGAAGCGAACTTAAGGCCAAAAACAGCACAAACACAAACAGCAATCCAACCAAAATGCCTACATTTTCTACGTTAAAACTTTTTGACCAGAAAGGTACAAATGTTAGTGTCAAATTCTAACAACCTTTCTAAATGAAAGATGAATACTAAGTTAGTTAATTAAAAAAAAAAGTGTCAAAACTGGAAGAAAAAAGAAAAGTGAGGACGAGATTGCCACAACAATTTATTTGCATTAGCAGTAGAACATTACAGCCAAGAGTTGCCTCACTAGCACTAATACCATATATCATCAGAAAACTTGAATGTTCATATTTCTGGTGAAATGTAAGTTTTTAAAGGCAACCCAGAAGGATGCCACTGTGTATTTTGAGGTAACACAAATGCAGTCTTCTGCAACTCATTAACATGGGCTCCTTGCTGGAAGAAAAAATAAAATTCTGGGATATAATGTATTTTGTATTAAAGTGAGCACCAAGCTTACCTTCAGTTAAGTAAATCTCACGCAGTCTCACCAGAAATAACATACAACAGAAGTAACACACAAACATATGTACATGCTGCCTAAGAATGGGAGTCCACTTTGGCAACTGCTTTTCCCATTGGAATTGTATGGGGAATTAAAGAGAGCAGAAGATTTGAACAGTAGTTACTGACCAACATCCTGAATTCTACCTTATTGATATTGCTATTCATGTGTGTGTTATTCATAAGTGTCACAAGTTGGTAACATCTTCATTTCAGCTGGTTTCATTACTGGCATTTTATTTCCATAAGAGTGGTGATACAGATCTCATGGCATCCACTGCAATTAGTAAAATTGATTTCTGCCCTGTTTATTTCCACAGAGAGGCTGAGCCATCCTCTGAGCAGCATGGCTTCTGAGCCTCTGCCCTGGTGCCAGTGTCTCTGGCTGTATGTCTTTTTAATTGGCAGTAAGAGTTGGGGTAATCACCAGAGTTTCAGTTTATGCACTGAGTGCCACACTGACGTGCTGCTGAGTGTCAGAGTGGCTGGGGTTTTGCACTACATCTTTAGCCCTCTCACTGCTGGAAGCAAATAGTGAGGAGGAGGAGGCATGTTCCTGCAAGGCTTGGTGCAGTGCTCAGTGCCTCTCCATGCCAAAGAAGACAATCTCAGCTGGAAATCTTTCAAAAATGCATCTAGTTGTTAAAAACTCAGTTCACACTTTTGTATTACCAGTAACATCCCTAGAAAGCTACCAAAAATAAACGACTGGAGAAGCTAGTCTATTTGTTCAAGTACAGCTACAGCTACCTTCATACTGCATAGAGGTACAGATTTCGGCATTAGGTTAAAAACGTTTTATGATATGTGCATGAATCTTTGAACTCATGCTATTCTGGAGTGAGATGAAGTGAAGCTAGAAGGTATCACCTCATCTTTACACATCAGTTAAGTTTCTGAGAGCATACTTCATTTCAGAATCTCCTGTTCAGAAACTTCCAGAATTTCTGTCGTGCAAAATTCTGAAAGCAAAATGTGAATTCTTTCTGAATTTATATAAAACTATAGCCTGAAATGCTTCTAAAATAGAAATATATTTCTTATCCATCTCTTGTTATGAAATGCTTCAGTCAAAGCTAACTGTGGTTCTGTTGACAAGTGTGGTCTTCTCAAGAATCTGATGGCTTTAAGACACAGATAAAAAGTTAAAGTTATTGCTTGGACTGTAAAATCAAGCATTTAGGACTACAATATCAATGTTTTCACTCTACATGCTAACTTTCTCTTATCCTGATACATCCACCTTCAATACTCATTTGTATAGAGACAAAATTAAAATGGAGCATGACCATATGTAACATACATTTGCACCACGTTGTGTTAATGTTGAGGGGAGTGAATTAAAGTTCAGAGGCATTTCCTAACTCTCAAGTACTATCTACTGCAGTGTTAGAAAAGCTGACTTGACACTGACTTTGATGTACACTATTTTAACACTCCTCTTTTCCATATTTCTGGTACCTTAAGAGCACCTTCTGTGATGCAGGACACATTGCTATTGCACAAGTTACTAAGAACTTTAACAGTACAAACACACAGTAACTGAGCTTCCCTCACACCTACTCCCTAAGCTGAAGATTTCAGGGGGATAGTTTGGAGATGGAAGTTGCTCGCTTGGGAACTTTTATGATGCAAGAGTCTAAGTGCAGTAAGGTCCTAGTTGCACTCTTCTTTACTCATCTTTTCATTTCAATGGTTTCAGCTGACCTAGTGCACCGGTGTGTCTCTTGGTCCTGGCTGTACCAGTGTGAGACTGACCTGGAACCTGGAGCCAACTGGTGTTCACCCAAGAGATGCAAACAAGAGAGGTCTAATGGAAATTTTTGTTACTGTGCATCCTAAATGGAATTTCATGGGACAAAGAGGACAATTCTGTAGCACGAGAGGATTTCCTGTAATGAATGTCAAACACCCTCTACAAACAACAGAAATGTGAGAGATTCTGAAAATAAAAGGTCAGAGGGATTTTCTGTAATAGAAAGGTTTTAACGGCCTGAATACAGCATGTTGTGACCAGCTGCCTCTGCAGTGAATCTGTGACAGTCCTGGTGAGGAGCATCCTCAGAACTCCTGTCTGCAATTTGAGTAGCCTTTAATTTGGGAATAGTCACTGGAATTGTCTAGCTTTGAGACAAGAAGTATGGTATGCATCCTGTAGCAGCCCTGAGAGAAGGGAAGGAAAATAAGAAGGGAATTCAAGCAGAAAGGCAGGCTGCTACTGTGCTGGAGGTGGCTGGGTGGAAGAATCTAGGCCATTCTCCCGAGTTAGCGTCCATGCATGTGGCATAGGAAATGGCACTGGGTTGCTGGAAGATCCAGTCATGAAAAGGGCAGGGGAGGAGCATGGCTGCTTAATGATTGATGTCTGCCTCAGGCAGTGAATGGCTTAGCAGCTGCAGAGAGAAAGTGACTCTTCCTTTAAACACTCCTCACTTGAAAAGTCAGCGTAAACATCTATTTGTGACCAAAGTTTGTCTTGGAACCTGATCAAAGATGAGTAAGAGAGGAAGTCTGGAAAAGCTCAGCAGGTGCTGTGACCATGCTTGCATCTTATTATTCACTCCCAGACATGGAAGCTTCTCCTTGTGGGTTGTAGAAAGGAGCAAACCTCAAAGTCAGATCAGACGAGTACTCTCACTCTAAAAGTCTGAGTCTTTGGGAGGTTGCTTTTTGTGCGTAGCATCAAATCAAGACATTTTGGCATATGAAGAAAATACTGAGAAGTTGTTTTCTTTTGCTCTTTCTCTTGTCCTAATCTCTGTTCCCTCTAGCTCTTGCCATCTCCATCTGGGTGTTACCATGCTCTCTCACCACCCACTCTCTTGTCTGGGACTCACAAACTCTGGTCAGGTACAATATTTCTGTAGCCTTTATTTATTTTCTATTCTGAGCAAAGGATGACATTGGAAGAGGGACAGCATCTGCACTACTTCCGTTTTCAGAACAAAGAATTTGACTTTCAGACCTGAAGAGTCTGGAGGGGCTCATGTGGCACGTGTTCAGGACACATGTCATGAATGCAGTGAAAAGTCTGTTGACTAGTTTCATTGCATGGAAAGATGATGATAAATAATAGGAACTTTGACTATGCAGGAGCATGAAAGTAACATTGCATTTATAGGCATTCTTCCGTAGATGAAAGAACCAATATAGTTGGGATATTCAAGCTTTCAAAACCTGACTTCATATTAAACAAGAAACACCTCTTAACACATACTGTGGGACCAGGTGAACATGTCTTTCAGACTTTGAGAAGTATTTAAAATGCTGCAGTAGATGAAGGTAAGAAAACATTCATTTCAGCTAGTCTTTCACTTTGATACGTTCCAACGAGTATGGAAATATGAAAATGAAACAACTTAAGAATTTGTAGCTCAAATTACATATGAAAATCATCCATTCAAGTGTGGATTTAGTCATTTTTGTCTTAGCTCATTCTTTCATACACCCGTTTCCCATTCCAGGTTATAGTACTTATACTGTAGTGTAGGTTACTATAATTAACAGGTTAAACACATGAAAACAGTTGTGTTTTTTTTGTTTGTGTTTTTGTTTTTCCCTTGGTGTGCCTTTGGATCCTTTATTTTGCTAGCAGTTATACTGTAGAGTCACTTCCTACGAACAAGAAACAACTGCTGTGGGGTTTCTTAATACTGCTAATGTTCTTTTCTTTCCCTCCAGTAGTAACAGTGAGAAATTATCGTCTGTAAATAAAATAACACAATGAAGGGTGCATGTCATGACCAGCATATTTAAAGTCCTATATATAATGACCACAGGTACAGGCTGCTTACATTTCTACAATAGCCTATCTTGCATCATCTTAAAAAGACACAATGAGAACCTTTCTAACCTCATTTTATAGAGAAGCTCTTTTCTGATCCAAAGAAACACCTTCAGTTATAATACAATTAAATTCCACAGAATAAAGAGAAAAATGACTTATAAATGTATTTTGTGCTGTGATATTTAATGCAAAGATTAACAACGTTCTTAATTTGTTTTCTCCACCAACACATGCCATGTGGCATATCATAGATTTATTTATTTTTTAATCATATGTCCTGCTGGTTATAACATAACTTAATGTAGGAGCTGCAATTAACAGACTGCCAAAGGATCAACTAACAAGTGCTGATAAGCTTCATTTAACTAATTTGAGGAGTGGAAGTTTAATTTTTTTTTCCAGGAAGGTAGCTTGTTTCCTTATTTCCTGTCAAGTGAGCCAACTCCTGTGACCTGTAGTTAAAAGGGCCCTTTGTAATTAAAGCAGTGAGTCTCCAAGTGAACAGTTCTCACAGCAGGAGGAAGAAAAAAAGAGAAGGGAAAAAAAAACAAAAAGAGGAGGATGCATGACACTGCTTAACTAACTAATCAGGGCTTAGCCAATCCATTTTCCTACAGGCCAGACAGCATACCATGAGCACGCAGCATCTTGCCTTCCATTGGCTTCGTGTCCATTTTATGGACCAGTGAGTCTATTAAGATCTTGGTGACTGGCCCTAACCGAGGGCAAGGCTCTCTCTTCGGCATCTGCCCATAGACTACCAGAAACTGATCAGCCATGTTATATCAATAACATTCTCACACTAGGTTGTGTAAATTGATCTTTTACAATTTCTCTCGGTGACAGTCTCTGTAACCAACAAGATAAATCATTCCTCCTGTGGCTTTTTTATTGATTGCTGAGACCTGTATAAAAATTACACTGCTCAAGATGTGAAGTGAACATCCTCATAAAAGAAGACTTTCTATTTACAATCAAAATATGTTTCAGTACAGATCAAGCACGGTTTTACTATGTGAGTACCATAAGAGACAAGAATTTAACTGAGATTCAAAGCACTGAGAAAGTAACCCACATAAACTTTTAAAATATAAATAGTGCACTACAAAAAAACATAAGAAACAAAGCAAACAAACAAAACAAAACAAAACAAAAGCTTCCAAGGTCATAAAGTTTTGTTTAAGTACAGGCAGAAGTAATAACAAACCATCTGTTAAAAACAATTGGTGCAGAAGAAGCACAGCAACAATATCAGCTAAGTTTTGGGGAGGATTTTTTCTTTCTTTTTTTTTTTGTTTTTTTTACAATTACTTCTACTATCACTAATATAGAATACTTTCTGATGTCATGCAAGTGTATATATTTTTTAATGGAACAGAGTGATTCAAGAGCTTCTTACCTCTCCAGAAAAGAAATATTCTGCACCTTTGGAAAATCTGGCAGCAGTAATATCATACTAGAAAAAAATTATTCAAGCTATGTAAGGTGGGCTTTACTTTTTTATTAAAGCAAAAATTCTGACAGTGTTTGTTATAGGTAATTAAATTCATCCCTTGTTTTTAGGTAGGATCAAGTCTTCACAATTTTATTCCTTTTACTTTACACTATCATTTTAATTCTGTTAAAATAGTCACTGTCATCTAAGTTTTGTTTTATTTAATTAAATTTTATGTTAATAACAGCTTATAAGAGAGTTTTGTAGCCGGGGAACTTAATGAAACTGTTAAATGACAAATTATCAAAAACAATTGAAGAGTTAAAAAGTAATTTAGAGGACAGAAGAATAAATACCAGATACCATTTAAATAGCTTGTACTGGTTCAGTCTGTGGGTTTGGAAAAGGCAATTACTGGTCTGTGCCTCAGTTTACTAAAAGAGTATTACATGCATCAGGAGGAAAAATGTCATTAGCATATTGTGCTTATTTAAATTATTAGAGATACTCTCAAGTCACTCTCTTCCTCAGAAACCACAGTATTTAAGTCAGTATTTACAAAGTACTCAGAAACTCTTGATGATGAGTTCTACAGTAGTGTACGTTGTTATTACTTCTCTTAGACACAAAAACTAAGGATGCATTTAGGTATCTCAGTTTATCAGAAAAAAATGTGATAAGGATTACCTGGGACAACACTGTGGCAAGTAGTCTCTCAAAACAAAGTAGTTTCTTACAAGCTCAATGCAAGATCCCACAAGATCCAAAATATATATTTTTTCCTTTTGATGTTATAAAAAAAATGTGGTAGAGCTAAATGCTGATGACATTACACAAATATAGAAAAATTATACAAAACATTATGTTTAAAAAAGTGCACGTGTAACTAGAACTTACGGGTTTAGAACTATTCTAAGGCACACTAAATTATTTTTCATGTCAAAACAACAGGACAGCTTTTTTTGCTGTTCAGAAACTTGTAGTTCTGCCTTTGTTAAAGAGAGAAACCTCAGAAATAAGACACTGTTTATCAGTTTGAAAATTCAAAGTATGAAAGTTATGAACTTTTCACTAATACTGTAAATCTGTCCCTAAATGACAGAAGTACCTCTCTTTATTTGGTCAGCGAGCAAGATGATTTCTCAAATTAAATGGAGAAGAAGGAAGTCAAGGAGAATTTTTTTTATAAACCCCTGTCCTATAAAGAGGCAACTTGCTTCAGGATAAAATCTTGTGATACCTGCAATTCACTTCTTTATTATTTGTTCTTCCTCTTCCCAGTTTGATATAGAATTTATAAGAAAAATTTGATTGTGAGAAGTCAGTTCAAGGTCCAGGGTCCAAACACAAAGGCCCATTGCAAAAAAAATAAAAAAATAAAAAGGTTGCCAGTGGACAGTAAGCATAGTGAAATAAAAATTATGATAAAGAATATGTTTCGTCTAGATTTTTGCATACTTAGGCAAGTTTGAATTACCCAAATCAAAAGTTTATATTTTTTGGCTAGCCTTATTAATGTTTCCTCTTTGAGTCCTGATGGCAAAATGGTAAAGAAAAGCATCTATGTTATTTTGAACTGAGGGTTTTTGTTCATCTCTTTTGATCAAGTACACAAAATACCAAGATCTAATTTTTAGCAGCGTCTTCTTGATTTCTCGTAATCCTGGATAGCGATGACTTTTCAAGCTGCTCGTTGGAAGCAATTGTGGGAAAAATGCCATTCTCTTTTCAGCTGTTCTTCCAAACCCTAATGAGTTAACAATTGAAATACAGAAAGTTGCCTCAGAGGTCAGGAGAGTATATTCTACACAATAGTCGCAGCATTTGGAACCATGACAGCACTATAAATTGACAAACTAAAGCAGAGCACTTGGTGGTCTGAAGTGGAGAAAAGAACATCGGCCAAGAGTGGTAAAAAGACGAGCCATGAAACCACACAGAAAAAAAATGAATGATTTTTTCAGATCACCTTGTTAGAATTTAGTGTATCGGAGGTCAGACAAGTAGAACAATAATAAGGTCCAAGGTTGAATACCAGTGGGGAAGCTTAACCCAGGAGCTCCAGGTCAACCATAAGTGAATGAGGTAGAAAAGTGAAACAGTAGTCACCCGGGAAGGGAAGGCACAAAAGTCAGCGGGTTAAGGGGAGGAGCCTACCAGTTATCAATTAGACTAAGAGAAAGCCCAGGCTCAAGCACCTGGGATAGAAAAATAATCCCAGTGTGATGAAAAGAGATTTTCTTCTGTGCACAGTTCTTGCTCTCTGATTTTCAGATTTTTAGTTATTTGAAATGTTGTGAAGCTAAAGATCTTAAATCTGTAACAGATGAGAAAACGCAGGCCAGTTGGATGCATTTTCCCCATGTCTTCTGTGCATATGACAATGTTTTCATCCCACGCTGGACAGTTTGCTGAGATAAAGGAGGCATAAAAATAAGTCCTTTTCAAGATACAAGCAAGCACACACATACACCCTTGTAAGGGGATGCTTTTTAACTTCTCTTTTTTCTTTAGAAAAGTACAATTCACACCAGTTTTATTTTTAACTTATGAGGAGGAATTTTTCCAGATTTGTGAAGAAAATTGCTTCAAGTGATGAAATAGAGAATATTTAAGTGACATTTTACAATGTAGAATGAGCGCAGAATGCTTATACAACTTCCTCTTCCTATGAACATGTATCATCTAACTTAGTAGGAATTTTGCCATTGATTTCAAAAGAGCTAGAACAGATCCAAAACAGAGTAGACTATGTCTTATATCCAGTAATACAGAGTCCATCAAAAATTTATAGCTGAAATATTATTCAGGTCTCATGAACAGTATGTAGTGAAAGCATAGACGTACAATGTCATCTGAAGTAAAGATCTAAACCCACTCCATTTATAACCCACCACCCTATTTTTCTATTTGTCTATTCATCTATTCTTAAGCACACGTTTCTCAGGAATTATATGGTCCTGGAATGCTGCTAAAACCAGCAAAATTCTTATAGGCAAGAGTAAGTCTCACCAGCTGTAGTAAAGCATACAGTATCCCTACTATCCTCTGGTGTGTACATGCTATTTTGAATTTACAAGAGACCCATTGTGAAGGTATTGTGATAACTTTTCGAACTTTTGCCTCACCAGAACAACAGCATTAGTGCAGATAAATCTGGGGCTGACTGCTGAGCACACAGGTACACCCCACACAATAGCCAGTCCCTTTCCACTATCACCAAAGAAGATGTAGGGATTACACAGCCAAGTGGCAGCTTTCTGCATTGAGCAGTGTGAGTTTTCTGGTCTGAAAACTCTTCATACAAAGACCGAAGCAGAGAAGCCCAGAGGCGAACCCTTTTCACATGAGAAGAATGTAAGCAGAGCCCTGTGAAATCTAGCAGGATAAGAGAAAAAAATATGGCCCACTTAAAGAAGTTGGAACTGGGGGAAAGTTTAGGAAAGGAACATGTACTAAGAGAACTGCAGTATTCAGCCTCAGCTGGGTATCGTGTTTGTTTGGGAAAAATAAATAAATATGATTCTGAAATCTTCTTGCATATATAAAAGAGAGAGGTTGTAACATTTTCAATGGAAGCTTTAAAGATCTGGTGCGTCCAAAGGAAAAGATACCTTGATGTATTTCTCTATAAATGTTTCCTCATTAGTCAGCTAGATTTACATCTTGGAAATTATGGGAGGTCATGCCAGATATAAGCAAGGGAATCAAGAAAAAAAAAAAGGCTAAAATGTTCTTTGTTATAAGAGAGGAGTTCTTTTATAAAATATTCTGCAGAGACGTGGGTGGCAATAGCATTTTTTTTGTGTGTGCAACAGGGGAAGTTGGATTAACTAGCATTAGGATTTACTATGTTTTTCTTAGAGAAAAGTTTGTTTCTTTTACTTTACACAAGAGGGGAAAGTAGTGCACCATTTAAAGACCTTTTTTTCTTCTAAAAGAACAAAAAAGAATAACCAAAAAAAAAAAAAAAAACCAAAAAAAAAAAAAAAAACCAAAAAAAAAAAAAAAAACCAAAAAAAAAAAAAACAAACCAGTCTTTCAGTCTCCTGTTGGTAGCATTTGACTGGGATGCTGTTTCCAGGAAGACAAGTCATTTTCAAATTGAGTTGCATTAGCTCTCACAAGTCAATAAAGTAATATTGTTGTGTTCTGTGTACATCAAAGCTCATATTCTTTAGATTTTTATACTGCAAATAATTCCCAATTCATCAAGAAGAAATAAATGTAAGGTTTTATTAGAGGCTATTCCATTAACTGAGCCAGCATTACAATAAACTGAGGTGATGGTGGTGGCTTCATTTACCAGCAATGTGAAAAAAGCTTTTGAGAATTTGTGTTGGTTTAGGATGGGGGTTCATTTTACCTAACTATAGTCATCTATAAGTTCAGCATCTACTTTAAGTCAATACAGAGATCCAGTTAGAAGAGGTTAGACAGTGATACATTTCATTCTGGCAAAGGCATCTGATCATTTGAATTGATCTTCAGGCTCCACTGACTCCACTAACTAGACCTCTGTTGTTAAAATGAGAACCTAATTCACATGTAAACACTTACACTGTAGATGCTTAAATTTAAGTGTTCGAGACTATAGCAGATTTTTACTCTTGCTTAAATAACTATTTTAGTTAGAATAACTGTAAAATGTACATCAGCACCTGAGCTGTTTTTCTGTATTCCATTTGTAGATAGTAATGAAGAATCTCACCTTTGAAGTGAGATTCATCTCACCCTGCATTAAACACCTTAAATAAGTCAGATGAGTTGCACTACAGAGTATGTATTACATTCCACTGAAAGCAACAGAAGACTAGTTCAGAAGATGACACTTATACAATGTGCTTATACAAGCATATCCCTCCTTTGGTCCCAAGCAGTCACTAGGAGATGGAAAGATTTAAAGATTTAGAAGATAATAATGTTGCTTGTAGAAGAGTTTAGAATTGTTGGTGAGACTGATTTTCCAAAGGAGAACACCAATGATAATCTCATCCAAATGTTAACCAAAAGATGGTAGGTATCTGCCAGCTACTCTGACTTTTCCATGAAGTATTAAGTCAAGGTGAGAAATACAATGTTAAGTGTGATGGTCACAGGGAACTAGAAGAGTGACTTGAGAAACTGAGCTCCTGAGCTTGGGAAATGCTTATTGTTGTTGTCTTTTGAACAGATAAATATAAACAAGTACCAAAAGCAGTTGTCAGTGCTTGCAAGAATGCTGTTCTTTAGGTAAATTTTAAGGCAAATTCTAAAGAAGTGGTGGAGGCAGAAGAGATGCATCTTAGACATGCAGTGCAGATGGTCAGAAACAGATGTGAGTCACAAATCACAGTAAGTATTTGTGTTTGTCTGTGGTAACATGAAAAACAGAGAAACAAAGAAAAAAAAAGAAAGATATTGGGGGACCTTTTGTTTGGTTTGCTCCGACTGATGAAGCTCCTGGATGGACACCTGCAGAGACAAGCAAACCAGAAAAGAGGAGGATTTTGTTGAAACAAAAGGCATATTTGGGGAAATGAGATATCCATTCATCCCAAAACAAGACCGATAGCCACATTTATGTTTAGGGGAAAATATGTATATATATATGCAAAGGTAAGTTAAAAAGGTTGCATGAAGATTGAAGAGAATCAGGAAAAGAGTCAGGAAGTCTTCACACAATGATGGAACATAGAGGTTAGAATGTTAAGATTGTTCAATGCAGAAAGAAAGTTAAATATAAGAAAATGGGCATGTGAAATTAAATATGAATGAATTCCATGCTGGAAGCGGGAAAGAAACCTCATAGATTTTGTTGACAGGCATCTCAGTGTAGACTGTTGAATCAGAAGAAATTGAAAGAGGAATCCCAGACAGTCATTACACATAATTCAAAGGGATGTGACCAAGGAAATTGATAAAGTTGAATATGCAAGATCTGTTGTGTTTGCTTGCTTGCTTGCTTGTTTGTTCAGAATATGGGAGAGTCTAGAAGATGTTTGTCTTACAGGGCAAAAAAGCAAAAGAGGAAATACATAAATAAATAAATAAATAAATAAATAAATAAATAAATAAATAAATAAATAAATAAATAAATAGCTGAGTTGGGCAGATGATATGTAGGGATGTAGTGGGAGCATCTGCAACAACGCTTGAAATACTGAGTGCTTCCTTTGAGTTCCCAAGGAAATTGTGTGCCCTCAGGAGAAAGCACTCAGTTATATAACAGATTCTCCTCTACTGGTGGAATTCACTCTTAAAGTGGTAATTCACACTCACCTGATGTAACTGCCCCTGCAGTTGTGAGAGAGGAATTGAGGGATTCCCAACAATAAGAAATGGAAGATGTAGTACTTCCACCCCCACACCAGCAGATTTAGATTCTGTAGGTTTAAAATGAATCTTCAGCATTTAAAATGTCAACAGGCTCTTATCAGAAGCATGCTATTAGCTGTGCCTCATTTTCTTGTGCAGTTAGAAATCTGTATAAGTTGGTTATGCAGACTTATCAGTTTGATAGACTGCAAGACAAACTCTGGCCATCTTATAGTGGTATCTCAGAATGCATTTTCGTCATCAGAACAAGATCCAAATGACCAATCACATCTTTGTTAAAGAATCAAGGGGGGAGTAATGGAAGTAGGAGTTCATTAAAAAAAAAAAAAAAAAAGCAATAAAAACTTTTTTTTGAAAAAAGGAAAAGAGGAAAGGANNTAAAAAAACAAGGGGGGGAGAATGGAAGGAGGGGGTTAATAAAAAAAAAAAAAAAAAAGTCATATATACTCTGTTATGCAGAAAGGTAAAGAGGAGAAGGAAATAATATAATTCAGATGTCCATTTTCATAAAACCAGTGAATCCATGACTATGCACTCTAAAGAGATCTGATTTTCATAAAGGTGGCTAAAACACTATAGTTTAAGGTTATGGTATTGTTGTCAGATAGCATAGTTATTTGACCTTCAATATGGCAAATATGCAAAGCTTCCTCTAGGGATGAAATATAGATGTGAAAATGAGATAAATTATTTTCCCAGATGCCATAATTTCTTTTATGTACCCAGAACAGAAAATATTAGTACAGAAGAACGACTGTAGTGTTTTCTAAAGCATTGAAAATGTAGCAAAACTGGACAAATCAGCATCAACTACTGTTTCAAATTGTTGGATTTTTTTTGTTTGTTTGTTTTTTTGTTTTGTACAAAGAAGATATTTCTTTGTGGCAGCACTGGATCAAATCCTTATGGTAAGAGTTTTCTGGGAAATAAAGTTAATAGCACCACCATTAACTTCTTTCCTAACTCAGTATAGAGTTGTCTACCAAATGGGCAGTTGGAAAAGAGGCCATTACATATCTTCTTTCAAAAAGGAACCAAAATACACCCTTAGAAAGTTCAGTTCACTCTGTTGAGGGGGTGGAATGATTGTCACCCTTTCCCCATCAACCAGAATGCTTTTCACAGCCAACAAATCACAAGGCACTGTTAGATATAAGACCACTTCTGTAGGAAAATATGTTCGTGTTAAAAATGTATAGAAATTATAGCAACAGAAGAAAATGAAACTTGCAAGCCCAGAGAAATAAAACAACTTGTTATTTGTGATAAACAACAGGGGATTGTTGTAGGTCTGAAGCAATCAAAAGAATCTTGCATCACAAAGCAAATCTGAACAAAAATAATAATAATACTTAGAATTCAGACTTTTCATTTATTGAATTGTTTCTGTACAACAAGCTGTACAGAATAACACAATACATACTAATGCTCTGGAATTGGTAATGAAACAACCTAGTTGTAAAAGGATATAGAACTATACAGAACAGAGAACTGTTATTTTGTTGGTTTGCTTGCTTCTTACTCAAATATCCATTGTGTATATTTTTCTTCTCTGTCCAAAAAGTGTTCCTCACGTTGGTTTTTAAAGGTGTAGGAGTGCATTTAATGATTAACAGGGAGAAATAACCATTCAGTAACTCATTACCATGTGTGGACCTAAACTGGATCATAGTCTTTTATTCCGTAGTTCTTTCAATTCCCTTTGTTGTTATTTTTATTGTACACAACCCAGTTCAAAATTTAACTTCTTCCATATCTTTTTGTTTGTATCTTTGCTCACACTCAATGTATCTGCTAAACGAAAAATATTGAATATAGCTCTTTTTCAAGACCCAGTCATAAATCACGCAAAAAAACAGTACCTGAAGGGGGCCTACAGGAAAGCTGGGGAAGTACATTTTATAAGGGCAGGTAGCAACAGGACAAGGGGAAATGGCTTTAGATTTGAAGAGGGTAGATTTCGACTAGATATTAGGAAGAAATTCTTTCTTTTGAGGGTGGTGAGACACTGGAAGAGATTGCCCAGCAAGGTTGTGGTTGTCCCCAACCTGGAAGCATTCAAGGCCAGGCTGGATGGGACTCTGAGCAACCTGATCTAGTGGGAGGTGTCCCTGCCTAGAGCAGGAGCTTGGAGCTAGGTGATCTTAAATGTCCCTTAAAACCCAAACTATTCTATGATTCTATCAATTCAACATTGCAGTGGTGCACAAGTCAGAGCATGGGGAATCGGTCTTATCCTCATGTCAGAAAAACAGTCTGAGTGTCTGACACATCTATCAGCACAATAAAATTGAATACAAAAGTTGAAATTCATATGGATTTAATAATTAGACTTTCTTACATTCTTTCAGTCAAACAAGAACTCTGCAGAAGGATGATCTGAAGGTTTTACCAGGAAAGTTTTATTTCTTTTTTATTCTCAGCTACAGAGTGAACACAGAAGAAAGGAACCTTTTTCCTCCAAAAATTTAGTGGAGCTTGTGTGCCCAAAGTAGACCTTTCTTTCTCCTCGAAAAAGTCCAGCTCATCTTATTATCCTTTGAAAATCTGGAAAAAAAGAATGAATTTATTTTAAGACTGTCTAAATGCTTTCTGGTTCTCTCAGGTTACTTAAGATCCTTTCTTAGCAACTACCTTCTCTAACACTCTTCATCATCTTGTTCCATTATTAAGGAATAAACATATATACACAACAGTTATGTCTTAAAATCTACCCATATGCCAGAATTTTCCTGCTTAAGAAGTACAGCAAGAATTTGAACGAACATCTCTGTGGTGTGCAAAGTCCATCTAAAATTACCTTTGAAGATTTTGCATTGCAAATAGGAAAGGATACTAAATTCTTTGAACACATGATTATAAGTTGCTCGCCTAAGTCTCTCTAAGGCTACTGGACAGTCAAGAAGTGTGTTTTATCAGCTAAGATAGAAGAATATCAATATTAATCATGCAGTATTGATAATAAAGGAAGAAAATCATTCAGTAAGATTACACTTTATCTCAATGTTATTGAAATGGAATGAAGAGATTTTTGTCTGTGAAAACAAGGTACACAATGATAATTAAAAAAAAAATGAAAGTAAAAATTCTCCAGCTACAAAGAATAAGCCACTCACTGGTTGTCTGGAATAAAAAAGAAGAATCAAAAGCTGGGTATTTCCGTAAGTGTCTTGTTCATACTTCATTGCACCTTCCTTTGAAGTGTGTGGCTTTGATCACCCTTCATAGGACAGTGAACCAAATGGACTTCCAGTGTGATACAACTTAACATTCCTGTGATCCCAAGTGCTGCAGGATTCATTCGTGCTACAAGACGTTCAGCATGACAGAGAAACTTGTGAATTAATACATATCCTAGGTCATTTTGCTCTTTCTCAAAAAAAAAAAAAAAAAAACTAAAACCAAAAAACCTGTTTTTCTCGGCTCTCAGTATTATTTTTGATGCAAGTATACCTTCACCTGTTTTTACTGCCCAGGCAAGTAACATCACTGAAAAATTTATGAAACTGGTTAAAATGTTTTATAGAAAGTTGGTCAGAGAGAAATTATCAGCAGGAAGGATTGCCCCTGCATTTTTCTCCAGATTTTTCCCAGGAGCCTTGCATGAACAATATATTACAGATTACTAATTGAAAGTTTTATTCAGAACACAACTATACCAGGTTAAACACGATTCTTGTGGACTGAAGTGCTTAGTAACAAACATTTTATTCCTTCTCTAAGTTTACATGTGCTGAAAATCAAAAACTGTAGACCAAGTCTTCAATCCTTAGACCAGGCCTCCAAAGACCCTCGACTGACTAAAAAGGGCATGGATCAAAGTTACCTTCGTGTAATCTATAATTTTTATTGCAATCCTTTGTCCAGCATTATCACTTTTAATTTTAGTTGTTCAAAGTGATTTTCTTTCTGACACAAGCAAGTGTATAGGAAAAAGATTTGCAAGGAAGCAAAATCTTCATTTTCTGAAATCCACTAGACAATGAAGAACATTCAGTTATATCCTCTCCAACTGTGTATTAATTTCTCACATTTCCAAAACTATCTGATGATATTAGGATGTTTCTGCTTCTCACTCTCTATCTGTATATACACATGGGTCACTCTGAAAATAATGCCTCCTATTTATTTCCATGGAAGCTACAACAGATACAAAGGGCACAATAACACTAATTAATTGATAGAGTAAATTCTCTGCTACAAAATACTATTTTTCAACATTGTTATAACTATAAGCCTATTTGTCCAGATGAGCTGATTGAGAACATTTCATTTCATTTTGTGACAGCTACACATGGTCATCTGGAACATGGTTTGTCTTTTACATCACCATCTCCACTGATGAAACATACCACACACGTCCTCACTGAGCTCACATCCTATATTTGGTCTCCATAAACATTCAGCAAGTGTCAGTGAATATCAGTGATGTCTTTTTTTCCCACATGGAGGAATTCAATGATAAACTTTTAATTCATCCCCACTTCTATGTCACATACTTTTGTGTCAGATTGCCCCTTTGCTGCCCTGTACCACACGACAACAAAATGGAGTACTAATGGGAAGTTCAACCTCTACTGCCATCCCACCATTTGTCTCTGATATCATGGGCCAACATAATAAAATAGGAGGCATTACTTTTGGATAAATCCTCATATATAGATATAAGTAGATTTATATGTATCTACATATATATATTTTTATCTTTTACTCCAAATGTTTCTTTAATATTGGAAAATTACCTTCACAACCGGAATAACTACTATTTCAGGCAACTATTGGCTCCCCAGTAAAACAGTGAGTATTGAACCTAAGCCAAAGTTCTTCAGAGTTCAGCAGTGTTTGTTCAATTTTTTTCACTTATAGAATCATAGAATGGAGACATTGATAAGATCAATAGAAAATACTTTTTAAAATAACATTTTCCTCATTGAAGATGAATCTGCCTCTTTTCTTTTTGAAAAAAAAAAAATAATACTTTTGCTGAAAATTACTATTCACCTCAAATCTTCAATTTCCAACCAAAATACTCACTTTGTCTTCCATAAACCTCTGCCTTGCTTCACACCTTTCTCTTTCACCACCCCTCACCCTGGCTTTCATTGCATTTTAAGAATGCATTTCTTGTTTGCCAAGGAGGGCAACATAATTACAACGTATAGATTAGTTTTCCACTTTTCATTTCCCATTAATTTGTCAAGGTTATCCTATTTTGTAAAGTCATCGCATGTGAAAGTAAAGAAAGCTGATGGAAGACCTGTACAGTTGCCAAGATGGCCCAAGGCTATTCTCTCACTTCTTGGACATTGATCTTTGCAAAACACCATACCTTTTTGATGATCAGAGGATTTTTCAACCCGCTGTTCTTGGAACCAGTCCTGAAACCCAGCCAGAAACCTCGACTGTTTCAGTAACTGTTGCATTGCACTTTTTAAGTGATGTAGGATGGCCAAGTGTCAGGTAGTCCACAATCTACTCTAGCAAGCCATAGTACTCTGGATAAATTTCAATATTCCAGTATTTTGTCACTAATATGTGAGCCTAGCTCTCTGAAAGACTAAACTGCCTCTCACGCTGCAAGAATTTTCTGCTGTTGAAACTGTATCCAGTGAAACACAACTGTCTGGGATCAGAGCCAGGTCACTCTCAGTTCAGTGGCCTTATCTTTGAATTTAGAACTGAGGTCTCATGCGTGTCTCCTTTCATGAGAGGCAAACCTCGTTCTTTCAGTGATCCATCTCCTCGAATATTGAACTGGTGCTGCCAGTAGACTGCATCTTTGCATATATGATGAGATTTTGCTGGCAAAAATTGCTATAGAGTTTTATTCCTCCCTGACTGAATATCTGTCACATCCAAACTGATGTTAATTGATGCCTCCTTGCTGTAGTGGTGGGAGTTTCAGAACAGATGTTAATACAGCAATGAGCATGTTAAGAAAATTTAAAATATAAAAAGACTAACTTCTGACTTCTGCTTACAGTCTATATATACTACTGCAGATTGATTGAAAAACAAAATAAAGAATATACTTAGCTCCTCAGGGAGGGGGGAGGGGTCTGGAATTAACGTTCATTGCATTTCTCAAACCAAAGCTGCATTGATAGCCCTAACACCCATCCTCCATAAGAAGAGTTTTAAATGTACCGTGTATCTTTTTTCTACACTAGATAAGCTGTTGGTATAGTAGCACTTTCTGATAAACTGTTTATTAATCTATCACAAGCATCTAGCATGAGAGGTACAAGTCAGCTGAAGAAGACAGAAAATATTGCTGTTAAATAATTACACAGTGTCTTTAAATTATGGCTTAGTGTTTCTGAAAATGACTGTATCATCCATCAAAGTATGCTGTGAGCTTTTTCAGTAAGTGTATCATGTAGATGTATTTTGTAAGATCACACACAAATGCATTTTTTCATTCATATTCATATTTAATCATAAGTCCATTATTTGAGATTCAGGATGGGATAAATCTAAATATGAAGCTTTTATCTTGCCCTGTAAGTTCTACAGTATAGTTTAATATTAAGATTTTAGTAGACAGTTACACAGTACTCAGTTTTAATATGGAATACTTCATCATGTTCATTATTGCCTATTTAAACTCATGTAAACTGACACTCCTGAAATAAGCAAGCTTTAAAATGTTAATACAAGTGTTATGCCTCTTTTAATTGCAATAGACATCTCATTAAGTAATTTAATGCCTGTGGGACCTCTTACCAATACACAAAAAACATACTTTGCCCAGCTTTTCTATATGGTACAATATGATGGAAATATTTCTTTCTGCAGTGACGTCCATCAGCTTCCTCTCTGTTCTCCATATCCTGTGCAAGGAAGCCCCACAAGTAGGCTGTCTCAGGGTGCTGTGTTAACAAGTTCAAGGCAGAGTACCTTTACCAGCTCAGGATTCACCAGCAGAACCTGCGGATGCAGAACTAGACAAACAAGAGCTACCTAGATCATGAACGTGGTGGAATTAGTTCTTCATCTAGGTTGAGAGGAAAACATGCATGACATTTTCATTAGCCTAGAAGGCAGAAACATCTGGTTACTTGGTTCAGCTCATCAGCAGGAGAGCCTGTAGTTGATTAGCCCTTCTCTCAGTAGTAGGCGTTACTACAGTCAGTGGGAATTACTAAACATGGTTTCAGGGGACTGACGTTAATTTGGCTTGCCAAAATAATATGCAATTTTTTAAGGAGTTTGTGTTAATTAGTTGTATAATTTGATGTGATGTGATTGGGTTTACACAAAGAAAAGCAGAACAGGGTTTGCTATTAGAAGCTGCAGTAGGAGAATCAAGAGGTGGCACTTAAATAGTGCACAGTGTGAATTTGCAGCAGTAAAAGCCTTAGTTCATGATCTAATTACAATGGGATTCCCTTACTCAAAAGCTAAAAGCCTTTTAATTCATATTTCTTCTTTTAAGATGTTTTATTTTGACTACTGTACTATTAATTCCTGTGCACCTATAAATCTATCACAGATTAAGTCAATTTGGGTATCTCATTTTGGTCCATTTTATATAATATCCCACTTTCAGAGGAAAAGGAATATGTCAAATGATAAAATTAGGCAATTTATAGTTTGTGTATTTCCTTACTGTATCTCTCTGCCTGCCTCCTACTCTTCATTCACAAACTCTTTCACAATTATTATTGGCAATTTAGGCTTCTTTGCTATCTGTGAAATGGTAATCAGCAGTAACACTGACGCCAGAATTACAGTTTTTACCAGGCTAACTGATAGCTGAGAGCTTAGAAACCTAGATGAGCTAGTCAATATCCTCTCATAAAAAGGGCTTGCTGCCTACCAGTTGCAGGAAAAAAATCTGAAAAGTTGCACGGAAGATATTTGCTGAGGGTTTGAGGCTGTTTTTCAGGTGTGGCTTTGTTTTTTTATTGTTTTTTTTATTGGGTTTTTTTTGTGTTGTTTGCTTTTCTTTTCCCCCTTGGGATTCACTAAGTGAGTATGGGACTACATGATTGAAGCAAATCTGAGAAATAGCATACCATTCTTCATTTCTCTGTTCTTCTCACTTCTCTTTCTATTTGCACTGCAGATTCTTTGGACAGGCTGCAGGTTATTCCCATGTTCATTAGGTGTTCTGCACACCAAGTTACCAGGCCCAATGATGACCTCCAGGCACAGCTCTCATGGACATGCCAGTTAATGAACTTGAAGCTCTTTCCCACTCTCTGCTGCCCATCACCTAGTAATTTAACATCTCATGCCAATTCTGTGAGGAACAGAGGGTAGGAGTTTGTTTATCACTGTTTCCATCAACAGAAAGTGAAATGTGCATTAAATATGAAGCATTAAAACTTTCCAAATTTAGCCGCACACTTATTCAGGAGATTGGTCTCCTTTCATGTTGCTGATGGCTACTTCTTCGGATCGCTCCTGAAGAGAGTCAATCTCCTTACATCATCTAACACTGATGACAAAAGTTAGGAAGCATAAGTGCCCCATCCCTGGAGGCATTCAAGGCAAGGCTGGATGTGACTCTGCGCAGCCTGGTCTAGAGACTGGCAACCCTGCCCACAGCAGGGAGATTGAAACTAGATGGTCTTTGAGGTCCTTCCCAACCCAGGCCATTCTATGATTCTATGAATATCAAGGTTTCCATTTCTATCCTTCTGCAATAAACCATTGTGGTAGCTATGTTTGAAACCTCCTCTTGCCAGACAGAAACAAGAAGAGCAACTTGCATTGTTGCTTGAGTGAGGTCCACTGGGGACTGAAGTTTCCTACGGCTTGCTGGGTAAAGAGGAACATTCTTACACAGTGCTGAAATTTTGCCCAAACCTCGCATACTGATGTGCAAACTTCTCAGAGATGTTCACAAATCACAGGGTTGCCTGAAATCTCATACAACACAGGTTTTCTATGATACAAGGTTTCCTTATAAATGTTTCACAGAGCTCTTCTCTTCAAGTTTCCAAAAAGAGATACTGCATAATTTATGGAATGCTCTGTTCAACATCCAATCCCTGTGAAAAAGCCCTGTAGTTTAGGTATGACTTTATATAAAATAGCGAGTCAGCCAAATACAGAAGAGAGAAGAGTCATAATAGACTCTTTGTCTGAACCATCAAGGCTTGGGAGATATGAGTTTATTGTTGGGAAGTTTTTAAGAGCCTGAGGCACAAAAAGATCAGTGTCAAAGGAAGCATGTGTAGTAGGTGGTAGAGTGGAGTTGATGTTATATGTAAATCAGAGGGAAGTGTACAAATACTAAAGGCTTTATTGCCATTGAGCAGTTCTAATAATACAAAACAACAACAAAAAAACACTTCAGTCACACCATGGAGTATACCTGGACAAATTCCAGGTAATTTCCATTAGGTTCAGTAAGGGTGCCTATGTCCATCAGGGTAGCTATCTATGCAATGCTGAGCTCTCAGTTATAGGATCACCCGAACTCTTAATGGAATTAGAGCCTTATAATGTTCAGTTGCTTGCTATTTATTTTCCATTTGAATATCAATTAATTACTGAAACCGTATTTGTTTACTTTGAACAGTCACTTAGTACATTTAATGCAATTTATGATTACTCTTTAGCCCCTTATCCACACTGGCTACCGTACTGACCTGTATTACCTGATTCTGATATGCCCTTAATTACCCATCTCTTCAACTGTTGCTCCTAAATTATGGTCTCAAGCTTATGTGAAGACAATTTCTGTGTTTCTTTCAAGCTTTTGGAGAGTGAGATTTTATATTTTGCTCTGTGTTTTCCACCCCATCTGTCACAGCAGTGTCCATGAATGGGAATACCAGGAACTACAACAATGCTGACAGTAAGCAAGAATGAAAGCTTAGAATTAAGGTATCTGAGAATCACTAAAAATAAATATGTTATTTTGTTCACTGAGGATACTTCATACAAAAGGATGTTATGAGGCCAAAGGATTAATTACTTGTTGTAAGCCACTCAGAAACATTAGTACAGTAAACAGACATGAAAAGTTCCTTATTAATATCAAACTGTGCACTGCATATTAGTAAATATTTCTAACAACAGAAAGATGTGTTACTCAACCCACTATTAGTGGGTTGAAGAAGAGAGGAGAGGAGAGAAGAGGGGAAGGGAGGAGAGGAGAGAAGAG
>VXAB01009623.1:540148-586139 GCA_013399175.1 Odontophorus gujanensis
GAAGGAAGGAAGGAAGGAAGGAAGGAAGGAAGGAAGGAAGGAAGGAAGGAAGGAAGGAAACATTTAGATTTACTGAGAAGCAGAAGAAGAAATGGTTATAGAGATATATAGCAGATTTCCCTTTTTAGAAAAACTGCATTCTCTTTGTTTCCCCTTCTTTCTTGTCCTTTTGCCTCACTAAGTACTGGGACGTAAGCCCAGCAATTTTCCTTCTTTGCATTGAGTTATCCTGAGAACAAATGCTAAAGGAATATATTTTAAAGCTAGTAATGGTGTCTATCTGTAGTGAAAGTGATACAGAATATACATCTGAGCCTTACCTGGTACAGGAAGAATGTCATTTCTCAAATACCT
The DNA here is from genome assembly GCA_013399175.1 of Odontophorus gujanensis. NCBI lineage: Eukaryota > Metazoa > Chordata > Aves > Galliformes > Odontophoridae > Odontophorus > Odontophorus gujanensis. The sequence continues at coordinate 540,503 of VXAB01009623.1, forward strand.
GCATACACTGCAGTTTTCCCATAAGAACTTCTAGGCTCACAAAACACAACAAATGAGATCTGCATGTTGGTGGCACTACGATTTCACCTGATGTGTTAACTGAGAATTATCTTCCCTGTTGCTCTATTAGTTTTGTTCCAGTTACCCGTAGATATTTTCACCACATAGCATGTTACAGCTTGGGAGTGTCCAGTCAAAATCTTCAGAACTGAATTCAGGAAGAAATCAATTACAATAAAAACTCATGGAAACTTTGTTTTTTATTTCTGAAGCCTAATATAGAAGACTGAACACTTTAATAACATTGTCTGCTTATGCTTAACTTTAAAACTACAGATTGTTAAATAAGCCATTTATTACCATTTGAAAATGAGTTTCCATTCCTACTGAGTTAAGAATTCCCATTTTTAGCCATCTAACTGCACACTTCTTCCTGACTATATAAGATTTTACCTTAAGAATTTCCTATGTTTTGTTCCAGTATATTCTGATATTTGAATCTCAACTGAAAATTACAGAATAATAAGGTCCATTTGACCTTAATTTTCGTATTCCCAACTTTTGAGTACGAGGCTGTCTCATCCAGGAGAGGACAAACATATATCTAGCGCAGAACTGTGCAATAAGATCCCCAAATTAAACAATTAAGTAATACAATTAAAAAGCTTTTTTTAATAAAGGTTTAAGAGTAATGAGGCAACAAAGATTCACCGTATGGCAACATTTCATTATGAAACTCAGTAACACAGCAAAACTATCAGTTTTCCCTTGTTGCCTTCCAAGAAAATGCTGTTACTTTCCAAAAGACATTATGCTCAATTAATCCCTAGTGGCATCGAGGGATGCTAGCTGCATGTTCCTCCACCAGGAGCATCCTGTGTACAGCGAAGATGGCAAGCTAATTTGCACAGCTCCCATCCAGCAGGGATTTTGCCATTAGACAGGGTATAACTGCAAAATCTATATTTACTTCTAACCTTCCCTTCCCTCTACCCCTTGTGTGCTCCTGAGCCAGTTGTTTACATGCAAAATCTGATAAGAGTGCCAGCTTTTCCTGCTCTTTAGTCTTTTTTCTTTCCCTCCAGATTCACTTTTTACTTTTTTTTCGGGTCGCCTTTGCAAAATCTGCCAAGAAGGAAGAGTAATTAGCCCTCGCCAAGCCCCTGCTCCTGAGGCTAGGTTACCAAGCTGCCTAACTTAAAACTGACTCCAGCATCTCCATGCTGCATGCAGTCATTCCTGTCTTCTGACTGCAGTATAGTCATAAATTTAGCTCAAGAATGGTTCAGAGGGGGAGGCTGTCTTTTCATTACATGCTCAATATCCATTATAATGGAACCTGGCTTCTAGTTCAGGGCCTGAAGGCATATCACAATGCAAATAATAGACAATAATGATAATAAAAAGGAAATTTTCATCACAAGAAACTTGATTAGTCTCCTGCATCCTGGGTAAAAGTATCTATATTTATATAAAGTTTTATAATTTTTGTTTTGTGTTTTTAAATACAATGCCAGTAATTCCCTATTTACCCTGATTTTCATGCAGGTATATTTATGTCTCAGAATTCCAGTGAGTTCCCTTAGCTGATGTTCAAAATACATCTCTCAAATTACTATATTATCCCAAATGTAAGCTTTTGGAATCTCCACCGTAACAATTGTATCTGGGTAACAAATTATTTGTTAAATGGAAATGGAAATACACTGCATGGATTATTTCTTGTGATATTCTGGCAGTACAATACTTTCATTCAGATAGCATTAAAGACAATGCAGCAGTGTTTTCATGATATCTTACAGTTCCCAAAGGGGAAATGGTTTCAAACTAAAAGAGGGGAGATTTAGATTGGACATATGGAAGAAGTCTTTCACAGTAAGGTGGTGAGGCACTGGAACAGGCTGCCCGGAGAAACGGTGGACGTCCTTCGAGACCTTCAAGGTCAGGCTGGACAGGGCTCTGAGCACCTGATCTAGCCATAGGTGTTCTTCTTATTGCAGGAAAGTTGGACTAGATAACCTCTAAGCGACCCTTTCAGATCAATGATTCTATGATTCTATTCTATGATTCTATGACAGATATCATCCTGAAAATTAGAGGTCACAGAGGTTTCTTGATGGGATGGAATTTAAATTAATATTTGTATATTAGTTTCTTGTTTGAACATTACCCTTACTTGATCTTTTTTTCCTCTTCTTGTTCATACAGATATTGGGAGAGCCCACAAGATAAGCAATTGGCTTGTATGAGACTTGCAGTTTTGAAGAACAGATGATTCAGTCACTGGGAGTCTGCTCTGCATCAGTAGTATCTGCTCTATAGCAACTGCAGATGGGCAGAAACTGTATGTTTTTTTTAGTTGATCTACAGAAAGTTTTCTACATGCCACAGTGACTAAAATTAATTATATAGATTTTTATTTCAGTATTTTCTTTATAAATTTCATTCAGGTCTCTATTTTGGTCCTATTATGTGGTAAAGATAACTGATTATAGTAAAAAAAAAAAAAAAAAGTAAGAAAAATCTACAGAAGAGATTATGTTCCAAAAAAATATATATCCATACTCAGAGATTCAACAACATAGCAAGAATATAGATACGTACCAGTTTAATCATTTTCACAGAAGTGCTGAATTAAACTTAAAGAATAATTTGACAAGATTTGTGATGTAGTGATTTTTTATGGTAAACGATTCTGTGGGAATTGATTTTTCATTCAGTAATATTCAGAGATGCTGTTGTCACTATTTTATGTAGACTGTTCACTTGGAGTTTCCTAAACTTCATTCACATGTAGCTCACTCTTACTGAGTCAACTGCATTTAGACCATTCCCCATTTGCTGTCAACTAAGTGCTTTTTGGTTTCTTGAGGATGTGGCAGAATGTGGCTGAGTCTGGCAAGAACGCAGTGAAAAATACCATCAAAACACTGAGATAAGATATGCGCATCCCACTCATACATACATTAATGTATCTACTATCAACTTTGTGGAAAGCTAAGCATCTCTGTTTTATTTTGTTTTGTTTTGTTTTCCTACCTCATTCCAAGTAAGTTCTACAAAGGGCTTATTGCAGTGTTACGGACAAGACTTCCATCTCAAGTAGGAGGGTGCTTCACCTTCTCTGAACCTCCCAGCCTTCATTCCCACCATCCTCCAAAAGAAAGCCTTTTTTTCTTCTTCCACCTTTTCTGTGAACTTGCCCATCTGTTTCTATTTACTACCAGATCCTCCCTCCCACACTTCCCATACAGGCAGCAAATCGCATAGTGCTGTTCTTCTGCCTCTTCCTCCCCCAGGATTTTGCCCGTGGCAGCCCTCTCACTCTTCTTCCTGAGGACTTGATTCCCCAAGTAAGGGAGTAGCTTGCCCCAGGCTTGCTGCCTCTGGGTTTTTAAGTGGCATTCTGCCTCTAGGCTATGAGAGACTCCCAATCCACTGTGGTGGCCAACCTTGAAGCTCTGCTGACTCCCTGTCAGCTCCCTGCCACCCACAGGCTCCTCAGCTCAAACCACAGGATGAGGCATACTACAACACACTCCAGGCATCCGTGCAGTGGGATTTCATGAGCAGTGCCACAAAACTGATGTTGCTTCTCTGGGAAGACATCTCACTCTAGGACACATATCCACATACGTGCATGCCACGTTTCCAGTCAACAGCTCCTCAGTGAGTGTGTTGATTCTTGCTCTTTCATTTGCCCATGTGCTGGCTTTAAGCTGCTCGGAGTAAAGTGCTGTTCCCTTAAATGTTTATACAGTGCTTAGCACAAAGCCAAGGCCACTCAGAAATAAAAATGCTAGGAACAGATAGTGAATGGGAAGATTTGAAAACAGAGGAAGGAGACAAAATAGGTGATACAATGTATATTCATTTCTTTTTCGAATAAATAGCAGAAGTGGATCAGGAACTTGCATCTTTCCTGTTATATCGTTACATGAGAGTTAGGAAATGCTGCCTGAAAGTAAAAGCTGAGCTTTGGAAACTCATGAAAAGAAAACACTTCCCCTCCCCAGCCTCAGCGTGTAATTAGCCTGTGGCAATAATTGCCCTTGTGTGACACCGAGGCCAAGGTCTCTGTAAAGTAGTTATACAGATAGTACAAAATGCTTGCTGTTAGCTGTATTGTAAGAAGGATACCAACCCAATGCTTCAGGCTTCAGGTCAGTCTCTGTTAAAAAGCAGAAGGAGACCTGATACACTGGTACTTTCAAAAAGACTGAATATTAGACCTGAGAGACCTATCGTCTGATCCTGTGCCACATTTTTTAAGGTAAAGAAGAGAAAGATCATACGACAGAGATACACAACAGGAAATAAAACCAGGCATTTTTCTAACTGTACAATGAATGGTACTGGCTGCCACCAACACTTCTGAGGTCCTTATGTTTCTGAAGGCAGAAGGTCAAAAGGAAAAGAGTGGTAGGGAAAAAAGATTGAGCAGAATATAAAGAGCATAAAAGAATGAGAATGAAAAAGCATAGACCTGGTGCTTAACTCATTTATTCTAGTTTAGTGTTTCAGCAGCACTCTCCGGGTTGTCTTTTATTATTATTAATTTGTTTCGTTTTGTTTTGTTTTACTTATTTACAGACTATATATTTACCTTTGTTTCATAGAAATAGGTTTTTGAGGATCATATTCTTTGCCCTGGAAGCTACTTATACAGTTTGTCTAGGTGATCATCTATATACCACTACATCTGATTTTGTTCCCAGTTCCATTTACAACCGTATTGATTTATTGCTACAATTAATTAATCCTAGAAAGGAATACCCAGTAATTAGTAACTTCTGAAGATCAGATATTGTGTCCTGATGTAGTTAGAGAACATATATATTACAAAAACCATTATTTTTGTGCCAGTTGTAAAAACAAAATATGTATTTAATTAAAAGGTTATTAAATAAATTGTAATTGAACAGTATATAATTAATTCATAAAGTGGTAACAATAGCAAGACATGGCTGAACAATTGTGAACAGCCTAGCAAGCCAAAGTTTGTTAAATTCGGTTTGGTTTTGCTTTGTATTTTTCTCATGTCGTTCAAGGTTACCATGCATCTATTTCTGCCTGCCCTCCTCCCCCAAAAAAGAAAAAATAAAACAAACCTGATTTAATAAAAAATACTAAGACAAATGTTACATTTAATATGTTACTGACCCATCTGAGACTGTAATTGAACATAGTCTTGCTTAAAAACTTGAACAACTTGTTACGAACTTCACCACTGTCATTGTATAGGGCGCATGTACTGAGGAACAGTTCTGAACCATGTGTTGGAGACACTTTGTTCTGATAGTTCTGGACTCTCTTCAGTTCAAGAGAACTTGATGTCTCTCAAAAACTGCACTTTTGAAATAATGGAGCCTGGAACCAGATTCCATCCCCAGAAATCAAAATAGACTAAATGAACAGTATTCTACATAATTTTCATCCTGTGTTTTCAGTTGAACTAATGGCTCACAATTATTTCAAGAAACATAGTAGGGAGGGCTACTGAAACCTTAAAACACTGAAAATTAAGTCTGGGACAGAGATACCACATGCACACATTAATCTCAAGGAGTTATTTGAGTGTTTCTGAGTCTTGTCTAGATGGTTATTGTGCAAGGCCTGGTGTTCATGCAAGACAGTAATTGCAGCATAAACAAGTAACGAGTAAATGTATCTTTATAGGGGTTATTCAGCTTTCTATCCTACTGTTTTCTCCTTTATATTAGCCCCTATTCCATGCCCCAGGGCTCCTTACCAGCTCCTCATTAAGGCATGCACCTTCTTGTGGCTCCCTATCAGCCTCCTGCACTGCAGCAATTAACCCATTATAGTACCAAGTACATGATTGTTGCAGCATTTATTCAGATTCATAATACTGTCTCATTGCACGCCAGGTTTTAAAATGAATTTTGAAAGAAATGAGAGATGCAGTGAAATACGTCAGGTTTGTTCCAAAAATAGATCATGCCACACTGCCCTGATAACTTTCTTTCATAAATAATGGTGTGTTTTTTAAAGAAGGGAAATACAATAGATCTCACCTCTGTGGGCATCCATAAATCATGTTACAGTGAGTTGCAGGGAGGAGGGGTATTATTTAAACCCAACAAAGCAGATATCAGTTGGAAGAACTGTAAGGAACTTACTGAAGAAGGGGTGTCAATGGGTTGTGCTGATAAAAAGTGTGATGAGAGAGAATTATCTGGGAATATTATTAGCTGGTGGGTCTTTTGTGTTGTTTTTTGTTTGGTTGGTTGGTTGGTTTGGTTTGGTTTGTTTGTTTGTTTCATTGAAAACTGTTTTCCTAGGCAAAGCACAGGCACACAATGTACAATCTCAGCCAATCATGTGCAAAAAAATTAATTCAATCCAGGACAAACACAAAGAAAGTGTATTGGGATGAGGAGAAGAGGCTAATAAGGGAGAAAGAAGTGTTTCACTTGTTCACGCAAACACAACGAAGGCTGTGAGGGAACTGTTGTCTACAAATATACAACGAAGGAGAAGAGCTATTTAAAGAACAATGTTGACATATGAACAAATGGTTTTGAGATGGTCATGAGTAAACCTAAACAGGAAATTAGGAGGAAGCAGTGGAATGAAACCCCAGAACAGTTCTCCAACAGAAGCATGTTGGGAAGAAACTTAACGGGTCCCAGTGTGAAAACTTGAGCATTTCATCAAACCAATTATGTGATGTGTGGATGACAGCAAAAGCTGGGGATTGAAACTGATGCAGGAGGTCCTTTTAAATCCTATTTCCTACATTTCCAGGGGAAGTTGATTTAAATCTTCAGCAAGAGATGTCTTAGATGCTGATAACAATAATTAATACCTTATACTCTTGTAATATCCTTCCATCAAAAGGCCACAAAACACATTGAACACATGGGAATTAAATATCTAAATATCCACCTGCGCTGTTACTGTTATTTTGCAGCTCGGAAACTGGGATGCCCTCAGCAACTTGTTATGGATCACTCAGAAAAATCTGTAAAAATGAAGAATAGACCTCACAGCTCTCTTAGTTTTCAGAATAAACCTGTAGTTCTGAAAATTGTTGTCGTGTTTTCAAGCTTTTTAATTCCAGAAAATGTATGAGTTGTATACAATTGCTTGTGAAAAGCTATAAGCCATATGCTCTTCAGCTTAAAATGTCAATGAACAAGTCCGCAACAACAAGAAAATGAAGGTGTTTGTAAATGTTGCATTTAAAAACCATTTAGAAAAATGAGACCGGTCCTCCAAGATGTATGCATCTTCAAAATCAGAACAATGCAGTATTACACAGTCATTAAATAACGTGTCACGTAGCTACAAACAAAAATCATAGAGCTTGAAAAAAAATTGTTTTCATCTTGAGGATCTGGAACTGCATCAGTTCTGTGTGTGTTCATTCCCACTTTGACTTCCACTGGGAAAGGTGTCGGGGTGGAAAGGAATGGAAAGCAGTTGTTCACTGGTTCTGCTCCCTGCCCTGAAACCTTTTCCTCCTAAACGTGTAGAACCCCAGCCATACTTTGTCTCCTCTGCATGCTAGATAGCTGTCTACCACCAGCAAACATGATTTTTTTGGCTCTTTTCTGTGGACCTAAGGTCCTCTGCCTCATCTCCTCTCTTCTATCCCATCCAGGAGAGCAAATAAATCTTTAAGCTCTTCTGATTTCATACGTGCAATAGGGCTGCTTGCACTATGCCATTTCCTGATAGTCTCAGTTGGAAGAGACCTTCAAAGACTATCTACTACATCCTTCCTGCCATGGTCATTAGAGCATGCAAATCAAGCCACATCCAATTTGGTGGATGATATAGAGATTCCCTTGAAGGAAGAACTGATTTGTGCACTTCCCAAATACCTAAGCCCTCCTGCTGTTTTCAGCACCGTGCCGGATATCTGACATGTTTCCTCAGCAGAGCAGTAATGCCACTGGATTCTATTCCTTCAAGTTCCTCCATCTGCCAAGGTACTTAAAAGCACTGAGCAAAGTGAGCCAGCTCCCATGCCTGCGTAGAGCCACATCCCAAAAGGTCAAGTGCTGCCCAGAAAAATATATACTTAAACAAAACTGCACATGTGTAGAAATTGGCTCCAGTGGTGTGTAGACCCTGTTAAAAGCAGGTACTTGAAACAAAACCAAGTGCCTGCCCAGGGTAAAATAGCTTTAAGGCTGAAGTCTGTACCATTTGGTGAATCTAGGGTGGCAAGCAGTGTCAGGCTAGGGGCAAGGAGTAATGGGAAGGGAATACAGAGGATTTGTCAGTCATCTGAGTCCTCTTCTGAGTCTGAGTCAGAGCCCAGGGGGATGTGCAGGTGATGGATAAAGGGCACATCACATCAACTATTTCTGAAGTTGCTGAAACTTACGTATGCTTTCTTAAGATTGTGGAACAGAGGACTGTGCGCAGATCTGAAGGTTAGATTGCCCATGCCTCTGACATGCTGCTGACACTCCTGCACCATAATCTCTGCAGTGGACAGAACACGGAGTGTTGTTTCCCCTTGTCTGGAGCTCTGCACCTTGTAATACCATGCAAATAATAAATGAATCACATCAATTTTCATACACAAAAAGGCCAAATTCTGCCCATAAAAATATACACGCTGTTCAAGTCAGAGGAAATTGCACGTGTGTGGCTGAGCACAGAAGCTGGCTCAAAGCCCACTTGTGACTAAGTCGTGCATGTGAGGACAGAATGCAGCCCATTGTCTCCTGAGAGCTTTTTAATTTTTCTTTCTTTTTCTCTAGGATATGAATTACGTAAACTGAAAATCCGCTTTTTCTCCAAGGTTACATGTCTCATGGACAATTTTTTTTATTATTTTTATTTTTAAATCTTTTTATCTCCATTGAAGAAGCTGGTGAAAGAAAATAAAGTATGTCAAGAGTGTCTTGCTATAAACATGCTCTATGAAAGAAGTGTCCAATGCAGATGGCTGGAGTAGATTCTGATCAAGTTTTCCTCAAATCATTTCAGTGAGTGAGACACTGAATTAATAGTTTCTGACTCCATTAACTTTACACCTGTTTTTCTGCAGAGTTTTAACATCGTGGTGTCCATCCTTCCCTATTCCTTGTCTTCTCTCCCTGTATCCTCAGGAGAGCTTTGCAGAAACCCAGACAGCAGAAAAGCACTTTGAAAGCTCGTTTCCCTGTTTTTCTGGAGAAAGTTGATAGTGGGAGAAGCATATTTAATCCCAGATCTTCTAGCTACTGCTTCTGCACTGGGACATACTGGCATACCATCTCAGATCAACAGATCTAAAAGGTCTGTATTTGTTTTCATTTGGAGAATCTGCTTTGGTACTCGATAAGGCTCCTAAAATCTAAATCTAAATCAAATCTAAAACAAGAGTCATCTGGAATGCTTGAGGTCTGTACTGCTGAAGTGGTGTGGGACCAAGCAAAGTCAGCAGCCAGTTTTCTTTCTAGTCGGTGGTTTTATTTCCTTTTCTCACGGCATCACTAACCATCATGGTGGGGATGGGCTGACATTTGGACTAGATGATCTTAGTGGTCTTTTCCATCTTTAATGATTCTATGATTTTAACTGAAAGGACTCTGTTAAACATGCAGAGCTGAGACACTAAAATTAATCTACAACCTCTGTTAACAATTTTCATCTGCTCATTCTCTCACGTCCAAAGCCCAAATATCAAAAATAAAGGTGTGCTCACTTTGCTTTCAAGTCAGTTCAGGGAGTTTAGAGGACAATTCTAAAAGAGGTATTAAAAAGAGGCTGATGATGAACTAATAATACAGGACTTGCAGGTATTTTGCCTCCGTGGACAAAGGGAATGTTGAAAGAGCAGTTATTTGCTTACTATTTTCAACTTCAGCATTCATCTGATACCTATTACAAGGCTGAAATGTGGCTATATTAGTGGCTAGGAGATGCGCTTCACTGTGAGCTTGTGGGAGGTCTTGCACTTGAAGACACTGAAGTATTTTGCTTTTAAATGCTCTGTGCTTAAAAAAAAGAAAAAGAAAAAAAGAGGAAAAAAAAAAAGGAGTTACAGGATTGAAATAAATTGGTGATCTGCTGGTTGTTTTCAGTCAGAAGTTATACATAGACTCCTCTCTCCCTCTTTCTTCCTCCCAGTCCTTTTTCCCCACAGAAGATTCTGCTGGGCATGTGCATCCATTTCAGAATCTCATCATAGACAACTTAAATCTTTCCAACGTTACCCACATTAGTAATTGCAAAATAATAAACATGACAAAATTTAGATTAATAGGGCATCCTGCACAACTCCTATCACAGGGAGAGCCCTCTGGAATTCTAAGCATAATAGGTCTGTGTTTATTTCTCAACTGACGGCATAATGTGACTGATTTACAAGAGTTTAACTCAAGTGTTAATCTGACAGTGACGAAGAGCTTCTCAGTGGCAGAATCACTTACACTATCATATTAGTTGCCTCCTCTATTAAAGCAGTGTGGTCGATAATTGGAATGCTTTTATGTCTAGTGGTTCTGACAAGGCTCTCTTTAGGTCACATACGGGCGGTCTAGCTCGCTGCACAGCTGAACAGTGGCAAATGATTTAAACTGAGAAAGTATTGTTCTCCTCGTATTATGGAGCAAGGGCAGTTCAAGGAAAGTAAGGCTCTGTGCTGGCTACCTGCTGGTGTGTAGTAAAATAAGATGGACATGATACTGGGTCGGGAGTACAATTAAATCTATTTTGCACCAATGTGTTGGTGGACAGATGAGTTTCCACATGGCAGAGCTTTATGATCTTTAAGGTAGACTGAACTAATAGATTGGTGTGGAGCGCACTGAAGTTACTAAGGATGAGAAAGCAAGCAGCAGTACATTTGAACTACAGGTTTCTCATATGCTCCGCGTCATGCTGAGTTTTTATAGCTCCTGGCTTTCAAAAAGCCTGTTTCAAAGAGGTTTGCGCTAGACTGGGCATGCAGTTTTGCTCTGCAGATATTGTCGCTACCGATTTAGTGGAATGCAATTAGGAAGCCTAAATTAAGTGGTAATGGAGAACCAGCTCTTGAAACTGGGGTTTCCACGGCAACCACTGCTTACAATACAGCCTTCAGTTAGTTTTCCCACTTTATCTGCAAAATGCACAATTGAGCTTTAAAACAGCTTTGTGCTGAAAAGCGCACTGTAAACAACTGTTTGCAATGAGAGTTTTACACTGTCTTTAAATACAACAAGCGATCAAATAAAATTTACTTGTCCACACTAATAAAAAAAATCCATGCGGTACAAAACACTGAAGGGTCCAGAAACTTATTATTCATTCTCAAAATGTATATGTAATAGAAAAATTCAAGATCTTGTGGGTCCTCAATTCGTCTTTTAAGTCTTATCATTATTCCTCAATTTTAAGTCACATAATCCCATATCTCTCAGTAGTGAGAAGAACTGAGCGTTTTGGTACAAATACTGTATTTATCGCAATAGTAGTGCTATATAGTTATAAAGTGCTTTTTGTCTAATATGAGCTATTAAATGTGCATTTTCATCCGACTTTCTTTTACATCTAGCAATCTTTTATGTTTTTTTTTAAATCCCTGTATAATGTATTATTATATCCTTCATAAATGTTCATATTTTTTCAGTGAAGTAACACTGTTCCATTCCTTAACTGCTTAACATTCTTGATGGCTTTGGGATCACAGCCCAAATTTTGCATCTTCTCAGATGTAACTCAAGTGATTAAATATGTATAAAACAGGGGACAGTGAAAAGAATGATGTTAAGGTCACTTGTGCAATTTGTATTGGCCACCTTTTCAGTGATAAACCCATCCAACAGAATCTCTAGGCTGAAATTACCTCTTTGCATCTAGTTGTTTCCCTTCTGTTGTACAAACGCTGGACTTGGAATAATAGTGTCAGGTGACTTGTAAGAGTTGAGATCTCAGTGAATGTCGGTTGCTTTTTTTTCCCCCTTTGTATTTATTTGTTTTGATCAAGATAAAATCTCAGAGAAAACATTGAGCAAATTTCATCAAGATAATTTCGGATGCCGCATTACACAATTCTGGTTTTTGGTTTATCAGCTATCAGTGCTCTTTGAAAGAACAGGAAAAATAAAAGCACACAAGCAAATAATCACTTAAGTAGTCAAAACATACCTAATATGCCTCTCCGCTGAAGTGCAATAACCCAAGCACTTCGTAGCACTTCAAGGCTGATGTGCTTGTGACCATGTACGCATTTTATGGCAACCACATTTGGCTGATGCAGGATGAGAGAAGGAGAGAAAAAAGAGGTGGGAAAACGGGATGGTGGCAGGGATGGAGTAGCTGTAGGTGCCTTCTCTGAGGAGCCTACCAGTGAGGGGAGTGCACCTTGCCATATAGTTGTGTATAAATCTGGATTTGCTATAGCCTCTTCAGACTTTGAACACACCAGGCAGGGAAGCTTGCCCTTCATATTCTGAGGGCTCTTTCAGCCACAGCAAACAGACTGCACATATTCTGCTCTGCTCAAAACAGCATTTTGAGAACCAACCAAACCAGACTGAGGATGGGAAGGCTTATTGCAAAGTTCACATCTCGTCTGCCATGTGCCAGTGTTGACGAGAGCTTCTCCCATGATGGGAAAGGTCATAAAGCACGCAGTTGTAGAGACCACGTAGGGTGAGTAAATCAAAGAACTCAGCAATAAAAATGATGTGTGCGCCAATATTATTTAATATTCTCTTGTGAAAACTGTTAAAGAAGCACATCTTCATCATATATCAGAATTGGCTCTAATGCTGAATCAACAAATTAATAAAGTTATTTGTAATGATATTGTCCTCATAAAAGCTTTATTATTTAGGAATCAGAGCTTGAAATTGTAATTTCTTTAATGATTTTTCATCACATAGATTAGCCTGCCTTAACTCCTCTGTCTAGAAGGCACGAGGAGAGGTTGAGCTGGTCCCCTTCTTCATTCTTACACAAAATCTGCTCATTTGGACCGAACCCAATTTTTGAAGAAACAAGTTCCTGGAAGAAGCACAGAATGCCAGCGTGCTCAAGACTTTCACAGGGCATCTCGTTTCAACACTGACTGCCTGCATTTTATCAGAGTACGAAAGGACACATTGAAATTATTTTGTTCTGGCATTGGCGCGCATTGTGATGTGTATGCCTTCGATTGCACTTGACAAATCTCTGGGGCAAACAAAGTGGTCTAATGTAAGGGAATATCGCAGTGTATCCCGAAATGACATTTTTAGACCAAATGTGTTCAATTGATCTGCCTTCCCCAGAGATCACTTTTGAATCCCAGCCAGCGATAAGTCTGGGAGCCGCCTCTCGCTGAAGGCCACGCAGGTCAGCGGTGCTTCCGCTGGTATTTCCTGCACCGCCGCGTCCTGCACCTCACTGTACAAATAGCTCCACATGGCATCCTGAGAGCGTGCCAGGGAATTTTGTGATCACATGCCAAGCTGAGTTGTCAGGTTCCACTCCACTGCTGCGTGTGTATGTGTGCGCTCATATGTGCGTGTGGCTGGAGCTAACTTCAGACTCAGTAATTACCATAATCCAAACAGGGCCTTTACCATCTTATTTGCATTCAGCCAGCAGTGCTGTTTTTATCAGTACCACTACTGAATTGTTGCAAAGTTTTAATTATCTTAACAACCTTCCTTTTTCCTTCATCCCTTTTTTGTTTGTTTGTTTGTTTGGGTTTTTTTTTTTGCTTTCCCCCTTGGCTGTGTTGGGTTGCCCCTTCTATGGTTGCCCCCTTACAGCAACAATCAGATTTCTGCAATTCAAAGTTTTCTCACTTTTTCATGTTCTAGCAGTAATTTAAGGTATCTTAACTCAAAGGCTGCTTAGACTGGGAACAGAGGCAGAGGAAAGTTTTCTTTATTATTTAATGCCTAATATTTTTCTCAGTAAAAGTCACTCTGAATACTTCTATTTAAATTCCATTTAAAACCCTGGTATAACTTTACACATGTGTAGGCTTGCTCAACTGAAAGAAACTATTTCCTATGCAGAAAGCTACACCCTTGCATAAATGTTTGCCAGACTAGAGCTTTAGTTGTCATGTTTTCTATATTTCCATAATCTTTTGATTTAGGATTAGTATAAAATGTATCATGTCACTTATATTTGCTCTCTCTCAAACACTGTGCCTTTTCAGTGTTGAATGCTAAGTTAGACAAATTCAACCCTGAAATAAGACACCATTTCCTAGCAGTAAGGGTAATTAAATACTGGAAGAGCTTACCCAGGGAGGAGGTGGACTCACCATAGCTTGGAGTCTTTAAAATGAGATTAGACACCTCTCTGAAAGACAAGATTTAATCCAGCTTCTGGGAAAAGATTCTAGTGTATGTGCATGGGAGGTCAAATGACAATCTGAATTCCCCTCCAGTGTAGGTCTAGAAATCTGAGTCTGCATGTATTTCAGTTCAGATTGAAAGATCGGTTACAACATCTACAGTATTGCAGTAATTTATTATTGTTTTCAAAATTTTGTGTTGCCAGTTGCAGGCAATAATGTTTTGTTTGGTACATTTTGCATGGCCTTTTTATAAGTAGTTCAAAATCACAAAGCATAATATTCATCAAAATACCTTACTATGAGGTTATTATAGGGAGGAAAAATGTCTTTTTACATGGGCAGATAGGACAAAGGGGAATGGCTTTAAACTAAAAGATGATAGATTTAGGTTTGGTGTTTGGAGGAAATTGTGTACCTAGAGGACAGTGAGGCACTGGTACAGCTGCCCAGAGAAGCTGTGGTGCCCCATCCCTGGAGGTGCTCAAGGCCAGGTTGGATGGGGCCCTGGGCAGCCTGAGCTGGTGGGGGGCAGCCCTGCCCACAGCTGGGGCTTGGAGATGAATGCTCTTTCTGGTCTTTTCCAACCTAAGCCATTCTATGATTCTATAATTATTATGAGGGAATAGAAGGCTTTAAAGTCCAAAGATATGCACCCTGAACAAATGTAAAAATGATTTGTAGTCTCTTGTTTTTTTTTTAATGCAATAGATATATTACAAATGAGCACGATTAGTGTTTCTCTAACTCTATGATAATATAATTGTATTTAGCTCTTCCGCTTTTGGGAGGTTTCTGCATCTGATTGCATATAATTTGCTGTTCAACAGTATGTAGTATGGTAACTGTCTGTTCAACTGAAAAGTAAACAAATTCATTTCAACAGTCATTAGACATTTGTTTCACTCTAGTTTGCCCTTATGAGCACTTTATCTTTGTTTTCTCTTTAAAAGAAAAAAATATATAAAGGTAAGAACCATTAGGGATTTCTCTTTAAATCCAGCAATCTGTGCATACTACTACGAATCAATGCTCTGTAAGCTGTCTGGTGTTCTGCAATAAATTCTAGCTTTTATAGACTTTTACTAGGCCAGGTAGCTGCTAATGCCATAGAAATTGATTATTTGTGGTGTTCTTATCACTGCTTAAAATATCTAATTGCTTTTTCTCCACAGATTTGGATTTGGCTTGCTTGATGCTGGACGATTAATGAAGGAAGCCCTAACTGGACAAATGTTGGTCCCCTGAGACAATGTGTTGTTGATAACAGGTCTGATTTGAGCAAGTCTAGTCAAATTCAATTTTAATACTATTTAAAGGCACACGTGAGGCACTTATCACTGAGTTTGGGCTAGGTCGTTTTTTACATCTCTTGTGCTACCAAAGTTTATTCCCATTAAGTATTAAGCTTTGCAAAGTACCAAAGTCACATATCATTCAGCTGCAAAAACATATTTTGCTTCAATTTGGTAAATTTTGCTCAACATTTGTCTTTATTTCATACCTGTTCAGACTTCGGTATGTAACTCATCACTCTATGACTGCTCCTGTGGAGAAATTATTGTGTTCTGATTTGTCTGAACCTTAAAAATTATTGATTGAGTTAAAGAAGAGACAAGAAGGCATTGCAATCAGTTCTCAGTTTAGTGAAGGTAGTCTTCTTTAAATAAACCTTACATAATCCTTAGACCAAAAGTTGTGGGGTTACCACTCCTGTAGGACTTTTTTCAATTAGCTATGACTAGGTCATTAATTTACATGAAGTTAAGTATGAATCACTTTTCATTGCACTACAAGTCAAGATAAGCATCAAACATCAAGTCACTGTCTCAGTGGATCAGTGCTTTGAGTATGAAATTCAGCTCACAGCTCAATCCCAGCTCTATTTGAGGAGGAAAAAAGATCTCCCATCCCACTAGAAAAGTGGATTCCAGCATGCTTCCGTTCTACATCAAGATGAAGTAGTGACATCTAGATGTTTTCAAATAAAATAGGGAATTATGTGAGGGTTGAGGTGCTGCCCTTAGTTATGCTGGAACTCTCATTTCATGCCATCAGCTTTGTATGCCACAGGTGGTATGTCTCAGCCATAAGGGTTAGAGTACTTTTCTTCTTTAGAGACTTGTCATTTTTCAAAAATAGGTAAAACAGCAGAAAGTGACTTGCATCCATGTGTCTTACAACTTTGTAACAGTTGAGCCCGTCTTTCTTCCTTTGTTTCAAAAAGGGGCTATTGAAAGAGAGGCTAACACCTGGAATTCTCTTCTCAGCATGGAGCTTACAATATTTGATCAAAAGAAATTAATAATCCAGTTCTTACTGTTTGCAGCATTATCTCAGTCATAGAAGTTACACTGTAAACTAAGAATCTCAGATATGAGGATGCTATGAGGACATACCAGGTCAGTTCTCTCTCCCACCCCAGGACAGCACTGGGGTGGTTTAACAGCACTGCCACCTTGCAGAGATGCCCCTTAAACATACTGTCTGAATCAAGATATTCCCTCTCTGGTGGTGACATGCTACACTTCAAGAAACAATTTAAACATTTAAGATCTGGAGAAAACAAAAAGGGAATTCAAACTTTTTTCTTTTCCTTTTTGTGCGTGTGCGTGTGTGTGTGTGTGTGCTGCAAAAATAGAAAACAGTCATCCTGCAAGCCAAGAGATATTATTGCTAATATAATTCAATCAGATTAAAATTAGTATAGACAGTGCAAACAGTCCTAATCTTTATGGCTTTGTGCACCTCTGGATCAGTGACTTTTGCATGTTTTCCAAACATTTCTATAGAAGTCAGAACAACAGTAGAAACATACAGTTCTCTGGGGTGGATGCTTCCCAAAGATGTGTCCTGCATGCACCCCTACAGTGATCCTCCAGCAAAGCAATGGCTGGGGAGTTAGACCCCTGAGTGAAACAAGCACTATCCTTTCTCTCTGGATTATAGTAACCATGTAAAGGACACAGTCAGAAAATCTGTTTCTCAATACTGTACCTACTTAAGGCTCCTGAAGGTGTGATTAATTATGTGTGATTAATTAAATCATGTGTCACGACCTTCTTTTTTTCCTGCCACACTGCTTATAAGCAGGACAATCAGTGAAGTAATATAGAACAGTAAATTTAGAGGCAATAAAAAGAAACAGGTTGTGTTGCATATGGTCAGCCCACAGAATTTGCTAGTAGAGATGACCATCTGACACACAGAGCCACTTGGAGTAGTATTTGTTAATGCTGTTACCATAACTGATGGAACCAGTCCTGTATTCCAGGGATTTCTGGGTGCAATGGGAATGCAGAAGTGAGTCTTGCTTGGCTAATAAATTAAGAACAAACGCTCCACATGCTAGCAAGTCAGACATGAATGTTCTCCACGGACAACATCACTGTACTGTTAGTTTGATCTATGACTTGCCATTTCATGGTTTGGTTATTTGTTTATTTCTCGGCCTTTTTAATTCCTCTGGAAAATGCAGTATTGGCTCTCACTGTTGACTGAATGACCAGACTAGAGCAGAAGATATAGCACTCTTCTCCTCTGACCTTTATATCAAAATTGATTAACAATAACTCTTTTGCAGAAAAGGATTGAAAATAAGAGGTAGATTTTCATCTTCAATGAACTCTAGTTACCAAAGTGAAAACCAGCTAATTTTGATGGTGCTACTGAATACCTTCTCAGCAATATCTGAGTATACACTCCCTGTTGAAATGGTAAAGTACTGCTGCATTCACAGATAAGATGAAGAACCACCTGTGGGTATAGCTGTCTTTTTTTTCTCTCACATCATTGATTTCTCAGGACTTTTCTCATTAGTGGCAGTAGCAGGATGTGCTCATTGGTATTTATGCAGTCAGAAATGGCATACCTTAGAATTAGAGCCTGTATAATCCTTTCAAGTACTCCCAATCATGATGTTTATGTATTTTAATCTTCATAAAGTACAGAGTCCACTCGTAATCTAATTGTTTTGTTTATTATCGTGTTTGCCATTTTACAGAATATTTCACTGGAAGGTGCCTACTTTATATTGCTCTCACTTCGTAACAAAAGATCGTATTTAAAAGAATCTTTATTTTCAATTATGAAAATACTTTCTTGATCTCATTAAGCCCCAAAAAGATTTTTTTCTCTTTATTTGTGACAATATAAATTAAACACACTTACGGTGAACTAATTACTATGTTCCTGTTCTTCATACAGGGTGAACTTCTTAACTGTGAATGTGAAGGGATGAAGCAAGCAAAACTGAAGTGTGCTGTTATTATTGTCTATGACACTGCATTGGGTCCCAGTTTAGGACCAGTGAGTGAACAGGTATGTAAGACAGAAATGGCTTTATTCAACAAAGAACAAATGTTTCAAAGGAAATAATTACTTTTTTATTTTTTAAGCATGAAAGACGCATGCTCAAACATTGTATAATGACAGTGCTAGAGAATGAGCTTTATTTCATTTTCTTCTAATTTCAGGCCTTTACACTAGAACAGTACTATGGACAGATCCAAATAATAATGATCTTGATCCTATCAAGTGTTGCTTCAGTGTTAATATTGCCATTTTCCTGTTAAAGCTACTCATGTGAGAGAAATTGCTGAGTTATAAAAGTTAAAGGTTCACCTTCTGTCCCTCCCTTTTGTACTTAAACCAGATTTGGGTATTTTAATGCTCATGCAAATTGCAGCATCTTTCAGAGTTGTGCACTTTACATTAAAAGCCATTTTGCTAATTGTAGAAGTAAAATATATCATCACCTTTGTTTAACCATGAAAGTGCTGATTTTCAAATTACTTGAAGTTTTAATTATTGTGATTATAATTCAGTACTGCCTCCATGACATTTCACATGCAGAAGTTACTTCAGTGTAAACTGCTTGGGATGACAAGCAGAAATAAATAGCTTTGTTTCTGTATATTCATAGTATCTGGAAAATATATTAGAAATTGAGAGGTCAGGAGCATCATTTGCTGTGGTTCCCCTCCATGGATGCCCATGCTACACTTTCTTTCTCCCTACACTGCAAAGTACAAGAACCAGTTCCTTCACTAGATGGGATACAGTAGCCTTCTTTAAAAGGCATAAATTTCGGCCTCATTTGTGGTGTACTTCGTAGAAAATGCAAGGGAATGTCTGGAATACCTGCTTTGTCTTCTAGTCCTTTGTTTACCCAGGGCAAGAAAGCGTGATTGATCTAGAAACCAGCAACACAATGTACCTTTCTTCAGGCCCAGCCTTGATGGATGAATACAGACATGATCTGGATCATTTTATGCTGATGGTTGATTGAATTACTTTTCCTCAGCATTAAGTTCTGATATTAAGTGCCAGATATGGGGGACGTTTGAAAAGAGCTTGGGAAACAAAAATACTAAATGAATTGGCACTTCACAGAAGTTTCTATTTCTTCTTGAAAAAGAGGAGAGGGGAAATGGACTAGAAGAGGCAGAAGAGGAAGTGAATACCGTGGCAAAAATAGTGGCAAAAAATCAAACATTAAATATTTCCTTTAAATGGAGTCAGAAGTGGACATTATATTCAACCAAGCATCCAAGTCTTTCACCACAGGTCAGGACTATGGCCCAGATGACTTTATTTTTTCATTTCATTTCTCTCCATAGAAATGAACCAGCCCATTATTCCCTATTAAATAATGTACTAACATCATTAATAGACCAGGCAAATGGCTTTGATTTATCTGAACACTAGTATTTTCCTGTAAATATATATATAGGGTATTCATTTAGCCTGTTCTTGTTCCCACTGTACTTTATAATAAACTAAGCAATCTTACAGAAAAACTTTGACCTAACCTAACACAATTCAGACAACAAGCTCAATACTGGCACAAATCCCATTCATTAAAAGAGTCAGTAGCATGACATTTCTTTTAAAAATTGAAGGAAAGTGACATAAATTCAAGAGATGAGCAATAAGGACCATGTGGCTTCATCCAGAGCCTATTAAGTTAATGTACATATTTCCTTTTATTTTAATAGGCTTTGCATAACTCAGTAATTATTGAAAATGAGCAGCAGAAGAAAAGAATCATTCTGTTTATGTATGTTGGATTATATCCACAATAAATTTGTAAGAAACACAAACAATTGAAAACATTAAAACAGATTTAAACACTATTTTTATGTTAGAATTCAAGATGACCTCATTTCCAGCTCCAAGGTAAGTACATGATGCCATGAACATCCGAAGAATGTTTTCAAAACTTTACCGAAAACATTCCTTTCTCTTTTACATACTTCATATTTCCTCCTTCTTGCAGGTGTTCCTTTTAAAGGCATCTATCTTTGGGCAAGCAGTTAAGGATAATGTATGGAACACACTTCCACCTGGAACATCAAAGAAGGATTACAGATTGTTCTCATAGGAACTGCTAAATGGGAAGTGGTGGCAGGTCAGGAAAATGTCCAGTCACAGTAGAGCAGTAAGAAATGCTCCAGAGGCCAAACATCACTCTTGTAAAGAATCATTTCTACACTAACCTAGATTTTCCATCTCTACTTGGAGCAGATATATTTTATTCCCACCGTAGAATAGGATTCTTCATAGATAAAATCAAACGTGCAAAAAGTCTATAAGATTAGATCCTAGCTCCACTCATGTAAGTTTCAGAAGTTGTCAGAGATGAAGAGATGGTATTGTCAAGTGATAACACCACTGTTAGAGCAGATAATCTCACAGATTCCTTTATTTCCCTAAAATCTTACATTATAAACGCCCACTAAAAAATTTGCATTGAAATTGTGAGGAACCAGTTTAAAGGAATGAATGATGAGGATTAGTACATGGCAGTCCATCCATATGGTCAAACAACCACTTACCTTAGGGTAGCCAGCTTTCTCATCAGAGTAGTGGATTTATTTTCCAGATGCCACAAGATTTCCACTTCACCAAAAGAGAACTGAGGAAAAGAAAGATGAAGTGATTTGCTTGGGCTAACAGAGGCCTAGAAGGAACCAGATCTCCTTGGCTCTTATGTAGAGACTGCCCTTTGCCTGCCTGTGATGTGGAAGAAACATAAACATTATCAAGCACCTGCAAGAGCCTTTCACCTGTTTTTGTTCTGAGTGACAGAGCCCAGAGGATGATGTGTGAGATTCCCACTGGTCTGCAGGGATGTAGCTGATGCAATTCCTGGCTCCAGCACACCTGCAAGGTCTCATTGATCGGCTGTTCAGCCCTCTGACAACTCAGAAATCTATAATCAGTGTGAGCATGTGCTTATTGATCAGATTACCTGCTCCTACTCCTTGTGTGTACTCAACTGTACTGATATTCGCACATACACACACATAAACACGCACACACATACGTATATATGTTGCCATGCCGTATATATTAGCATACATGCACAGGGGTAGGGGTGCTAAAGGCATTACGTATTTTTTCTGTTTTACAA
The DNA here is from genome assembly GCA_013399175.1 of Odontophorus gujanensis. Lineage (NCBI taxonomy): Eukaryota > Metazoa > Chordata > Aves > Galliformes > Odontophoridae > Odontophorus > Odontophorus gujanensis. The sequence goes on from VXAB01009623.1 coordinate 562,171, forward strand.
AACCGCACGCAAATAAAAAGAACGGACTTTCTCCATGAAACGTGAGCACAGAAACACTTGCAAGTGGCCAAGAGCTGCTAAATAATTAATCAATAGAGCAGTGTGGCAGTTTGAAATGTAAATGTGATGGATGAAGGTGTGATGCTTGTCATCAAGCAGAAAATGATGTGACTGGAATGGATAACCCGCGGTACCTGCTGACTGGCAAAAGCTTGGACACAAAGATAAAGTAAAGCCATCAGAAAGCAGCCCTGGCAACCCCTAATTCTTGACTTTGACCCACAATTCACTTTCATGTCCCTGTCCCAGAAGAGATGTTTAAAAAAATGATGAAGAGAGATCTTGGGGTGGGAAAGGGGAGAAAAAAACATCTGAAGAAATGCTACCTGACAAGGCTGCGGGCTACATTCCTGAGAACACCTTTCTTTTCTTTATGTTCTCCTTCTTCTGTTAAATAAAAATGCAGCTCCTTTTTTCCCTCTCCTTTCTTCCAAAACTCTCCCGAGCCGTTCCTGCAAGTGGTTCTGTGACTCGGAAGCTGACAACAGCCGCATGCAAAGGAACAAAGCACAATAGTGACAATTCAGAGTGCAAGCAGGTGAGAAAGATACCTTTTACTTATCAAACTAGGCTGTAAAAAATGCTCTTTTTACTCAGTGAGCTAGAAATAGAGGTGATCTAACAAGGCACTGATCCAAATTCTTTATTTGTGCGGAGATGTAATGCTAACAGGATTTGTAGGTTGACTAGTAGTCTGTGGCCCCTCCAGTCAAGTAAGGAAGCGTTCCTCTGATTTGAAAAGAGGAGAATCCATATAATTACCCTATGTTATACGACAGGAAAATGTATGCCGTGATGACAAAAGGTGACAGAAAATGTCCGTCAACAACTGTGTTTTCAGGGGCTTCTTAGACTGTGCATTACATTTTCCCTATGGGGAGGCTTGACATGATAAGTTTCAGCTCAGTTCTGTGAATTTGAAGGAAATGAACTTTTGTGGAAAAATTAAGGGGTGGTTTGTTGTTGTTGTTTGTTTTTGTTTTTGTTTTTCTTTTAGAAATGGAAGCCTGCAAGTAGGATTTAAAAGTTTGATGGCTCTTTTTCCCTGGAACAGAGAATCTTATTTCCCAGTATGTACCATTTAGCAGGTTTTTTTACTTATTTTGTTATCAAAAGCCAGTTCTTTTCAGAAAGTGAAAAATACCATGATTTAACATTAGATTTAGGTTAGTAGGTAACACCTACTAAAAGAAAAAGCTGAATATGGATATGTAACAGTGCACTGGCATGCAAAATAGATGTTTTTTTTCATTTCTTAGGCATAAAATATACAGATAAATATTCTCTTATAATCTTCTATTATTTTTATGACCTCTGTAAACACTTTTACCTCTGAAGTGCTGTAAGGGAGCAGCATATCTCCAGAAAGTGAACTGGCCAGTGTTCCTGTATTTCTCTGACTAATTATTTTTGTTCTAGTGTTTGTTTTTATTTTGGTGTTCTTGGTTTTTGTCTGTTGTTGTGTTTTGTTTCCCATTTGTTTCTTTTTAAAATCATTACATTGCCACTACATAAAAGGCAAAGTGAAAACGCAAAAATACTTATACAAAAGTAAATGTGCACAACAAAAAAAGTCAGAAAATAGAGCTTATACTAAAATAGCATATTTGGAGCCTTAGTTGGCACAGCTCCACAGCATATACTTTGCCATGGGACAGAATACCCTCTCCGTCACCTGCCTACTTGGTATAAGATTTAAGCAGGGGGCCACCTCTGTATGTATGTAGGGAAATACCACATTCCACAGAAATATTTCCCAGTTAGAATGACAAATCTGTAGGCTGCTAAGTAATTCACATTCTACTCATTTTCTGGAGCATTTCTGAATTGTGACTTCAGATTTATACTTGGGAAGCTTTCTTCTAGCTTATGGAAAAGGCATTCAGTTCTATATCTTTACCGATATAGAAGGTACATACATAGTAATTTTCAATCCTTTTGCATAGTTTCAGGAATGCAGTGTCGTCGTGAGTAGGAATCAGACCCTAGAATCTGAAGTCATCTGAGTAAACTACCCCAGTAAACAATTTTTGTATGGCATTAACATAGCATTATTTATCCCTGCTTGGACTTCTACACCCCAATAAACTACTGCAGGAATGGAAAAGCATCATCCCATGATGATGTTACCACTAAGCTCATAGCAGCCCATTTATGTAACTTCAGCCCATGTCCCAGCTATACAAGGACCTGCAATACAGAAATGTTAGATCAGGCTCTGAGTGCACAGCAGTCATCTCTGACCACTGGGAAGGAAACCTACCTGCCTTCTCAGGACAGAGAAAAATGTGCTGGACCCTCTTTTGTGCCTCATTTGGATAACTGCTTTGCTAGGTCTGAGATGTACCACCGCACGAGCCATGACTGGGACTGTATAGCTGCCCATACAGAAGGCAGAGGTGACTTATGTAGAGGGACACTATAGGAGTAGTGGTTCACTGTACTAGGGATTGTGTAGACGCACTAGCAACTCACCACCAAGTTTTGATAGAAATACAGAGGCACCAACATGACCATATGCTTTCTTCCCCCTTTAAATTTGCTGGATACATAGAGCAAAGTAACACAAAAAATGCCCAGAAGAAGGCAATATGAGAACCCCAAATATGATCAACCACAGCTGGTTACAAAAGAGAAGAAGGAAATCTTATAGCAGGTCACTCTCCAAGCCCCAGCATTTTTCAGCTCAGGGACTTCCTCAACTAGTAAAGTGTGCCTACTTTGCTGCAGTCACAATGGGTAAAATATGCAGCAATGACTCTCCCATACCACCAGGCTTTGTTTCACCCCAAGTGTTATACCAAACTAGTTGTATATCATCATGAAAAATAACTGCATTTCCCCAGAGTTGATTTCCTATGGCACATTTTACTTAGATACTTTCTCAACACCCTCACAAATAAACCATAGATCTAAAGCACAATCTCCTTTTCAAAATGAATGGGTCTGATTACAGGCGTATTCATTTTGTGAAAAGTACAAAAGGATACAAATGTGCCTTTCCATCTCATATAATGTCAAAGTAAGACCCTCTTGCCCTTTTATTTCAATCCCAGCAATTTGAAAATAAAAAAAATGACTTGATGATATGTTTTTTACCATTAAGTGTATAATTGCTTTTGTGTTTTGACATTTAATTCCTCTTACCAAAATACATGGTAGGAATTAAAAGTCAAATCTTTTATGTTTTTGATGTGCAGATCCTTCCACGTATTTCAATGAGAGAAATAAAACTGTGAAACCTTAAAGCAGGTATAGCAATGCCATTGAAAATGAAGTCAATTTTTGAACTGGAAATCTGACCGTAGACCCAGTTCTGCCCTCTCTTATCTAGGTCGAAGGCTTTTTGAAATCTTTGGAAGGTCTGAATGAGTCAATACTGACTAAAACTTTCAGGACTTGACCTTTAAGATGGAGCTGGGATTATACCGTGCCCTGAGGGCTGATTTCAAGATAGTGGTCCAGTTTGAAAATTACTTTTGAAAGCCAGAAGGTGGGAGCTGGCCAGAAACTCAAGTGCACTGGCCTGGTGTGGAATGGTAGTAGTGGGGAAGACAGATTCCAGTGGGAGGGCTGGGAGCAACCAAGACAGCACAAAGGTGTTCCCATGAGCTCTGGTGTTGAGAGAACTAGCTCTGCAAGCCAGTGAAAGAATGTGAACATGTTGCAAGGGCAGCTGGATATTGCTTGTGGATGTTTCCTACTTTTTCCCCCTTCATCTCGAGTTTTCCCATAAAGTTTTTCCCACTTCATAAGGGTTGTCAGATAAAGAAACTCATAGCCCCGACTTTCTCTTCTACCACTCTACCACACTATTCCTTCCTCCTCTTGAATTTTTCCTTTCCTTCCTGACACTAGAACTTCCGCCAACCACCTTCTTCCCTCTTCCACATATTCTCAAAACTTCCTTTCTTCCTGTTCTTTTGTCTCCCCTTCACTATCTGTGCCCTTTATCTGAGTTCACGCTGACTTTTTTCTTTCCTTTATGGTATGTCATTTTCTTCATCTTTACCTTTATTCCTGTTTACACTCATGTATAACCTGCATGTCGAGATGTGCTGAAATTTCTTCTGGCTGTTTTCACTTCACTGTGATTTCTCCCCACCCATTTACATCCTTCAGGATTTGATCCTATGTCCATAGCTGGGATTTCACAGTATCTCACAATTCAGATTTATCTTAAGGAGGTTCATACTGTCTGCAAAAGTTTTCTGGAAGCCAGAAAACAGATGCTGTCCGGGAACTTGTAGTAAGCTTGATACAGTCTGATAACTAGAAAATCTCCAGAGGTCCATGCCAACCCCTACAATTCTGTGGCTCTATGATCCCACTGCTGATAGGTCTGTGAGCATGAAGCACTTTCCTGGTGTCTTCCAGAGTGTATTTATATGCACATAGATGCATACACGTACAGAGTTGCACAGCTTTTTCTACCACTGCTTGCACATATAAAAACAGCAAGTAAAAAAGTAAAAGGGAATGGAAAGTGCATTGTAAGTTAAGATATATAACTGTTCCCAGCCCATACCCTCAAATAAGGTCTAAAGTAGGACTTACAATGACAAAATTGTTCGACTGCAATTTATGCCAAAGGAATAGCTGCAAGTAATGAATGCATTAGCCAGTCTTTGAAGAAGTCTCTTAATATAAGCTTAAGATCAGATCTTCAGGATATCTTGAGTTTATTCTTGCAGGTAACTACCATATGTACAAGGTGAGTGTCACTTGAAAATCTCTTTGCTCAAGAGCTCTGTTTCCCATTTTCAGGATAGTAATCCCGAAAATTGTCAAGTAATCCTGAAATGAGACCATGCAAATCATTGCTTTCTTGCAGCTCAGGGTGGCCAAAGTCTTCAATGGGTCACTCTGGCTCTTAAAATCCTTCAGAATACACTTGCATACACATAAAAGTTTTATGACAATAATGTCAAGCAACTGCAGTATTTACTTAAACTAGCCCGGAAGAAAACTGTCTTTCAGAATGTGAAACTTGGGGGAGAGATTTTCGCTCAGATGGAAACTTTATGGGGCAGATTTCATTCATGGTCCAGAAGTATATGTCAGCTCCCTTGAGAATTTGATTTGTGTTCAGCCCCAGGAGTCAGGTGATGAACCAGAACTTCAAACTCAGAAACCAAACACCTTGTGCATCTGAGAGGTTGGATTTGTTTTTATTTATCTTTCTATTTTTTCCTCCTTTTTCTTTAATTTTGATGGATGATGTTTTGTTCTGCACTGAGTTTTAATGCATGTCGCTGTGAAACAATTTCAATTGTTGAAAACAACAACAACAAAAAGCAATATTTCAGTATTTCTCAAGAAAAGGCTTCAAAGGTTTCAGATCTTTTTAAAATGTTTCTGCTTTATTTTGACGTGGCATAAAAGTTTTGTATGCATTCTCGCATCTGCTATTGTGACAGCTGTATTTAATGAGTGCAAAATGATCAGAAAAACATCCTTTACTGTGGGTTGCCACTGCCAGCAGATGACAGGAAAGAGGCAGTGCTGTAATAAGAGAAGCGATGAAGTAGTTCATACTGCTACAGATGAGGTATTTCTAACTCAAATGCCTAGGTATGCCTTTTGAAAATAATGCATTGGTCATATTACCTGATAGTTTCAACAGATCATGTTTCTGAGAGCATTTTGAAATAAAATTGTGCATCCGTAGCCTCAGGTCATGAAGTGGTTGGTTGTCACGTATTATTTGCAGATAACATAGTCAGTTTCCCTAAGATGAAGAAGAAAAGGTCCCAATCTTGTCTATAAATATGGGCCTTTCCATCAAACTGATGCTGAATAGATCCACAGATATGCTAGAAAGGAAACATTACACAATATGCCTGCTGTCTATTGCATATGCATATTCAATATCAGAGTATTTTAGTCCAAATTGGAGAGAGTATAAAAATAAATCTAAATGGATTTGAAAGGCAGGGTATTTCTTTTTTCAAAGCTTTGTCGTTCCTGACTTCCTCTAGTGACTGTTAGCTTATCATGCCTTTGTACAGGAGATCTAAGTATTTCTTTCTCTCTTGTGTCTCCATATGGTACCATTTCCCAGATAGTCTTTCTTTGGTCACAAGATGACAGTGAGAAATGATTGTCAAACTGGACCACTATGACAATTTACTCTGAGGGAGAAAATCCTGTGGGTGTTCAGAAGCTTTACTGTACATTATATTTGATTAACTTATCCTTCTACTGACAAATAATTAGGTCAGAAATTAATTTCAAAATGCAAATGTGTTACAGGCCTTCACATTTTAAGAAATTCCCTTTGTCTTTAGTTTTTCTTTGTGTTAAAGTCTTAATGGATTTAGCTGAGTGAAGGAACAAAATTATGTTTTCTAATGCTTTATTTACTAGGTTGAGTTGGACTTTTTTTTGCAAATACTGACAGCAAATGTTTGTTCAGATATGATCACGTGTGATGGATTTTAATGGAATGAGAAAACAGGGGAGTAAAGATGAACCACCCATTTAAAAATAAAAAAATTTTCACACTTCTACTGCAAAAAAAAATACCTTCTTTTGTGGAGTAGGACCAGAAAGACAAACGAGAGGGCCAAGAGCAGACCATGGTAGTAAAGTCATTAGAACTTGTTTACATAGACTAAGAAACTAGGGTATATAGGAAAGAAAACATGCTTAATATTGCCACAAGCGTGGCTCCAAGGCTGTCTACCAGCCTATCTCAGGAACTTTATTATTAAACTAACACTTAGATTAAAGGCTCAACTCTTCCCAAGAGAAGTTCAAGGGAATTTTCTGTTGTCTTTAAGGGTATCTTTAAGTCTTAAGTTTTCTTTGATTAAAATCAAGCAATTTTTATAAAATATTAATATTTTCTAAAATTAATATTTTCGCAAATATTCCAAATATACAATTGTAAACAAATGCAACCAACTAACCTGATATAAAATCTTTTATGTAGGTGGCAGACTTATATTAGAATTTGTTAATGATTTGATTAGAATCATAGAATCACCAAGGTTGGAAAAGACCTAAAAGATCATTCAGTCCAACCTTTCACCTATCACCAATAGCTCCCACTAAACCATGTTCCTCAACACAACATCCAAACGTTCCAAGAACACCCCCAAGCCAAGGTTCATTCAAGCCAAGGAGATCATCCACTGTGGAAATGGGTGAGGTTTTTTCTTAAAAGATTTTTACTGACTTTAAAATAAAGTCTTAAAATGATCATGACATTTCACATTTTTTTCTGCTTAAATATTTAAGCAGTTTTGAACAAAATAATTATTTTTTAAAAGGTGAAAATTCATGGTATCTAGTTTTTGCCATTCCATTTTTTTTCATCCAGAATGGCATTTTTACATCACTTTCACTTGAATTATTAACACTGGTAGTGACATAAAAATACAAGAATAAAAAATCTGAACATTATATTTTTAGAAGATTTTCACGTTGGAAGAAAGACAAAAGGAAAACTGTATGCGACTAAAATTATCTGTCTCATTCATGCAGTCAAAGCTTGGTTTCCAGTCTCTCAAAAGATTAAGCCCAGGACCCTTTCCATCTTAAGCAGAGTCTGAGGAACCTTCTAGAGCTCTCAAGTGAGAGATGACCATATTGGCAGAAGTTTCATCCAGAATGAGGAACAATCGCTTTCTTTCTCCCCAGAGCTCTGGTAGACAAAATAATAAATGTAACTGGATAGGAGAGAGAAATCTGTTGGTATCTCTGCAGATGAAAGTTTCCTTATAAGACACAGGCAGTGTCCATTCTACTCAGTTGAGCACTGCTACAGGCCCAGTTAAAGCAATGCATTTCAAGAAAGATGCGTGTGACAGACAACATCTGAAGGAGTGGAGTGGGTGCAGATGATCAGAACCCTGGGAAATGTGACTTGTAAGAAAATTTGGACTGGGATGATTTGATCTTGAGAAGAAGAGAAAGAGTGGGCATAAGCAAAGACTTTAAAACTGAAAAAGCATTCTGCAGAGAAGTAGGAAGGAGTTTGCATTTCAAGTCTACAATGGAACAGAAGCTAACAGATCTACACTGAAACCAAAGAGATTTGGGTCAGACATTAGTAAAATCTTCCTAATAGTGAAGACATTGAAGCTGTGGAAGTGGTTGTCTGTGCAGAGTCTGGAGTCCTCCCCCTAGAAGACCTTTTAGAACAGGTTAAACAAACTACTATTCAAAACAATACGAATACATTTTCTGAAATCAGGACTGCTGAATGCAATCCCTTATCAGTCACTATTCTGATGTTTTTAATTGACTTGAAGATGATGATGGAACCCTTACTTGTGTCAAAGTATAAAATAAAATTCTGAATTAATCTAGGACAAGGAACATACTATGAATGCCCAGCAGAGCTACCAGTAGCTGCAGGGCAGCTCAACAATTCAATTGTGAGTTAGAATGGTCTTTATGCCCAAAAGTTAGCTCAATAAAATTAAAATAAATAAATAAATAAATAAATAAAAATTAAAAAAAAAGCCCTGCTAGGAATGATTAATAAACACTTTAAATGATTAGCAAGTAGGCATTAAATTATAGAAAAGAAAGAAAATTAGTATACCAGAACTTCTACCTGGAGGTTCAGTAGCTTTTAGGGTCAGAGTCACAGCAACTGTGACTAATTAGAGATGTAGAAGACAAAGCAGTCTCAGACTCCGGCCCAACATTGATGTAATCATGATTCAATAATGCAACTGGAAAAATGCAAGCTTAAATGTGAAAGATTATTTCTTCCAGGTAGTAGTTGTTAAGTTACATGAAAAACAAATAAAATACACATTAATAGAGCAATTCCCTTTTAAATTAAAAAATCATTAAATAAATAAACAAAACTAGTAAACTTATCATGGGTCATATTGTTTAAAATCTTTCAAATCTGAATGATCTCCGGAGGTATCTACGAAAGTATTAAAATACATAGTACGCTATATGGGATTTTAAAATATTGGCACACTCTACAATTAGGACATTACATTAAAGCATTTGTATTTGTTTACATTGAAGTAAAACCACTACAAATTCTAGCTGCTTTACAAAAGCCTCATGCTAGTTTCTCTCCCCTTGGCTGCTTGTGTGCTGTAGTTCTCTCTTTGTCTAAAACGTGGAGCGACACATCCTGCCTCATGCAGGCTGTCTTTTTCTCTTTCTCACTTTCTGTCACCCTTGGGAACCAGGGGATTTTCCTTATCCTGCAAAATGGTGACAGAGGATTGCCTGGTGGGGATCAGAAGGGCATTTCCCTTAGGACTGCCAGGCAATGGCACAGGCTTGGAGAGTGTTTGTTCTTCCCGTCATCCATTTTGAAGGGCATAATCCCAAGGAAATCAGTGGGGAGCTTGAATATGGACTTTGAAGGCCAGATATGCCTAAGAATAAAAAGGTGACTAAAAAATTATTCTACTGAAACTCTCCTGGCAATTTGGGCCTTTTCTTTGAACAAGAAACCAAAATAAAAAGCCCTTGCTTGTTTTTTCAGAAATGTCAAATGATAAATCTTAGTTTTTTCTTATGGCCCAAACTACATTTAAGACAGAACTGAAAATGGCTGTTTCTAACTTCAAGTAACATTCTTATGCTAAATCTTTTCACTGGTGTCATTTGGTTCCCTAGTGTTGCTTTGAAGTTGGTTCAGTTCTTTTTGTGTGTGGCTTCAACTCCAGTAACACTTGAATCTGAGTACATAACAGTAGTAGGACAATGACTGTTAAAAAAAATATATGGAATTTACAAACTTTGAATAAAAGTCTGACTTAACAAATTTCAGGGAGTTAAAGAAAAAAAGCTTTTATCTAACACTCTGCTCTGATAAAGTTTTCTCTTCAGCAATGTAAAAGGTCTTTGTTTTTTATCATACAACAGAGGCAGACTCTACAGATTGTCCAGTGTAACCACGAAGCATGTGTTTCGTCCACACCGTGCAGCAGCCTCACAAGCTTTCTCTGGGTGTCCTTTAACAGCCAGGTGCTTGGATTTTCTTTGTATCAGGCTCTAAATCTCCAAAACATGGGAGGAGACACAGACTCACAAAGACCCTTATCCTTCAGAACATGCTTTTATCAGAATGAGGAGCAAAAGGGTAGAGGATGAATCTCAAAAAGTCCTTTCAGCTGTCCAAAATCCCCACAGCTTGCTGGCATCAGTATCACTTTCATATGTGCTACTGAATATGTTGACAGGTAGCAGGGAGAAGAAAGATGCTTAAAATCAAATGGGATGCTTTGCTCTGTTGAGGATCCATGCAACCACAAAGAAGAGCCAAGCAGTACAGAGGCAAGAACAGGAAAACAGAGGAAAATTTATATGGAGGAGAATTCATTACTTGGGAACCAGGCTTATCCCTTTGGGAAAGAAGGTGAGATAAGCTGCTCTCTTTCTCCCCCTTCCCCTCCCCCTCCCAAAAAAATAAAAAGATACTGTAGTATCTTCATCCTCATAGCAAACAGATATGAAAACATAAGAGCTGCTCCCTCCTTTTTTGCCCAAGCCAGACACCCATGGCAGCTGAGTCAATGAAAATTTCAAATGATGGGTGGGGTGGGGTGGGGTGAAGAAAGGAAGGGAAGGAAGGGAAGGAAGGAAGATGGGAAAGAAGAGAAAGAAAAGATGAGAAAGAAAGGGAAGACAAAAGTGAAAAAAAGCCCACATTCCCCAGCTGCAGGCATTGTGGAAAAGTGCCTCAGGCCCCACACATATGACTTCACAGCAAAACCTAGAGCCAGCCCTGAGGGGTTTAGCACAGAGAGCAAAGTAATGCGACTGTGATTACAACATGTGGAAATTAGAAGCCCGCTTGTTTTATGAAGGTAGGTTATCTACTGAGCCTGTTCTACACTTCTTTCAACTATAATGTTGTGAACAAAGGCTGCCTGTAGAAGATACTTTATTTTTCTACCAAGTCGATGTCACTTAGAGCTTTTTATGCTAGACTGGTTTCTAAAACTTCAATTTAAACCAACATGAAAGGTCCTTAAACAGTAAATAGCATATTATATCAAAAACAAATAGATTAAAAAGTGAACATCCATAGCCAGTATATTTCTTTCCAGAAGAGTTTCTTTTTCCACACTAACTAAAACTGTAAGACTGGCAGATCTGGGCCAGAGGTTTGTAATGGGCCTTTTGCTTTTTTTTTTCCTTCCCTCTCCAGTGATAAATAATCAGTTTTAGAGAATTGATAAAAAGAGACAAGAATGAAAAGTGAGTGTGACACATTTATGAGACGGATTTTTCATCTGTTTCTTAAATACAGCACCTTTATTTCAGATCATATTAAAAAAGAGATGGGAGAGCCACCCAATTTATGTTGTGCTGCAGCAGTGAATACATATGAATATATGGAACACAGCCTAGGAGAGCAAGAAAATTCACCAAAAAAATCCTGACACGTTGAAAAAGTTATGTTATCATTCAAGAGCCGTTTATTTAAAAGAGAAAAATAAAAAACAGGCCACATGACTAGAGGCAGCAGGGGATAAAACACATTGTTTCCAGACAAACCCCCATCAAAGACATATGACTGAGGATTCTGAAGTCAGAATATCTTCATATTTTAACTTTCCACAAGCACTTCCAAGAAAAGCTGCAGTTTTGCTATATGATTTGCTTCACGCTTTGGTTGATTGATTACAAGAAGTAGCATTAGCAGTATTTTTCCCCCACCGTTCCTCTGAAGCTAATGGAGTCTAGGATTTGTTACTTGATCTAATGGCAATAGCTTTCCAATAGACATGCACAGAATCATTGATTAGTTTGTCCTCTCCTTGTTTGCGTTGGAACAGTGTTCAATTTACACCAATTAAAGAATGCTTGGTTTGTGTATTGAAGAATAATTAAGGGATGGAATTCCCTATAGCCTACTAAAAATGACATCTGACTGGAATGGTGATTACAGCATGAAGGCAGCATTAGTATTTAAATAGTTTGATTGCTATATAAAATCATTACAGCATCTCACCATGAAAACGAGCATTAGTTAATTTTGCCTATAACAAAATTAGTTGTATGTATTTGCCTGGTCACTTTAAGCAAATTTGACAAGGCTAATCTTAAAACAAGCGTTACAGGTTTGTTAGAAGGAACAGATAGAGCACTGTTTGAAGTAACAGTTCTGGTAGATATTTATATAATCTTCAACCAAAATACAAATACACAACGAATGAAGAGCAGAGATCTGTCATAGACAGTCAAATCAAATTTAAACACATTGGTTGCATCAACTGAAAATCCAAGAGTAACAGACATGTTAAATATAAAATAATTAAGACTTTACAATATGCAAACACAGAAGAAATTCTTATTTGTCCAGCACTATGGTTCTCCAACACTTAACAACCTTTTCAGCACAGCATGGAATGACGTGTCGTGGGAAGCAAATAGACATGGTGGAAGGAGTCATCCTTGCAAGTAGGTCTCCCCTATGAAATAGACCAAAGAATTAAAAAAAAATTGATGTAGCTCAGCTCATCCATGCAATGCTTTCTCAAACAAGCTTTTTTTTTTTTCCTTGAGATTGTAAGGTGAAGGAGGGATTCACTCCTGAATATACAGTTAAGGAAAGAAAGCTTCTTAACCTCAATTTAACTTTCTCCTGTGTATATCAAATTTTATCTCCTAGCCTTAGATTATCGCATCTACAGTAATGATCTATTCAAAATGTGACAGTAGCATCACTGTAACATAAATTGCTTGGGGCCATTCCTGGAGCATATTTACCTTTCCATAGCCTATTTAAATATTGTGTATTTGTTTTACTAAACTTAGATACTATAGTATATTTTATAAGGTTATCCACCCGCTTCAAGACCTCACATTGCAGCTACTATCCTTCCTATGAGAATTTATGTAGTTCCTCTTGAAAGTTGTCAGCACCCTCTTTAATTCATTAAAGGTTTCTTTGTGAACAAACACGAGACTATTCCACTTAAGACTCTGAAGGTAACGAGACTTATTAGTGTGTCTACATTGTGTAATGCGCAAGTGCGTTAAAGATGCCCAAGATCATATTCCACAAGAGGTGATTCATCTGTACAGCACAGTATATTCCCATTTGTGTGACCAGCAACCTGGTCAATCTATAGCACAGATCAAATTAGCCTGGGCATCAAGCTGTTTTCCTGACCATGCCAGGTTCTACAGCTAGTATGCAGATTTCTTCACCACACTATATACCACTAAATGGATCTGCCCTAAAGCTAGCTTTGGGACAGCACATTTCATCAAAGAGTGTAGTTAGTGACTTTCCTCATGTTTTGTTTCAACATTTAAGAAGTCTTCTGACTTTTGTTTTAATTTTGCACAAGCAGTTCTCTCTTTTCTGCTAGACCTTCTGATCGGATCTCCCACTATAATCTGCCTGAGTAGACCTTAGGTGTTCAGGAGTTAGATTAACGCTTCCTTTCAGTGAATAATCTTCTCTTACAGCAAGGCTGATATAAGGGTGTATTCTTCCCTCCACCCACAAGAAGAATGTCCATTAATTTCAATAGAAACTCTCCAAGTAGAAAAGGGAGAACTGTGCCCTGGGGAACATTCATGGAAGATTAATGGTGAGGAGAGAAAAGTGATACAGTACAGGCAGAACAAAATCAGAACCACCACACAAATAAAACCGGACAAGGGTTCATTTTTTAAAAGTCAGTCAAAACGGCAGGAAGGCTTTGAAAAAAAACGGGCCTGTTTCAGTGCACTTTTGCATACATTGGCTTTCAAGGAGACATGAATAGAAACCTAACAGCAACTCTTTTTTCATACCTCCTTTCACAAGTCTCACTGGCAAAGAAGGATTTAGCACTTAATTCCTGTATTTTTATGTGGCAAATTAGGAATTTGCACCTTAAAAGGAAATTGCTTTTCAAACTCCCATAAATTCTGGATTTTATTTTTTTTTAATGGTGGAAAACATTCCCTACCTTCATCCCAACACATAATAAATAGCACTCCCCACTACTTCTCCTCAGAAAGATGTAGGAAAGTAGACCTGGCTGAAGAGAGGTGTTTATCAATCCTTCTGAGGGGAGGTTAAGGGTCTACAGCACGTCCTCCACCATTTCATCTCAGACCTTTCCAGTTTAAACTCACACATTACTTTATTATTCAAAACCTAGTGTTTGTTGAGGAAAATGTTTACCTTAAGGCCTAGACATCTGATGAAGTACGACCCGCTGGCGTTGAATAGCCTAGACCAAAACTAGAATATGAATACAATTGGAATATATTTTATTTTTCAGCTTAACATGAACTAATAGTAAAATCCCTACTTTATCGACACCACTTCAGATAATGACTGGCTGATATGTGATGGCATGAGACAGCAGAAATGGAGGACTGAGATAGCATAAGAGCATGTGGCAGACCATGGTCATTGTCCGGAAGGAAGCACTGAAGGTATGACTGGTTCTGCTGACAGCAGTACAAAATTCATTTTCAAGGGTGAGGTGGCGCCCATTGGAGTGGGACAAATGAAATGATTAAAGCGTCCCTGAAGGGCTTTTCTTCATGAAGACAAGACTGTGAGACAAGAAGGTGCAATAATATCCAGTGAAGAAGTATGCTCACAACATGGTAGTGCCCTGATAACCATGGCTGCCAGCAAAACGCCCCCTCTTCAGACTGTCAACACCCAAGCAAAGATAAGCATGCAAAAAGGTTAGCACACATCCTGACTTGATTTATTTTTGGCCCCTTTTCTTCCTTTCTGCACTTCTAAGTACAACAAAAGCCCAGAGGCAGGTGTCTAGATGGCACTTGGTTTTCTCGTTCAAAATGTGAGGCACCATCAAAAAACAATCAGCGACCATGGAGCATGCTCTGGATTTGTCTAAGCATAAGTGACTCAAATACTAACATGTGAATTTAGTAAAGTTAGAGTGTGTGGAGTGGAGATAAATTACAGCAGCAATTGAAGTTGAATGTGATACAGAAATCCAACCAACAGAATACAATCTGGAAGCAATTATTCAGAAAGCTGCTGACCCTCTACTTCTTTAAAGAGTTAAACATTTGGATTGGTTAACTGGCAGCCGCAATAACAGGCATATGCTCTAATCTTTGATCCATAGCTGAATTTGCAACTCTTTGAATGAGAAGCAGATCACATAGATTCACATATATTTAAGGATCTATAGGGAGAAAAAGAACAAAAATTGCTCTTCCAAGATTACATCTTGACATCACACAGAGTGTCATGGGTCCCTCAAAGTACACTAATGTTCAGAGCCAGTTGCAAGACTCCTATTTTATAAGTGGCCCTGTACTGTGACATTCTCATGTGAAGTTCAATCAAAATTCCTCCTAGAACAGAGAATCGCAAGCCAACAGTTTGCTTCATAACTCTTTACAGAGGTATGTGTGTCTGTCATTAAGATCTCATTTCCTCATCCAAATTTGTGTCAGAGCATTCCTAAAACCTGAATGGGCCCAGGGTTAATAGATAAACAAGAAGATTTTTTGTGACTAATTGAGAAACTATTGTCTACACTGAAATGTATACGTAAATAAGAGATTTCTGCCAAGGTCTTGACATATCATAGTTTTGGCAATTTTTTTTTTTTTTTTTTTTTTTTTTTTTTTTTTTTTTTTTTTTTTTTTTTTTTTAAAAAAAAATACTTTAAAAAAAAAAAAAAANTTTTTTTTTTTTTTTTTGTTACTGTTGATAAAAATTCCGAGACACAAGAAAACCCACTGGTAGCATTAATGCTAACCAAAACTAATTTTATTTGTTTTCAAGTTTTGTTTCTTGTACATTCTCTTTTCACTGCTCTCTTTACCAACAGAAAGATATTTACTTATCACTCATTTTGTGTCAACAGCATGCATCAACAGCAGTGTCTATGTCACAGGAGATTACTCTCACTTGGTAGTATTCCCCCAGAAAGTAGCTTCCATTGACAGAAGTGAGCAGCATATTGAGTATTGTGAAGTGATGAGGTAATCATCCCTGCAAATGTTACCAATTGTGAGACGTTTCATCAGAGTCCTTACTCTGTTTGAAAGAATCATATTTACAATATGCTTTCTGTCTGTACCTGCAAAACACTGTCTGATATCTGCAAAGAAGATGTCGATTTTTGTTATTTGTTATTCACCTATGGATGCTTCCTATAAATCCCTAACAAAAATAAGGATTACTACATGGGACTCCAGGATGTGTGCAAAGAAGCCACATTCCAAAAAATATTCTGTCTAGCTTCCTTATAGCTCCATGCAATAAGCCATATGGAGGGACCAGGAATGGTAGAGAATGGTACAAGCTTGACTAATGCAGTGCTTCCGGGCACAATTTGCCTTGTC
Organism: Odontophorus gujanensis; assembly: GCA_013399175.1. Taxonomy (NCBI): domain Eukaryota; kingdom Metazoa; phylum Chordata; class Aves; order Galliformes; family Odontophoridae; genus Odontophorus; species Odontophorus gujanensis. Next base: position 578,515 of record VXAB01009623.1, read on the forward strand.
CAATGGTCTGGCAAAACACTGTAAAGTTCTAGCAAAAGTCTCATAAAGTAGGTGGTGCACACATTAAGTGGTAAGTGCAGAAAGAGGGTGACGTGACAAAGTGGTACTATTTTGGAGGTGACCTGACCATCAATAGGTGAACCAGAACCCAGGCCAACAACTATGACGCTCATCTCTTAAAGGAGAGGGACAACAGAGACAGAGTGTAGGTTTTAATGAGAAAAATTACTGACCTGAGTCCTGATAGTGTGCCCATGAAGAAAATCTGAAATGAGATTTTGGTGAAAAGAGATTAGGAATGGAACATTTGGGGGATATTGTTAATATTGTGGACTACAGCAGAAGTCAAAACATAGATATTTAACAAATCAGAATAGCACAAAATTGGTTAAAGTTGGTGTTAAACTGCAACACTGATAATGGGTAATGTCACCCTGGTACTTTAGTCCAAGGCAATCACCTATGATCTTTTTGTAGCTCAGAGATTCCACCAGTAACAGAGAACTATTTTACTAGGGAGATATGAGATGCTACCGTAAAGTGGCCACACAAAATAGTTGAACTGAGGAAGATCTGGAGCTGCCATTTGCAAAGGACAGAGAAAGAAAAAAGTCACTTAGACTAGATGCCAAATTCTAGGATAGATAAAAGAAGGTTTTACAGAGACTGCTCTGTAGGTAAATTTACAAACTTTAGGAAATTAAGAACCCAAATTAATTTCAAAGGCTTTTTGCTTTATTTCAACAGATATATTAGGGATAAACATGCTCATTGGTATCTTAATATGGATTTTTTAGACAGGAATTTGAGTGACAGTTCTAGAGCTGTCTATCTTGAAAGGTATTTAACATCAACATAAAAAGGTTAGGAAGTTCAGAGTCTTACCTACTCACAAAAACCAATGAAAAAGTAGAGCTCTTTTGTTTCAGATTTTTCCTCTCCTTCACTTGAAACACAAAGTGAGTGAAATAAGGATAACCCCAATCACAGCAGAAATACATTTGTCATTTGACAGATGGAGTCAAGGAATTGTTTTCAGACAGTTTCCGTGCTTGTGCCTTAGGCCATTACAGCTGATGTCCATTCTATATCCATCTCATACCAAAGGGCAACACTGTTTGTCATATATATCTCAAATCAAATATATATATCTGGAGTTTAAGCCAGCCTACAGTGACCAGAGGACATGGAGAATATTTTTACACCATTTCTAATGTTCTAGTTCTGTCCTCCATAATCACTGAAGATTGGCTAGGCTGTATGGCAGCTTCTATCTTTCTTAAAACAGAAAAAGAGTGTGAAGAAAAGAGAGTGGCTGCAGTAACGTGCAGAAATATCCTTTGGTGGAGCAGCAAGAGAATGCCAGGTGAGAGCTGGGCTCACCTGTAAGTGAATATAAATCTTACATTGGGTTATGTGCCAAAGCATCCCAGAGATCCCCACAAATCCATATAAAGTGGGTCAGGAGATGAGTGCAACAAGCTAACAGAGAAGTTAAATAAATCCCTTGCATCATGTCTGCTGCTGAGAGTCGTGCAGAAATTCCTGTGCCAAAGGCACTTTGCAAAGAAAATCAGAGTGTGGCCTTTATACAGATTGAAGTCTCTGAGGAGGAAGTTGTAGTGTAACTTGAGAAACTCAAATGCAGTAAATCACCACAACCGGATGGTGTTCATCTGGGAGTTCTGAGGGGAAATAAAGTGAGAAAAAGCCAAGATACTGACAAGGAGATGCCTTCTTCCCTTGAAAAATGCAGCAGCACTAGAAGGCTGGGAAGCCCTATTATGTTGCTTGTCTTCAAAAGGAGATGAGGAAAATCTTGGGAATTGCAGAGCTTTGAAGTTTACCACAGTTTTAGGGAACCCAAGAAACCAGTTCTGAACAGTAGCTAAAGAGAATATGTTGGACAGAAGAAACCCATGAGGATGTCCCTCAGTTTGTCAGATGACTGAGGTTGGTACTGGAGGACAAGTCCCTCTCTGTTCTACTGGAGTGCCTTGAGGAGTCAGCAGAGCAGCCTACAGAGGGAGAGTGGGGCAACAGGGATTTGTGAGAGTAGGCTGACCATGTGCAGGTGATCCAATTGGTAATAAGCAATTGCTATAGAGGATTGTTAACAAACTAAACTGAGAAAAAAATATCCTGAAGACAGCATGATTCTGCACTGAATTATAAATCAGACCAGAGGAAGTAAATATGTGAACATTTCTCTTCATAGTGAGGGGAATGTTTAGCACCCAGCACTGGTTATTAGAACTAATTTCATTACAAATAAACAAGTTCGGATCCGAAATCCTAGTGCATTTAAATTAACATATCCAGAGTCCACCGTAGATCTGGATCCAAGTTGCACATGTGGTTCCTATCTTTAAAAAAAGGACAAATCAGTTCCTGGAATCAAACTTGTAGAGCTCTGAGGATTGAATACACCCTATCCAAGAACTACAGCTCCAGTCTCCTTCATATATATGTATGAAATATGGGATGCAGGCATCTGTGTGCATAAAACACAAAGGAAGCAATTAGATGCAATACTCAAAACAATTTAAATAGAGAGTCATGGCAGAAAGTGCCCTGATACAGAGATTGCATGCACAAGTATTTGCTCTCAACATTAATTTCCTATAGCTAGTTGAAAAGGTAGAAGTCACAAGCTAAAGGACAGTGGGAATTTTGCTAGGTTTTGTGAGTTTGCTTACCATCAAATATTTTAAATTATTTGGATTTACGTAGCTTCATACCCATTTAATTTCTTACCTGTTTTTTTCTTTTTTTTTTCCAGTTCCTATAGGCCCGATGCACTGAAGGCAAAGCTACTTCACTTTTAATTCAACCTGTCTCTTTTGAATTCATTAGATTTCAAAGGAAATCAAGGGTAGGAATTAAATAAAATATAGAAAGTGGGACATTTCTGACTGGGTTGTATGCGTTCAGTGTCTATAAAGAAAGCTTTCTTTTAAAGCAAACTGTAGGAGGGCTTGTAAAAATAGATATTTACATTTACATACTGGGACAGATCCTTAGCTTCCATGAAACAGTATTGCTCCATCATCTTTAACAGAGAGAAACCTAACCACTACAGCTGAGAAGCTAGCTCTCACACAGTACATGTGTGTTTAAAGCATGTTTAAGACTTCGTATTTTTCTAAATGTATGTAGGACACTGCTTCTTCCAGGTGCTTTTGCTTTTATATTAAGATGTGGAAGTTAAAGCTCTGCTGTATTTGCCAGAGAGTAAGGGAGTTCAGGGAGGCAGGGTGGGAAGAAAGGGTGAAGGGCAAAAAGGAGAAAGACGTATGCAACAAGGGACTGGCACGATCAGACACTCCTGAGAAAGACAGCTGGGGAGAGAAACAGGAAATGAAGTGATGCCCAACAAAGCCATGCTGAGGTCTAAGGGCATCACTTCTCGACAGCAGCTGAGCACCAAGCAGTATCTACCTTCAAAGTATCAGGGAGTTAAGCTGATGCTGAGCAGCAACCACCACCTTGTGTGTTTCCCATTTGATAGCACGAATTGCAGGAGACCTGCTATTGATAGCACTGTGGAGAAAAGCAGTTCTGCACTCAGCTGTGCTGTCGTCAGAGTCAGGTAACACAGGACACAGAGTACGTGTCACAACAGATAGTGCTAATAGGTGCCAACAGCCACCTTCACTCCCTCCCCCTCAGTCTATCCCTGCATGACAGCCGGGTGAGTATACGTGTGGAACAATGGCATATTGCTGTGTGCTTCTGCGTACACAGTGGGACACTGGTATTGACTCAGACTGTAGTGGACTCTGGACACATAATGTACACTGAATATCCATCATAAATAATAATTACCACAGTAGGGGGCAGCAGCCAGCTGTGGAGGAGAAGTAGGGCCAGCTGCTGGAAGAGAAGTAGGCACTGGCTGAGCATGCTGGCTGGGCACTGGGGAGGGCGAGTGGGCCGTGGCTGGCAGCCAGTGGCAGCTCACTGCCAAGAGGAGGGAGATAAAAGCACAAAAGAGGTTCACCAGAGGGAGCTGCTCCTGGCCACCCCTCAGCAATCAGCAGTAGCCCCGATCCAGGAGGGAAGGCTGATGTCAAACAGGAGCATCGCCAACCACAGTGCGTACTCACACTGCTTGTGTACCACTGGAGCTGGCAGGCTGAGCATCAGTAAGCCCAGCAGGCCTGCTGCAGGGATGTGGCCCTGCACATGCCTCTGGCTTGTAGCAGAGCCATACCTCCTCCAGAAATGAGCACAGCGTCATCCCATTCACCTCAGCACCTCCCCAGTGGCACCTCCAGCTGAAGCAGGGTCAATACTCCGGGAACACAGTAGAGCTGCCCGAGAGACTGATCAATGCTTTTCTGAAGAGCCCTGATACCTGGATCTCCTTGATTGCATTAGGAGGAATGCGTCTGGGCAGCACTGAAGGTCCCCGGGCAGCAGTACGTTTAGCTGTCTGAACTCCTCTGAAGATTTGACACTCAGGGTTCAGGGTCCCCAGGTGATATGGTAAAAGGTAAACTGCACACACTTGGTATTCCTGTGCTGCGGCTATAATTCATAATAGTTCTTAAATATTATTCTACCCACTCTGAAGTCATTTCTGAGACCAAGCAAGTTCACCAGCCTCATTTTCACAAGGTTGTTGATGGCATGCTCCCCACACACTGGCTGCTCAACAAAGTCAACAGCATCCCTGTGTAAGTTCCCCTACCTGCCCCATATATAATGCATGCCTATTTCACAAGCACAATGCAACAACAAATTAGCTCATGTTTTGTGTAGCAATTATAACAGTGTGGCAGAATTCAGCTTGCTGAAATTTAGCTTTACTTATACTCATGTCTTATCTTCAAGCTTGCTTTTTGTGCCTGGTTATTTTTCACTGAGTTCAAATGCAAATAGATAAACCCTGTTTGCATTTCCTTCCAAAGGAGGAGAGTGTTTATTTCCAGATTCTATATGTATCTACTGGGAAAAGTCACACAGGACAAACTAAGTATTTTTTATGCTCTGTCCCTAATTGGCTGAGCAGTGCATGTGATGTGGGTGATGTTAAAGAGAACCCGTTTTGCTTCTATTTCTCAACACAGGGGCTGTGCTTTCTTCTTCTTTTTTTTTTTTTTTCAGTGAAAACAAGAAGCCTGTGAATGGCTCTCATTTTATGTAACCCACAAAAGAAAGGAGAATTTGATAGAGGACAATCTCAGGCAAATACAGCATGGTATCGGGGAGAAACATCCATCATTTTTTCAGGTAACAGCCAAGCACTACTCACATGTGGACTCAAACACAAATTCATGAACAGCCTAGATGCTACACTGAACATGTATACACAGTTCAAACACAGAGAAGTAGATTCATTTCAAACAACTTGTATCTGAACATCTGACCTTAAGAGCCAGCCTCAGCTAAGTGCTGCTGGCAAACACCAGGATTTGGAAGGAAGTGAGGGGTGTTGCACTATTTTGAAAGCTCTGTTTTGAACCAGCTGTCATGGTGAATGTCTGCTGGTTCCCCGTCTTAGCATACAGCCTGTCACTGTTGAGCATAATGGTAACGAGCCAATGGAGTGCACCGAGCTTTACTTTCATGTGTGCCTTTTTGACTCAGATTTCCCCCTTTACATAGCCATAACAGGTAAGCTTTGAATCCATGTACACCACATTCTAATTGATTGTATTTAATTTGTGTATTTATCTCCCTTTGAGTGCTTTAATATACATATATGCTTATTTATGCACACATATGTACATTTGGACATCAGTATTAAATGTAACTATGCATATTGTCACAGCTTATTGCTGTGTTCATCACAGATTCTTAGAGTAGTTGGCTTTATTATACAATAAAACAACCATAGAAAGTTAATGCCTTCTTTAGAATAAATAAGGAACACGGAACTCATTATACCACATACATTTAATGGTTTGAACATCTCAGTGCCCACATGAAAACAAGAAAACATATACTGCAATAGGCAGCATAATTCCAGAAATAAACATCCATCCTTTACTCCTAGAAATATGAGATTCAGCATCATGAGATCACAGCATTATGTCATCAGCTGCATGAGTTTCACAGCTTATCTGCCTGATTTTAGGTTACAGAAGTAAACTCCAACAAAAACGTATAACACTGCCAACTTAACAGCACATTTATGCTAATACTAGCTGAAATGTTTTCAAGAAGGTGAATAGGATCAGTGTTCCTCTATGTATGTGTGCATTTACACATATATACGCATACATACACATGCACATATGTGTGTGCACTATGTATGCAAACTGTCTGTAGAGACATCACTATTTTAAAAGGTTGATTCCAAGTACATTAAACTTGAAAATAATGTTCTGTGTAGTTGACCAATTTAAAGAAGCCCCTGCTGGTGCACGGAAGAATGAGCTAGCTGATATCATTAAACATCATCAGATGAGGCTGCAGGTAGCTGAAACGTTCCTTAATGAAAATTTAAAGAGAGCAGATTAAAATGATATTCCTTCAATCCAACAGAACACAAAGGTAAAGACATTCAATTACAGCCAAGATTTCATTTAGCACTAAAGGAGTGTTATTTGTTGATCAGAATTTATTGCCTGACGTGAACAGCCAGGCTTGTGACTACATATATAATTACTTTCTACAGTGTACTCCAGTGGCACCTAAATATAGTTACTAGACAAGACAACGTCTTCCATAATTTTAGATTGTGATATCCGTGACCAAGAGTTCGAAAATAACAACAACAACAAATATATTTTCCTCTTTGCCATTATATTTCTTAGCATTATGAAAAAAATATAATTAATCCATAGTAATACATACTTGTTTTTTGATTTTAAATGTTAACGTTAAATATTTAAATGCTTTTTGTAAAACGGGTGGTACAGAGGAAATGGTTTGAACAGGATGCTCTGCCTGCTTGTCTGCTCAGAATGCCAGTGGCTTTCCGTTGAGCACATGAGGAGTTGTTTTCAGTGAGAAAACACTGAGGTTGCTCAAGTCTGTGCCAAACCTGCCGATAGTTCAGATAAATGCACCACATCTGTAAAACCTTATAGCTAAGAAGAGGTACTGACAGACAGAAGTGGGATGAGAGGAGCTGGAAAAAATAACCAGGAGACTGAAAGGACTGATTTATCAGAGAGGATTAAATGATCTAAATAGGTATGAACTGACTTAATGTTGACTAAATGGAATATCACACTAGTCTAAAGACCTTGGAGAAAAATAGCGTTGTAGAAGGAAAATAAGGAGGTTTGCAAAGGAACATAACTGGGAGAAATATGATGTTAAGAAAGGGAAAAAAAAAACTTCTAACAGGATATACTAGGCAGCATAATCTCTCCTTAGGTACATAGAATAACTTAGGACATTTAATCTAGGCATCCAAATCAACCAAAAATATGCCATAGGAGACAAGATTATCAGCAAGCTATAATGGATGACCTTAAAGGAACATTACTAATTTGTGTGTATCTGTTATCTGTGATTTTCCTTGCTTGTATGGCCAACTCATTGCAACTTGTGTGTATTTGGTTTCTCTGGGCTCAGTCCAACTCTTACTGTAGTCAGCAGAAGTTTCCAACAGGAACAATAAGACCTGTTTCTTTTCCATGTCTTTGCTGCTAAAAAAAAAAAAA
>VXAB01009623.1:586169-613090 GCA_013399175.1 Odontophorus gujanensis
AAAAAAAAAAAAACCACTCCACAGTAACTATGAATTTATTTTTTGTATGAATGCACAAACAACTAAACCAGCTTGATCCTCTAGTTTATCCATTTAACCTTAGAAATACCCAGAAAAATATGTGTTTTCTTTCATGAGTGTTTGCTAGGGAAGAAACTTACAGTTTCTCTAAAAACAACTTCTGATTAAAAACTGCTTTGGTCACAGAAGAATTAGGACAATTTTCTATACTAAGCCAAGAAAAGATATTACACAAAAAGGGCAGAGTTTTTCTATTGTTAAAACAGTAATGCAACTAATGAAAGAAGCTGACAATGAATTCTGCAATCAAGGCTGTAGTTTTGAAATGCTTTTACCCAGTATCTGAATGCATACAATCCTGTGATGCTTCAATTCCAGCTCACTTGCAGGTAGGGAATAACTGTTTTGCAACAACTCAGTGCTGGCCCCTCGAGAGGCACAAATTTCTGTGTAAATGGGGCTGAATGTTCAGGGGTCAGGGTTGTGTTTCGGTGTTGTCCATGTATCCAGCAGCTTGTATTGTAAATCTTAAGAGCAGCTTTTTTGAAAATACTAAACAGACATTTTGGTAGCCAGTATTGAGCCTGTGGCTATACTGCTTCAGGCTGTGATCTTGTCAGCTTTTAAAAGATAAGTAGGGTCAGGCAGGGTCAGCATTTGGATTGGTAACTCGAAGGCGAGCCAGTAGCTGCAGGAAGCGTCTTAGGCAATAGAATGGATGTAACTGTTTTCCCTGAACCTTTTCTAATACCCTGATGAAGGCATCGTGCCCAGCTGTGACATGAGAGCAAGATTCTCACCCTCCACAGCCATCAAGTGCATCATTTTCAGAGGGGTCTTTCCCTGACCTACTGTGGAAGTACGCGGGAAGGTAAACAGGAGATGGCAGCATTCAGGGACCACTCGCACACACCGGCTGGACGTGCAGCACGTCAGTGCTTGGCCCTGGCACACTGCACCAGGAAGGGTGTACAGAACAATGATCTCTCTGACATCTTTTGGGACACTAGGAGCTCCAAACTAAGTCTTTGGATATGTTTATAATACAAAAGTGATGTCTTTTCAGCCAAGACTTTGTCCACCAACTTTCAGGTTTGAGCATTTCTACAGAAAGTATAGAAGGGCTGATAATGAAATCCTTGTCCAATGGTCTACATTGCCAAGAATTTTAAATTGTAAGTTAACCAATTTCTCCTCTAAAGTTCAAACAATAAATAAAATTCTATGTGAAAAATGGAGCCTTTTATTCCTTTGTCAAAATCTGATCAGAGTAAACTACAGATGTTAAAAGGCACTATAGTTCAAAGAATTAAAAAGAATCTTAAGGGGTTTGTATGAAGAAAAGAGTTTTAGAGAATAATATGGAAAATATTATAATGCCATTATATAAATCAGTGGCACATCCTCACTTTGAATACTGTCTTCAAATTTGGTCACCTCATCCCTGTAAAAAAGAAAGTAGAAATAGAACAGGTCCAGAGAATGGCAATAAAAAATGATAAAAGTCAAAAGGATGGGGAATTTCTTGAGAAGAGAGAAAGAACACAAACCCCAGCCAATATCTCAAGGCCGACTGACCCTCACGGGACTGCAAATCTCACATGAGCCCTTTCCATAAACTTGGACAACCATTATTGCCCAAGTTAACAGTTGTCCTTGGCTCCTAGGCAAAAGCTTTGGGGACCACGCATGAAGAAGATGTAGTACTTTCCTCAGTGTATCCTGCTCTTTTAAAGGGAGGACTTTAAGATCATGAGCTTCTGGAAGCCGAAGTGACCTATGGACAGTGGACACAGAGCTCCATATTAGCAACACATTTTTATTTCTGCTGACTATATACCAAACAATTTTTAGTCTTGGCTTCAGGAACTTTGTTTTTCCATACCTTTCTTTACTTCAAACTTTAGATTGATTTTTCAGAAATGTATAGGTGTTTCAGAAGTATGAATGCATTGCCTCGTCTGACATTCTTTTTGGTGAAATCATTCAGCTCTTTTGAAAATGTGCCATTCGTCTGTTCAAATAGTCTCAGCCCTAAAGGAATTGCAGTCTCCCTCACTTTGTGCTGTGGGATCCCCAGGCTTCGTCAGAGCTCTACTTAAGCATGACTATAATATAAATAACATTTTGTCCTCACGATCTTCCGGCCTAATTAGTAGTAGCAAAGGAATAAAAACCCTTTCCTACCCTGCAAGGTGAAACGAAGAGGTGTAGAATTTCAAACGGATAAGAGGTATTGCTTTTCCAAACAATGTACAGTTAATTAATGGAACTTGCTGCTGCACAGATAGTACTCGGTGAAACAGTATCATATTTGTAAATGAGGAGGCATTTTTAGACATAAAAGCAAATCTACGTACCAAGTTCAGATTGGGTTAAGTTCAGTAGCATATATTATGCAGAAGATCAGACTGGATGATAATAATGGTTGTTCCTGGCCTTGAAAAAACAATCTGTGAGAGTTTTACTAACAAGTATTATGTAATAGTGTCAGTAGTTCTTCGAAAAAGCTAGTCAATAGATGGAGTCAGAAAGGGATCATCTTCCATGGTAAGCTGTTATACATTTAAATACACAGGAAGGAGGGGGGAGTCCCTTTCATATTGTCTGGTATTGGCATCTGGCAAAGACAAGATGTGTTATGGTTGACCAGTGCCAGTGACTGCTCAAAAGCAGCCAGGAGGATGTTTCTTTACTCTTGAAGCAATTGCAGAGCATCACTGAACGTCTGTGTCTAGGAAATGAGATGCTGTCTGATCTACTTATGGATAATCAGTATGGGTGAGGAATCCTACACTGGGCCTTCAGAGGTCCAGGGAAGGTTAGGAGGCTTTTCAAACCAGTTGCTGTTCACCTCTTTTACTAGGGCTGTGCAGAACTTTCTCCCACAACCCTGCATGGAGTGAGTAGTTATGTTCATTGTAGTATGGTATGCCCTATAGCACTGCCTGTAGATAAGGAAAAAGCATCCTGAGACAAATTCTTGGGAAAACAGGTTAGGAGTAAGGCAAGAAAACCGAAGGCTCGATGGCTGCAACTAGATTTGTCTTTTAATCTGCTATAGGATGCCATGGAGTCTTAGTCTCCCATCACCCAGATCAGCATCCCTTCATGCCGTTCCCAGCCTCATGCACTTCATACACACACAAGAACCTATGTGTATGTAAGATCCATCCTCATCTGGCCATGGTCATATTGTAGAGCTGAGCCTTGTGGTAGCTACCCCAGGGGTAGCTGTAGTCTGTGGTGCCTCTGCTTCTCTGCTCTATTCCAGATATATCTTCAAATGGAGACAGAGGGCAGGAGATATCTCACTGGTCCTTCTGAGAAATGATACTTTATTCTGGTATTTGGCTTACCCCTGAACTTTCAAAAAGGTGATAGAGAATTCATTCTGAGAGAGCACCGAGAACAGAGGCCCTCTTCTGCACGTTTGCACTTACCTGCTGCAAGTTCAGTAATCTTACAGGCACCACAAGAAATCAGGAAGGATGTCTTCTAGGGAATAGCTGTACTAGAGCCATTTCAGTCACGAAAGTGTTTCAGATTTTTGGGCTGAAAAAGTTATCTGACAGGAAAAAAAAAAGAATCACATCAAAAGGGAGCAAAATAGATCCTTCAACTAGGAGATTTACACTGTACATTCATATAAAGACACAGAAAATAAGCACAAAATCCCAGTGCCGTTGTGATTCCAGTCTGTTTGCAATGACAAGTTAGATCTTACATTTCTTCTTTTGGGGGCAGAAAGTGCTATGGAAAAAAAAAAAATGTATGTTATTCATAAAAAGGATTGTCCTGTATACTCATAAACCTCTGCAATTTATTCTGTAGCAGCTTTTTACTTCAAAGAAATCACTAGCTAATGACATCTGAAACTTAAAAAAATCCACTTATTCACAACCCTGTCCCCGAGGGAATTCCCGTGTGTTATCAGAAATTTTTCCAAAGATCATTAACAGATATTACAAACCAATTGAAACTGAGTATTTTCTTTGCAAATTACTTTTAACTTCAGAGCTATTGAAAAAAGACGTTGAGTGATTTAATTTACTTAATCTGTCTACAGATTGCAGCTATGTGCATATTGTGTGATTGCATTTCCAACAAAAAGCATATATAACTATCCCTAATAGAGATATTTTTCTAAATTATCGTACAAGATCAGTAAGATTGCTGAAGATATTAATGTTTACTTTTTCATTTAGAAAATTGCACTCAAGAAAGAAATGGGCACCTTTATTCTGTTGTTATCTTTGAAATAATAACACACCATAATACTTATTTTACCTGCTATTTTAATTAAAACTCCAATAATCACTACATCTGTGTATCCTTAGAGGATATGTTCTACTGATTTTTCTGAAAAATCACTGCATTTTCATTAGGCTGCAAAGCCAACGTTTTTGAAACACCTTACACAGCAATGAGTATAGTGAGCAAAATTCTCTATCTTGTGCCAATCTGAAACAACTAAGCGTCGAGCGAGCTAAATCAGCATAGGGGGGCTGGAAAATGTATCCTATTCTCCACCTTATTGCTTTAAACTCCACCCAGAGAACCACATCCACGTCAGCACACTGCTGCAGGAAGTATAGAAAATACCTTCCCCCATGAATACTTGTAGCTTCCTGAACAGAGTTCCTTCTCTCTTTGCAGATAGAGATAAGGGCTTGAAATCCCTGAAGCTGAGGTGGACGTTGAAGATATTTACTTTGAAGCAAAGTGAAGACAGCTGCTGCGAGTTATGTGCTGCTCAGTACTTGCTGTGTGTTACACATGCTTTGCCAGCATGCTTTTTGAAGAGGTTTTGCTGAAGTTCAGCCCGGTTAAGCTGGTGACTGTCTGGCCAACAAACACAAGCAGGAGAAGGATGTCAGATATACTGGGATCTTTATTAGCAAAAAATACAGGTGATGAACTTTACAGATGTGTGGACTGGAATTCCAAGCCTTGATATCTATATCCCACACAAGCCTCAGTCATCTCATTTTGTAGCAATGGGCCCAGAGGTGTCTATTCAGAGAAGGACCCAAATGTGTCTTGGAAAAAGATGTTAAAAGGAAGGTGAGAAAAAGCAAAAGATCAGTGCCTGCAACTAGACTTATCTTTTATTATCTTGTTGAGAATGGTGGAAAGAGTTTGCAGAAGTGCTGATGGACATTTTGCAGGTAACAGTTATTACTGCACATTGCTAAACTATTCTGCATCTTCCCATCATCTAGATTAGCCTAATGACTTCTGTGTTCCTGCTACTACCTAACTCCCACTCTCCTCCTGTTCTTTCTCTTTCTTGGGTTACAACAAAAATGTCTTAGAGTGAGAAGAAGATGTTTTCAAGTATACTAAAAAGCATGGAGACTGTGAAGTGGAGCAAGTTTGTAGAGTATGAGTGGCTGGTGAACGCTTGAGGATATTACTCCCTGAGCAATGTGAGGTCCAGGTTTGTTTTGTGGCCTTTGGGTAGCTGTGTTTTCAGCAGATTCCTGCTCACCCTTCTGTCGTGCATCTGCAACCAGCACTGGTATTAGCTCAGGTGGTGCACACTTACCCCCATAAAATCAGGGTCGGTGGTTTCACTTAGAACTAGCAGAGCAGTTTTAGGCACATCCAGCTACAGGCTGAGTCATTCCAGCATTACACCTCCTTCCTTTTCCCCCCTCCCTGATTTTTAGTAGCAGCCTTGCATTGCTTGGGCTCTGACTGTCCATGACCAGCTGTGGGGGTCATTTTTACAATGGCTGGTGGCACAGCAATGTCGTGCAGCAGAAAAGCCACCAAGGTGCCTGTAGTGGGGACCTAGAGCTCCCACCTGCCTGCACCAAGCATGGTGTTGGCCTGCCGTCACTCAACCCAGGGCACCTCTGCGGAGTCTGATAACACATCTGCTAATTAATGCCAGTTGTGATCCTTGGTCAGATCCTCAACTGGGATAAATTGACACGGCTCCATTTAAGCCTGAGACAATTAGCAGCAGCTTAGAGCTGACCCGGTGGTTTTCTTTATAATGTGCATATACATCTTGTTGGAAGTGAATAAAACCCGCCAACTAATTGCACATAAACCACCAAACAATCAGAAAATGAAATGATTGTCAGTAACTCCCAGCCTGAGCCAAATTACAGTGGTGACAAAGAAGTGATAGCCTCAGATCTGTTAACAACCCTCTGAGCTATCCAATCCCCTTATAATAATAACAATTAATAATAATAGATGTGCTGCTGGATACGTTCACCTTTCTGTAAGGAAAGCCTAATGAGTATCTCTTAAAAAGATTCAGGAAATTCAAAAGTGATTCTATTCTATTAACTTGTAAGCACAGTGTTTTACCTTTGAACAATTGAACCGAATGAATCAAATTCATTCTGAAATTATCTTTTTGAATGAAAAGGAGCAATCTAGAAACTTTCTCAAGATTCTGTTTCAGCCATTTGTCAAAGTTTCATTTTGATCAATACTTCCACCCTGTTAGGCTGTATCACCCATCCTCTCAGCTGTAGTAAGCAGAGCGATGGTAGGTATAAATCTTAACTAGAGGCAAGGAAGGCACACCCTGAAATAAAGCAAAAGTTTGATAGGTGGTGTCAAAAGGAACTGCTGTTAATATTATAATTTATTATTTGTTAAGCACTGACAATGTGCTCAGTTCTGCTGATTAAGTTCTTCTGAGCAAGTTCTACTGATTAGCTTCTGAGGACAACACACTGTACTACAAAGAAGATATTTGACAGCTATCGAGACTTTTGCTTTCAAGGCTCACTTAGCAAAACAATTACATGCCAGTTATGCAAGTTTCATGAAAAGAAAAGAGAGAAAATGCATAAACTGAGTAAATATCATTACTTTTGTGTTCACTAATATTCCTACTCTAGATCTCTCACTTCAGTACCATCTGACAACCTCAAAGTTACACTGAGATTTGAGTAAGATCTAAAGCCTCATCCCTGCTTATATTCAGTTATAAGCATCACGCTACATTAAAGGCAAGAACATAGGCTCTATCTTTGCATTTGGCACTTGCTCCCCTTAGGGAGGCAGAGATGGGCTGAACGGGGCCAGTCCAAGCTAGACAGAACTTAAGCAGCTTCAGACTGATGCACACGTTTTCCTTCTCGTCACGAAGAAGGTTGAAGTCAGATGGTGCTATGCTCGTGGGTGGTGGTCTGACCCAAGAAATACTTTTTGGGGAGCAGGTGCTAAAAGGGAACATCTTTCCTATCCTAGTTGGTCATTCCTCCAGTGGACCCATCTTTAAGTATCAGCTCTGAGATGTAAGACATGTTCTTGCAGGGTACCTAGGAGTTGGGATGATGGCTTTGGGCTGGTGTAGAGCCACTGCAGCAGTATTATTCCTGAGAGCCCAGGTGAGCTTGGTCTCTCTTTAGCAGGTAAAGGAGTCACAAAGAGTTTCTTCCTCCACTTTTACACTCCTCATCGGTGTACAGCATACTGGCGGGGTAGAAGATTCCCAAAAAGCGGGCACTGAATGGAAAAACTATGTGCATGCGTGTGTGGGTGCAGGCAGGGAACAGCACTCTGAAAACTGCTGGCCAAATTTGTGTGTCAGGAGGGGGCCGAGCAGACACTGTGCCTTGCCCCGACCAGGTAACACCTCAGCATTCTGACAGCAGCGCTGCCAGGGCTCCAGCTGTGTGGATGTTCTTAGAAGAAAAACTCTCTTTTGTCTGCAGCTATCCTCTAGCTTGCACACTTCCCTAAATCCCGCCAGCATGCTTTTTTTCATAACCGACAGAAGGAAGTGAGTTCTTATATAAATCCTTTGTGTGAAGATCAAACTGCGTGCATGTAGAACTATGGGTTTTTTTAGGGAAAAATCTGCCCTAAAATAATCATTCCATGTTATCCCCATGGAGTGCCTGTGACGCCTGTTAAAACGCATCTGAGGCCACCCTCAAGACCTGAATCAACACTCAGGCAGCAGCCGGCTCGGCTGAAGTCCCCGTGCTTGCAGGGAGGGCAGAGTGTGGGCAGCCGGGGGCAGAAGCAGGGTCAGGGGCAACACAGCTGGAAGGGGCCGTAATCTGAGTTGCTCCTTGCAGACAATGTCAGCCATTGTACGGAGCGAGAGAAACGGGGAGCAAAGCAGGAGCCCGGCTGGGGCATATGGAAAAGGTGCCTTTGCCTGACTGGCTGGAACCCCTCCTGCATCCAGTGGACTACACGGGTATGGAAAGAGCCCATATTTTCAGACAAACCTCCTATCTTAATATTTGCTTATTAACAGACCAAGGAGTGGAAGATTTGGTTGAGAAAACAGAGCCTCTCCCTCACAAACTCAGACACGCTTGTAATGGAGAGAGGAGAATCGGCAAAAAATGAGTGACTGATTACAGTACTATTGAGAAATTCTTCAGAAAATGACAAGTAAAGAAGAAAGCCCCCAAATGGCAATAGCACAGCAGTTTTAGGATCGAGTTCAATACAGCTTGGTGTTTGGCTATTAAGCAATTCAATTACCATCCAGAAAATGCCTAAGCATTAGGCATAGCAAAACCTGTGATACCAAAGCATAACACTTCTCATATACTTGGAAAATATCTGCTTCCTTCTATCGCCGTCTCTGTTTCTCCCCTCCTGTGCTCCTGGTCTACTTGAATACAATACAATCAGGGCTTTTATAGTCAGCCCTACCTTCCCCAGAAGGTGCATCTCTTAAAAAGAAGCACAGATTCTCTCTTTGAGGACCATAAAAATGGACTCACACTTCAGAGGCATCATCTAAAAGATGGATGAACCAATTACATTCAAATAAAAACATTCTACCTGTGCCCATCCTGTAGCAAAATTTCAGCCAAAGGTGGAACTAAACCCAAATCTACCCATTATTAAAGCGGAGAAAAAATCAACTTTCTTTTATTCCCCTATTCATTTTCTGCCATAGTGATTTTCTGAATTTCTGACAAGACCATGACCGAGAGCTGAAGGATCGAATGGAGCTGGATGTGCTGTATCACTGGCCCAAGTGAAAGCAGGAAATACTAAACATCTTGCATGGGAGCCTGTTCTCATCAGGTTTATAGCCCAGCTTTTCCCATCAAAAGCAGCAAGGATGGTATAGACAGGGTGCAGAAATGCATTCAAGCATATGGGAGTAGATTTACACTAATCCTCCTTTTGAGCTTCATCCAGCACTAAATCAGAGCCACACCATAAAGAGGAACAATACAATAACTTGGAGGGAAAAAAAAAAAAACATGGCTCCTCTCTATGAGAATGGGGAAAACTAAGCAATGTGACTCACTTTTCTCCTTAGAAACTGTTGAAGGAACGTAATACTGTGTAGCATTGCAGAGACTGGAAAAGAACAAAAGTCAGGTATCACCTTAGCTTGGCTGCCCAGTGCCTGCCTGCCCAGTGCAGGGCAGCAGAATGGAGGGACCAGCCTTGGAAGAAAGCCAGCTGTGTGCCACAGACATGTGAGCAACAAAACTCACCTGGGAAGCTGTGAAAATATCTCTTTGCAGGGCTAGGCTGGGCTGTGGCTGTCCAGCTACCCATGCCATCCTGCCCCAAGGCACCCCCTGAAAAGCACTGCTGTTGAACTTAGGGTGAAGGGTGTTGTGGCTTTGCTCCCCCCAGCAAAAACACAACGCACTGCTCAGAGCAGGAAAATGGCTCTCCTTAACTCGTGGCAGTACAAAAAGGCCCTGTGGCTGCAGCGAGGACCCACAGGTGTGCTGTATGTGAGTGAGAAGAGCAGGCTCACACGAGGAGCACCAAAGGCCTCCCAGGCTCATCCCCATCACATTAATCTCTCAACCATGATCCCTGGCTTCACTTACTGAAAGCAAAAGGGAAAGAGCTGTTGCTGTAAGATATGCACCAAGTGCTCTAACAGCAGTAACACATGCTGGCTGGGACTCTAGCCCTAGATCACTTTTTCTCTATGTCTGAAGCAAAAAAAAAAAAAAAAAAAACAGTTTTCTAACACTTGGAGCCATGCTCCACAGCATCAAAACAATGCTGTATGGATCTCAAACCAGGGGCATAAAGAAATAATTTCAACAGAGCTTGCTGCAAGGGAACTAACAGGTTCAGGAGATTAAAAAGAGATGTCAAAATGAGGTGGGTTGTTAGGAGTAAAAACTGGGGAGGGTTTGGCTAACTAAACAGGGATGGGAAGTAATACATGCAGCTCCACACACACACATGCTCATACACAAGCAGCACCAGCCTACAACTCAGATACTAAGCAGCCTATTCTTCAAATAGGAATTTTCTTAATCAGGTATACTTTCCTTCCTGATTAAAACTGGAAGAAATTGTGCTCAATACATGTCTCCACAGAAAACTCCCTAAAACATCTAGTTCTTAAAAATTACTGACCAGTTTTGGCTGGTATGAATCATCAGAGCACAGGTGACTTCCAGAGAGAAGACTGTCTTTACCCCAGCTTAAGATCTGCCCCCATACACTGTTCCCTTAGAACAACTTGTCTTCTCTTTTTCTCAAAATACTCATCTGGTTTAAGGTGACTTTTCATCTCCCAGCATATGGAGCTGAATGATTATGACGATTTACATTTATTTTAAATCACAGCCTATTAAAAGGAAAAATAAATGCTAATATGTTGATATGGTTTACTTCTGAATGAAAAAATGAATTATTGATATGAATGAGTAGTTGCAGCTATCATAATTACTGTTTATTAAATAAATATATTTTGAATTAGAGACCCTTGATTAAGAAATCATTTTTTTGTCTGAAAATTGTTTCCCTGCTGTTATTATAAGCAATACCTCACATTTCTCTAAATAAAAAAAAAAAATGGTGAAATGATTCTATTTTTTATCTTATCCTTTGCTCTGTGAACTTGGCAGCGCTTTGTGCATATTCCCTTTCACTGTTTCTCTCCTCTAATCAGTTAAGTGAGGCTCTTTCCCCTCTGTTGTTTGTGTGAATCTGTCACATAGCACCTAGAGACACAAAAAAACATTTTAAACAGGAAAATGTGGAACAGAAAAACTAAAGGTTTGAGGATCAGACACCTGAAACTCCTCTCAACATTCTCTTTTAAGCTGATCACGTTTCATATTAATGGTGTCTCTTTAACATAAATAATGATCTAATGAAATAAATATGAAATTGAAAGAATCATAAAAAGAATTTTACATTTAAGAATGCCATCTGTGTAACACTTAGCCTAACAATGAAATCATTTCAGCGCCAGAACAGCTCACTCTGCTTCCAGCACAAGTTATAGAGTGGTGCAACGGTTCTGATGAACGGCACAAAATCAAAGTTCAGCTGAAGAACAGCACCTGGGTTCGTATCCACTTTAGTCCGTGGATATCACATGGGACTTTTGAATTAGGCTCTGCTAACGTTCCCACCTCAAGTCATCAGTAATTTTTCATGCAGTTGCCAATGTTCATCAAAAGAAGATTTTGATATCAGAGTAGATTTTGCAGGTCAGCACAAGGGTATATTGCTACAACTACTGCACTAATTCTCTGCTTTTTTACAGTGGCAAACCGTTCTCAGGGCCAGTTGAGTTTGGCTAAGGAGCCCAGGCCTTAGAAGTGAGACCTTGAGCATTGGTAGCATGGAAAGGTCTGCCTATAAAACACAACAACACCAAACTTCAGCATGTGTTTTAGGACCAGCAACCTAATTCACAGGACTGTGGACAGTGACACAGAGTCAGAGGCTGCATTCCCAATTCCTGGGAAGCAAAGCTCTGGTCTCACACACGGCAGCACAGCAGAGGCCCGCCGAACACAATGGAGATTGTTTGTTTACACCAGCTGAAGAGAAGGGAACATATTTGTTTTGAGCGAGCTGTGTTAGAATACATATTGTTTTATATGCCCGGGCCTCATTACGCAGTGCTAGTCTTCAACATGGATCAGATCCTAAAGCTGCTCCACATACTGAAATAAATGTGAGCTCTACCCACAGAACATCTCCAGACTTAGGCCTCACGTCTATCAATGTCATCTTGAAAAAACAAATGCCTAAAAAGAAAAACAACAAAAGCATCTTAGAGACTGTGGAGGATGCTCACGTGCAGTAGATGCCATTCAAGGGGATGCTGAGGAGAGACAGATACCCATGTAACGAGGCTGGAAAACAGAGTGGGCCTGAAAGAAAATGAGAGATAATTAAGGTTTGCTGAAAGTAATATGACTTGCACCAGTCAGTTTCATATTTCAGAAGTTTTCCTAATGCTGAGAGGAAATTCTCCCCTCACATCAGCAGCATGGCTGCACAAGCACTCCCCCCAAGCAGAGGTGGCCACAGTCTCTGTTTTACTCAAAAGCACAGGAGCATTCACAGGGGAAGAGTTAAAAATGCTGCTCAGTAAACAACCCGAAGAGCTGCATGCTGTATTTGTGTACGAGGAGGTAGGAGCCAACGAAGAGAGACGTTCAGAGGCAATCAAAGAGGATCTGAGCCTCCCTGAGCGCTCACATGACAGTTGGGATCATTTCGGATCCCTTCCAATGAAGATAAAATGGCATCAAAAGCAGGGAAGCTTTTTTTCTTTCTTTTAAGGATGAAAACACAACATCATTAGTCAAATTTACTCTGAACTTCCGCCTCCTCATGTTGATTTGTACTCAGGTTGAGTAAACATATCTTTCCATCAAGGTAAATAAACGTAAAAGCCTATCAGTAACTTAATTGCTTAACGAATGATGCAGTGTGGGGTGTAACACTGTTTTTGACTATACTGCTGAAGTTAACGACCTCTCAAAAACACCTATTACATATCTTGGCAGTAAAAAAAAATCCGCACATACTTGAAGATTTGCTCATAAAATTTCAACAATTTTCCAGTTATTTTTCCCTGTTTTGGGGAGGGGTTGGGCACCTCATAGGGGAACTGGTGTCAAAATGAGTACATTGGTTCAAGATGCTGTCTTCTGCGGGTCTGGATGTCATAGAGAAATTAAATTTGAGAAAAGCGGAGGTTCCAGAGCAAAGGCAGAAGTTACCAGGTGGATGGGAAATATAATAGGTGGGTGGGAAATGTTGTATCTCCAAGTGGAAATGGCCATGTTTTACTGAGGTGGGGAGGCTCAGACCACAGGAGTCTGATCTTGGGTGTGTGGCACACACCTGGGGACATCTGCCAACACACAGTCCTATGTACTTCTGGACTTGGTGCCCTGGGCTGAGAGAACCCCAGAGAGAAAACAGTTGTGGCGGATACAGGAAATAGAGGTGCAGACAAAATGAGCCCTCCAGTGAGGGGACAGCCAGGAAAGAGGGCCTGCCATGTGTCGGAGGCTGAATTCTGGCTGGTGGTGGGCAGCAGGCAGATTGTGGAGGCACAGCTGCCAGGCTGACATGATGGATCAGAAAAGCTACTGAGGAACCGTGAGAGTCCAGGCAGCTGAAGTAAAGGGAAACATGAAAAGGTAATAGGTCAACCCATCTTTACAATCTATCAATTAAACAATCATCTGCTTCCAAAAGCATGTTATGTCCTGAGCAGTAGATATCTCAGCACGTGATCACTTCCATGAGGGAGTGACAGGCTGACAAACAGGAATTAATAATAATAATTACTAGGAATGCTGATAATTTTGGATAGGCCATTCTACAGCGAGCCCCTCCAAGGAAATAACATGGTTGGGTATTTTGGCTTAATTATACTGTCGCGTATCAGCTTTACTCAGCCCACCGCAAAACAAAGGTGTGTTCAAAATTGTCCATTATGTGGGAGGGCTCCGCCAAAATCTCACCCTGCTTCGGCCAGTTAGCGGGGGTGAGAGTGGCACACAGTTAGCTTCAGCTGCTTTCTCCAAAGCCCTGAAGCTTTCAGAAACATTCATTTCTGTTGGCATCACTCAACAGCTCATTGTTAGGATTTGTTCTCATTGGCATGCATGAACTAAGACTGATGTATCGGGCGATCCAGAGTGACAGCCTTCAGCCCAAAAAGCGAATACCTGCTTCCCTTAGAGTCCAGGGACTCACACTTGACACAGAGGATGTATGCAAAAATTATCTTTCCTCTTTCATTTGCCTGTGTTAAGCCTAAGAGCATTCATCCAAATTAGCAATCAGGCAAACTGTGCATGCAAAAATCTGCACTTGTACAAACTGTGCATTTTTTTTATTTTTTTTTTTTGTAACGCTGTAGGATTAAATATCTTGACAAAAGATGAAAACCCTTTAACAAATCTTCCCCTAGAGAAAAGTAACATTTTTTTTATTCCATTTACTGTCAAATGACATAAAGAAGGTATAGCTGAACACAATCCTATAGGTTGATTTGTTGCTTTAAATAATGTCACTAACATCAGATATCAATGTGATGGTGCAAAAAAAAAAAAAAAGAAAAGAAAAGAAGAAAAAAAGTTCACATTGAGCTAGATTCAATTACAGGCCTAGAAACTGAAATTAAGGCTGATGCCACATGCCTAATTCATGTTTGTGTGACTGAAAGAGTATCTGGTTTACCTTGAATTTCCTGCCTTAGTGTGGTGAAAACATGACCCATCACATTAATTAAAAAATAATTTTCAAATGCAGCTCAAGTCATATTGCTCCAGCAGGAGGAGATGAACTCTTGTTTTTTTTTTTTGTCCCCAAAACATTATATGCTATAAAGGAAACTGTTCAATGCCTTTTTCCTTGATTCTTTGGTATATCTTACAATTCTCACTGAATTAAGTGTAAATAAATAAATGTATATATTATCTCTATCAATTAGAAATCGACAACTCTAATAAAAAATAAAGCATTTGTCCTTAAAAACCCTCCCTTAATCAACTTCTGACCACACTGGTTGAAACAGGTGCATACTGGCAATTGTCACACATATTATTGAGGTCTGTTCTTTGCTCTGTATTACTCCATTCACACATTACACCCAGCATGGTATGTTCATGTTTAATACCTCAAAATACCATACCATATCAGTGGAATTTAAACCAGCACACATTGGACTACTGATTTCACATATGGGTCTGGGACTAACTTTTCTCCTAATATGGTGATGGCACAGGCACTATTTAAATGATTCCTGAGCCTTGTAAATATACACCAGATGTATCTTTTGTAAATGTTACATTTTTCAACATCTCAGCATTTGTGAATAGTTGAAAGCTATGCCAGCCATGCTTTAATGGGGCACAGAAGCGTACTGCACTCAAAGGAATGGCACACCATTGCGATAGTCAAAATTACAAGTGCTGTCAAAAGCTACATTTTCACTTTATTGATTAGCACCAGGTAATACAGTGCTCTGCGTCGCATGCTTATATGGGCCATTCTCATCTGATGCTTGTGTGGGGGTGCACACAGAGGGACGTGGAAATGGATCCACAGAGAAAGGAAGAGAACAGAACCCTGGGGAGAGCAGAACCCTTGGGACACGGCCGAGTCATCGTGCACTGGACAAGGAGCATGGGTAGTATTCATTTGGCTGCGAGAAGCAGACACCCTGTGGGCTTTTCTAGACCTGGGCTTTCCTGTGCTACTGCAAAAAATCCAGTTGGAGATCCAGGAGCAGGTGTGCAGCAGGTCAAGGGAAATGTCCCTTCCTCACTTTCTGCCTCCCAGCACTTGCCCTACCCACTGCCAATATTAGCGATGACCTCTCTGATAGTACCAAGTAAAAGGAGCCATTAGAAAAGAAACCAGCACGTTTGCCCAAGAACACAGTTCTCTCCTTTGCAAGATCTGCACCCCAGCCTTACCACAACGAGGGAAGACATTTACAATGCTGCATGGTTAATATTATTCAAAAGGCAGAGGGCTTTTTCACAGGGAATTTTAGGCTGGAGTTGCACCACGCGGCTCAGACCAGCAAATCCGCTAAAAATCAGAGCTAGGTGATACATGACAATAAACTTAGAGGGAACGGACTAGCTGTAACGCCCCACTACAAGTATTATTTCCAAGTTCACAGGCTTGCAAATTAAAATGTCCCTGGATCACTGCCATAAAAAAGAACATTAAAAATCAGGGGAAGAGGTCTGGGCATCTGTTAGAAGCATCTAATATATACCAAATGTGTATGCTGAGCTTCTTAGATATATGCATTGCTGAAATGTAGCCTACAACTAATGCAAAAGCAGAAATATTTTAATTGTATTTTTCCATTTGATATTCAAATGAAAAAAAAATATATATATCTTATTAAACACAACACTTGGCTTCGCTATTTTAATAAAAAATAAGTTGTTGAGGAAAAGAAAAGCAAAACTACTGATTCCTTTCCTTATGATGATCAAATGAGCCTTTCATGTTTGTATCTTATACTTCACTTTTTAGCATTTTGAGGCAAATAGCAGATATCAAAACTTAGTAAATAATCAAAGACTTACTCAGTTTTTCCAAACTGTCATGCTGCTTATCTTGTAATAGCTGATCTCTTAGGTAGCATAAGCTATTTAATTGCTACTGAAGATTATTTGAGTGAAAAAAAAAAAAGAAACGACATTCTCCCTTACCCCTCAAAAAGACAAAACTATATTCTTCAAAAAGACACATGCCAGCAGATAGATTCTGATCTCTCATACACACACACAAGAGCAGCAGCTAATTTTACAAGATTTGATATGAGCCGTGGATCTGAGATTACACTCTGTCCTCCTGACTGCACATTCCACACAGAAAATGGCTTAATTTGGAAATAAATTTTGTAGCTGATAAATCTGGACTCTGTGGTCCTTCGGTACCAGAATAACCAAAGTTATTAAAGTATTCGAAAACGTAGCTGAGTACCCACAGCAACTGTGTTTTAAAGGGACTTCTTACAGTGTAGCCAAAGTGTGTACTCATGTATACCCTCTGACATGACAGACTGTAATGGCTCCGGTCTGTCATGTCAACCATCTGCATATTAAACAGTCCCTAAGTACACATTGACACAGCAGACCCTAATAGCTCTGAAGCCGTAACAATCTATTGAGTCAATAATATGCATGTTAAAGAGCATCTCATGTACTTCCATCAATATCTTTTATCTTTTACTTAATTTGTATCTTCTTTTTATACGTACAGTGGAGTTAAGGTTTTAGGAACCTTTATCCTTAACGTGCTGCTGCAGATGTAGTACATGTGGCACAGAGAGGCAGATGCAGTAGCAAAATCCTTCCCTAGGATCTGGGCCAGATCTTAAAATGACAACTGTAATATTTTTGCACTGGCAGCGTGCATTCTTCTCTCTGTTCCAGATAAGGTGGAAATATCCCCTCTTTTCTGCTGGGCCTGATCTGGTGCTCGTGAAAACCACGGGAAGGATTCCCGGTGATTTCACAGTCTTTGGATGGAGCCCAGTGTGATGCTACTCATTTCCTATTACACATTTCCTTCTAATTAAATGAAATAGGTCACAAGGGGAAAATGAAACAAAATACAAATGTATTTACTTACAGTAATATCAACCCCCAAAAAAAGACAATCAGAAACAAGAGAAAAGATAACACAAAATACAATGTCTCTTCATTAACTTGAAATTACATCTGGTACCATAGGCTTAATTCATTCCTGAGTGATCCTGAGATCTTTTGTAGCGTGGAAGAGGAATTATGTTATTTAAGAACAAGAAAATAGTGACTTAGTTTCTTTTGTCTAAAAAAAAATGCAAAAGAAAAGCTTAATTTGCTTTTCCTTGACTTTATGTCCCCATACCGTGGCACGTTCCCCTAACAATTGAGTCATACATCTTTCCCACTTTCTTCCACTCCTCCATCACCACTTGGCTTACACTTTTAAAAGTTAATCCATAGTGCAGTCTGTGTTTCCAAAAGGCAGAACCAGGGCCAGGGGGGCCACTTGACCCTAACTACAGACCTTAGTGGTCTGAATTCCCCTCTCCTTTCCAATAATTTGACGCTGATGTGTCTTTGAAGCACATATGGATTTATTCCAGCATATTCTTGACTCTCACACCAGCAAGGGCAGAAAGGTGGTACTCTTTCTATTGTTTTTCATAAGTATGCAATTCATCCTCCCTCCCTCCGTCTTGAACCTTTCTGGGTCCCTACACACACCAGACAAAGTCACCTACATGTGTGCCTCACTTCAGGACAGCATCTTGGCCTGCTATTCACCAATATGCCAAGAGCTGATGACATCTGCTCCCTACTATCTCCTCAGCAGCTTTTCTGCTGTTCCCAGAAAACTTTTCTTCCCAATCCAACTGCAGGAAAAGCAATTGGTTACCCACACTGCATGCCCAGGGATCTGCCCAACCAAGGGGCTAGAACTCAGAGTCTGGGAATAGTGCATGCACTTGATCCTACATACCACAGTGCATTACCAGGATGAGACTTTGCAAACAGTAAATAGCTTTATTTATGATTTGAGCTTATCCACTAAAGATCTAACAAGTAGGTTTAGTTTTGGGAAGGACAGGCTTTCCCTAAATGAAAAAAAAAAAAGCTACTGGAAAAAAAAAAAAGCAAATGAAGGATGAGTGTCTTAAAAAGAGATAAAAGCCAAAGTCACTGAAAGTCCTGCTAGCTACGTTGCCAGTACTTTATTTAGCAAAGGGAGTCAATACAAGCAGGGCTCTGGAAGGGTTTATTCCTGAGGGAAACTGTTCATTGTCAGCAAGGACGCAAGTCAGCACCAAAACACAGATGAAGCGTGTTCTTCTTTCTGCAGCACTGCAGGTAAAGCCTTGCCCTTTTAAGGAAATTGTGTCCTCCCTGACCTTGCTGCAGGGGCTCTCTTTTGCTTTTCACACTAGTCAACCTTGGTACTTGCTATGTAAACATGAAGAAAAGGGTCAAAGTCTTCTAGCAGCCCAACAACCAGGACCAGTCCAGCCCTGATGAAAGTAAGAATGTCACACAGCAATAATAGAGCAGCTCTGAATCACATACACTGCACCTTCCTGCACATCTGGCTCTTCTACTTGCACTTAAGTAGACACACAGGCTTACTAAAGTTACCAGGTAATGGGAAAGGACAGGAGAAGGAGGACTGCTGGCCATGCCTTCCGGCCATGCAGCCAGGAGTAGTCCTTTAATGCAAATCCTCAGCACTGAAGTTTACCGAGTTGGGTAATGTTCACTCAAGGCTGCAAACACTTCCAAGAATTGTTCCACTGATTTATGTGGAGAGGTCATCCAGTCCAGCTGCACACTAGAGCAACCAATGTCTGCCACAGGGCTAAAGAAGATGCACAGGCTTCTGTGAGTAAATGAGCCTGATGTCTAAGGGCATAGAAGAAAGGGACTGAAAGAAGTGGGGTGCCATATGCAGGGTGCACCATGTCACCCAAGAAACCATCCTGTGAATGCTGCAAAGTAAGACGTGAGCTCTCCAAGAGGGATGGCTTTTCATATTTGGAAGGTAAGAAAGGTCTTGCTTCCTCTTGTACCACATCCAGCTGCTGCTGAGCGTACCCAAACCTGGCCTGGTCCTGAGCCCACCAAAGCCAATGGAAAGATGCCCAATGACTTCAGTCAAGACAGCTCCGTATCCTCAGGCAAATGTGGGAGAGGGAAATTTGGGTAGGGCTATGATTTCACTGTCTGTGTTCATAGGATGTCTCCTTTCCCACACGGAGGAACATTGGCCATCCTTCCCACTTTTTTGGTTCTCAGTGTTCAACACTGCACCTGGAGTTATCTCCCATTTACCAGTGAGCTGATTTAAGTGTCTGACTCAGTCACATATGTTTGGCTCACTTATCCAGAGTAAGATTTGGCCTACTAGCTGCGAAAACAGCTTATATCACATGTGCTGCAAAGCCGAGCCAGAACAGGCTGAATAAAGGATGAAGTTTAATCATGGAAATGTTGACCTACAAATAGAGAACAAAATGTTAAACCACATGGTATAGGGTGCTGCACACCCCAAATATCAAGGAGAGGAAAGAAGAATTGAACACATTTGGAAAGTAAAGCTTACTGTTGTGGGGTTTTTTTCTGGTTTATTTTTTTTTTCTTTCAGCAGGATCGTAGAGTCAGACCCACACTGTTCCTGCTCACGATGACACCCTGGCATCTGAAGAACAACATGACACCCACCACAAAATGCTGCTGTTGGCTGGCACTGCCTAAAACGGTGAGGTTTCGTGAAGGAGGTGAGGTTGCCAAAGGAAGGCAAGTGAGGGTCTCGGTGGGACCAGGCCACCAGTGTGACTCTAGTCTATGGGATTTGTAAGAACTCCACAGAGGTAAACATGATGGAGAAGAACATCCCTTTTATCCAGCGTCCTTGGGAACAATCTGTGGGTTACCTCTAATAGCTGGAGGGTGGCTTTGTAATTATTTTCACTGCACCTTTCATCTGGAATTTTCTCACCTTTGCGGGTTTCATGCAAGGAAGGGTAGCTTTTTTAATCGCAACCATCACACAGTCTATCTCACAGAATGTGAAAACTTTCTCATAGGCTTTATTTAACATAACACCGTGGGCTGAAAAAGACAAAAGAAGATTTTTTAAATCAACAATTGTCGTGCTTTCAGTGCCTCACATGCTTAGCCTTTAGGTATACTGCATTTTAGACAAATGTGGCTAACAACAGCCGGCCAGACCTTACTGACTGACAACCATTTCTTTACAGGATCTCTATGTGCCAAGGAGCTGGACAGTAATATCCATTTGGTATTCATGGAAAGTACTTGCAGAACAATAATGACAATAATTGCTTCTGATTCTTGTGTTTACAACACTGCCAAAGTATCATTAGAGCCTTATTTATAGATAATAATGCTTATTAATCACATATATTTGAATTCTGGAATGTATTAGATTAATATTCTTTTGTAAGTTGGTTCTGCACTAATGCTATGAATGCACATTCTGAACGCAGCCCATTGGGAGTGCTTTCCTCCAAAAAGGAAAATCACCTAAACCATCTGCAGGTAGGGACAAAGGGCACATCTCTTCCATAGCAGTCAGACACCGAGACTGGAAATGTAATTTGCTAAACTTGCCCCTTCAGACTAAAACTGGGGATGGACTCCCGACGTGAAAATGCTGTGAAAGGTGTGATAGTAGCATCACACTTGAGCTCACTTTTTGATGCCCTATGAAACAGCGTGCTTTCTATTGCTTCAAAAAGAAACCAGTTTCTCTCTCCTGTTATGCAGCCTACCCCTAACCTATGGGCAAGTTTAAGATTCGTGATCCCAGACCTTAGGATTCTTCATCAGTCGAGGCACTGGTAATGAGAAATACACTACAAAAACCACTCCTAATTTTGGTTATTAAATAATTCCAG
Organism: Odontophorus gujanensis; assembly: GCA_013399175.1. NCBI lineage: Eukaryota > Metazoa > Chordata > Aves > Galliformes > Odontophoridae > Odontophorus > Odontophorus gujanensis. The sequence continues at coordinate 607,357 of VXAB01009623.1, forward strand.
CTTTTATATATCAACGTCTGCTGTGATTCAATAACATGATAGGATGAAAATGGATTTTTAAAAATGACAGTTGCAACAAGCAAAAATGTCACCCAAATCTCAGTATCAACTGCCATATATTCATATTCTCCTTTGTCTCCCTGTAGCCCATTACAATGCTGAAAAATACACCAAAACAACTGCAGTACCAAACTCTCCAATTTTTGGTGTGTGGCCAGCTCCATAAATTTGCATTTAAACAAATAAAATCCAGAACAGTGCAGCATATCTTTTTTTTTTTTCCTACTCTTTCCCTGAGATGGTTCTTCAAGCACATTTAAAGAGGCTCTGTCAGTTTTAGAGATCCCATTTCTGCCTGCTTTTCTTTTTTTTCTTTTTACCCGCTCCTGAGGTAACATAACTACTGCAAATGCGACAAATTAGAGAAGCTGTTCTTTTCTCTTTCTGAGTGTAATTCTGTGCCCGTTTTGTGTTTTTTATGGCTCTCTGTGCAGCGTCAGTGCAACCTGTCCCTCAGTGTCACAGTTCTCATTGTCTCCAGGGATCTTTTACACAGCCACAGTGGCAGAAAAAGAAATAATAATTAAAATGCAGAAGCTTTACACTGCAAAGAACACTTGTGGCTTGATGAAACTCCCCCAAACTGCTCTCGGCTGATATATTTTTCCAGACTAAATGACCAAGTGGCTGTGCCCCTTTAAAATCCCTTTTACCTATTAATATGCTGGTGTGCTTTGCTTACTGTGTTTATAAATTGCACATTGAGGTTTCCCAGGGACTTCAAGCCTATCAAGGCAGTTGGTGCTGAGCAGAGCACAATCATTACTAAATGAAGCAAAGATTTTTTTTGAAAAAAGAAATAGAAAAAGAAAATAGAAAAGCTCATAGGCACGGTTAGGGACGAAACCAAAGAGCAAAGTTCGGGCTGTGGTCTGGAAGCACAGCCCCGACAGGTACATCCTGCAGAGCCTCTGCCATGAAGCAGGACAAAGAGGGGCACAGCTCACGTTCAGTGGACATGATTTCATGGATTTGACTGATTTTAGGGATTTCTCCAGGAGGGGAGATTTGTTTATGTTGCTGAAGCCCCAACTTGCAGACAAAGCAATGAGTGCTGAGGCCCAGCACCGGCTGCGCACAGAGAAGCCTTTGGATTGGGCCCATTCGCTGCTTCCCCCTCGGATCCATTCAGCCGAACGTGACCACAAAATTGGCCCTGATGTATTGAGGGAACTTTCCCCAATATCTGTTCATTTGTCCCAGCTTTCCCCATTCTCCCCTTCTGAACACGACCCCACAAAGTCAAACGGAGGCCGCCTGCTGCCTGCCTCCCCAGCGCATCTTGTCCTTTCTCCCACCGCCATCAGCCCCTTCAAACAGCCAAAATATTTTTCTCAGGTTTCAGTGTGCCATGGTGCAGGAAGCTGTCCCTCAAATAGGCCTTCAGAATTTGCATGTGATTATTTCCCAACGCTAGCAAGAAATACGTGGGAGCATTTAGTACTAACGTCCTAATTTTCAAAAGTCAAAACATCAGCATTTAAAATCATAATCTCCCCTATAGATGTTCCAATCTTCTTATTTTCTTAATTGAGTAATGAGCAATAATTTCAATTATTGATGTCTTTTTTTTTCTTTTTTTTTTTTTTTCAGGGTGGTTGTGGTTTAATCGTTTCTTCTACCCCTGTGANAAAAAGAAAAAGAAAAAGAAAAGAAAAAGAAAAAAAAGAAAAAAAATTCCAGATAGCATTTTTCCATGTTTTTTTCAAACAGAGGTACAGGAAGTCAGACTTTCATATCCACATTTGACTTTCTCAAGAAAAGTGGCTTCTCTTCTTTTGAAAATAGTGAGTTTTAACAATTCTCTCTGAAGTCAAATGAAGATGAAGGTGCCCCATGCCTGTTGAGAAATAGCCCCTTCTCCTGTATGGACAAATTCCTAGTTTGAAAATGCTGCTCTTTCTGCACAAAGTCAGTAAATGAGCCTACAGATACTGCTCGCATATCTCAGCAATTTTAAGCCCATGAGTAAGCATATGCAAAACCAGATCTCCAGCAAATCCCAAGCGACCAACAGTAAAACCACCTTCCTAACGTTCAGTGGGATTGTAACCAGTTACATTTGTGGATTTGTAGATATGGGATATGAAAACCAAGATGGAAAAGTTTTGACTAACTTGTTCACTAACAGCAGTATGTGAAAATAGATAAAAGCAGAGAGAGAGAGAAAAACAAGAGAGAGGGTTTCAAAAGCATTGTTTCGTTCTATCATTTTATTTGCTGTTTTTCTCACTAGAACAGTATTATCCTGTTTGTATTTAGTGTTGTTTTTATTATCAAATAGTTATCTTTCTGCTATCAAATTGCATGATTATTGTGTATTTATCCCTCCAGATACGTAACGTGAACATTTCTCTTCCTTATTTTTATATCATTTATAGCCACTAAAATTTTGAATTTGTAATTCCGCATTGTCTTCACAGAACTGTAAGACACAAGCAGGAATAAAAATAAAAACATACCTTTTCATCAAGTATTCTGATAACCAAAAGGAGAAAAATTAATCTCTGTATATTTCTAAATAGTCCTGTAGGAGTCGTACACTTGTACTACACGCTGTATACTGTATAGTTCCTTCCACTGTTACGACACGACTCATTACTTTAAGAAAAAAAGACACTTTCAAAACCACTAAGGCACAAATCTTTGTGTGGAGCCCTTTTAGTATGCTTTTTATTCTGACAAGATTAATAATTATCCTATAAGCGTGACACAGTTTTAAAATGTTTCTAGTACAAGTTAGCATTGTGCATGCAGGTATAGATGTAGAAAGAAAAGTTATTTCACAGCAGAGAAATATATATTTAAACAAAGAGTGGAAAACTTATTTTTTTTCCCATCACTTTTTTTTTGTAATTTAAAATATCTATAGTGAGCTTCAGAAGGGAATTGGGCATTTGTAACAAAAACAAGAGCTACTGAAACGAGCTGGAAGCAATCTGAGGAAGTATATCAAACGCCCCAGAGCTTTGGGCAAAGTGGTGAGAAAGAGATCTGTCACCTGGAGGGTGACAGGCATGTTTTCTCCCCCCCAGCCACCAACTTTTGCCCTCTCCTGTGGCACCTGCGACTAGCTCCTGCTGGGAAGCAGGCTACAGACTTCCCAGGTTTAGCTGTCCTTCAGCAAGACTGTTCCTAGGTGTTTATAGCCCTCATGACAGCCGTAGCACTTGCCAGAAGGTGTCATTTCCCCCTTCACTAAGCTCATACACATCCAGTGCTTTCCACTGGTGCAAACACACTTCTTTTTTTCTTTTTGTTTTTCTTTTTTTTTTTTTTTTGCCTTAGCTGTTCAAAATGCTCAATCGTATGTACCCTAGGTATCAACTCAAATTGTTACTGGCCTGGTTCACCAAAGAGAGGGTACAAACAGCAGGTTTCTTGAGCATAAGCACAAAGTTGGCACGGCCCTCAGGGCTAAGCCCAACAGAACTCCCACTGAGGTCCCAAGCACACAACAACAACCCCTTCACTTTTCTTAGGGTCCAACGGAATCACACCAGGAAGAAGACCAAAGGCCAGACCCTGCTCCCTTCAGTGAGGCCCAACTCCAGGTGTCTTCAGAGAATGGGGCAGGCCAGATCTCCTTTGGGTCAGAGCAGGGCAGAGATCTCGTGTTAAGGAGAGGACTGAGGGCTGCACCATCCTCCCGCTAAAGCCAACAGCAAGGCAGGCAGCAGCACCTCCACCTCCCTTGAACCGAAGCGCAGGATTCACCCCTTCTCCTCTCTCCCTAACTTCTCTTTCAGGAGTAATTTTGAGGTAACACAATGCCAAGCACCGCTGGGCTCACCTTTACAACATGAGGCTGAACTATACAAACTCCCATTCTAAATTCAAAGTGTTACTGCGTTACTTGAGTTCATACTTTGTATAAATGTCCCACTGTGGTAGGGCTTTGCTGTGTATAAAAGCACAGGTAGGTATTATGGGCTGTATCACTTTGTTTACAGTCTCATTAATCAGCTACTTAAAAACATTTCCCTTGCATTGCAGTAGCAAAGAAAGCAAACATGTTTTTTTGTTTTGCTTTTTTTTTATCATTCCCCAAATTAAATTTATATTCCATAATGACTGTATTCCCGTGCAAAACAGCAAAATATGCTTACATACCTGACCTCACTTCTGTGGTGAATTGCTTCATTTGTGAAATGGCACATATAAATCTGGAATCTCAAATGAATTACTTGTTTTTTCTTGCTACGAAACCTTACTTAAGTTCACAGCAATTTTAAATATGATACGCTTAAAATATTAATATTTCCCATATATTATTCACTGACTTTCAGGTTTCATCTCAAGTTAGAGGCACTTCGTATTTCAAAGGCAGAACTGCTTCTTTTTTTTCGGTACTAATGTTCTATTAATTCACTTTGTAATATCACTCCAGTTCAGACAAATAAAATTGCACTAAATTGCTGATGCCAAGAATCATGCTGAAGTTGTTGGCGTGATAAAAAATTCCACTTTCCATTATTATTTTATAAGATATATAGAGAGATTTTTTTTTTAAAATCTCTGTATCATCTTTTTAGGCATAACTCAAAGACCTGCGTAGTGAGTGCTCTGAGGATAAATATGCACTCACAATTATCTTCGTGCTGAGATGGGTCTGAGCACAGGTATTCACAGTAAAGTCTGTAACTTCGGTGCCTTCTGCGAGGAGATAAAGGCAAGCTCCCAGGGAACTAACAGCCTCTATGGACAATCCTTGATGAACGTTTTTTACTTTGTGTACTTTCCCTTCCAGCAGCGTGATGCACTCTGTCACACACGTATACAGGTATGTTTGTGAAAAATGAACGCGCTCGTGTGTGTGTGGAGAAGTTGGAAATGTCTCACGTGCATATTACACAACAAATGCCATTCGTGTAATCACTTTCTATACAGAAATAAAATCCATTTTATATATGTAAATAAAATGTGTGAAGGTATTCCTTAAAGGAGCCATAAAGGCCTATGAGTAGGTGGGCTCTTCACCATACCCAAAGAACTGAAAGACTGTGGATATAAAGCAGAATCTTTTTAGATGAGCATGTATCTTTCATAATCTCTCCATAAAATCCACATGGCTACGTAACTGCTTCCAGAGATGTGGATGGAAGTTATACCTGGACAGCCCAAAAGCCTTTAATAAGTAAAGCAGCATATAATCCTATGAAATGCCTATCAGGAGTGAAATAATTACAAAGCGCTGGAGCAGGAGTAGCAAACAGCAGGAAAATCACCTGTGAATAGACGTGAGAAACTATAAATATATTTCAGCATTTGTGTGGTCATCAAAATCAAACGTTCAGGAGCTGGAAATCCAACTGCCAGGAATGCAGATTGATAGGTTTAAAGGAATGTACAGCCTGTGCCTCGAACTCTGAGTTTGCAACGTTGTTAGTGAGGTGTCCTCCCTATCAGTGCTTGGCATTTGTTCCCCAGGCAGTTAAAAAATATGGGGTTCTTAAATTAAAATGATACAATTCTTTAAGAAAAAATAATAATAATAAATAACTGCAAAATGACGGAGGCAAATCCCCATCAGTCGTGAGCACAATGAAATTATACTGAGCACAGAGAACACCGGGAGAGGCCCCTGATCAGCTACAGCACAGAACGCCCTGCGCTACGCATCCCTCTGAAATATGAATTAGACCTCAAATGCAAATCGACCTCCGAAGGGGGG
>VXAB01009625.1:0-57419 GCA_013399175.1 Odontophorus gujanensis
CTTCCTTCCTTCCTTCTTCCAAAAAATAAAAAGAAAGTCTTGTTATGAAGCACATCTATAGTTTCAAGTAACATCAAACTGTCCCGTGGTGTCCTGAGTCCTATTACTTTTGAAAAGCAGATAAGACATTCAAAAACAGTACTGAAGAAGAAGGTACAAAATAGGGAAAGACAAATTCTGTTCATTTACACAATTACAGACATTTTTGATTATTAATTCAGCTCTAGATGCTATGCAATCTTTTTGTTTGTTTGTTTGGTTGGTTGGTTTTTATTTTTAATCCAGAAAAAATACTCCTGAAAGAGTAAAATCCTTGGTCACAATCTATTAGGAAGTTCATGACAGACGATTTTTCTGTACCTTTATCTTTCTTACATTTCTTCTCTTTCTGTCAGTCCAGAATATTATAATGGGCACAAGTGCTCCTTATTCTATACCAAAGGCCTGAGACAGCTTTTTTCCAGACAGAGAAGAATCTCAGTCTGAAGATTTTATCCAAGAAAACTCAGCTGAAATACACCGCATTTTATCTCTGACTCCAGCAGACTTTCAACTGACATTATACTTTTTATTATCAAAATATGATGAATGTGCTTTTTATATGTCACGGTTTGAGTATCTCACAGCATCTAGCAATATCTAGGTTGCTGTGCAAGTAATGTGTCTTATTTATTTCCATGGAAATTACAACAGATAAAAAGAGCACAATAACTCTGGTTGATAAAGCAAATTCTTAGCTATGGAACACTATTTTTCAGCACAGTCACCACCAGTAGCTATGCATTTTCACTAGTGATGAACAAGAGTCTGCATGCGGCACTTGTAACAATCTGCACCAGTGGAAGTGACCCGCGGTTTCTGTCATCACTGCTGAAATGCACCGCCCACAACCTCACTGAGCTGGCATGTGCTGTTTGGTTTCTGTAAACTTTCAGCATGTGTCAGATTGTTGCTGGCTGACATTTTTTCTGCCTGTAGGAATTCAGTTCCACACCTTTGCTCCATCCACACTTCCACGTCAGCTGCCACTGTGTTATGCTGTCCCTCTGCTGCCATCTGTCACACAGTGACAAATGTAATGGAATATTGGTGGGAAGGTTTAACCTCTACTGCCATACCACCAGCATCCACCTCTGATGTCATGGGTACACATCACAAAATAGGAGAGATTACTTTTGGAGCAACCCTCATATAATAATAATGAAGACAAAATTCTTAATGTGTCAGAGTTGAAAAAAAAGCACACTTTGGTTGTACAGAAAAAGACAGCAGGAAACTTCCCTCCATTTTCATTTCCTGCAGAGGTTGCTTTGAGATGTCTAAACAACGATGCTTGTATTTGTACGTAAGTTGACAGCTAAATAACTCTCTAGGACAGGAAGATGGACACCATACTGCCTGGAAAGGGTTGAATTAGGATTGGGAAAAGTCCCCTTCTAGGCAGAGTTATGATCCGGAAATCCTGTCAGTCTTCACAGAGTTGCTCTTCCTGCTTTGACTTTAAGCTCTTAAGCATATATTCAACTTCAGAGTCTTCCTTGAGAACCATGCTAGTTTGGCTGTGACTTAAAGCAAGCGTACACAGATCACTGAGCTGTTTAGGATTTTAACAGTGCCACATGTTTCTGTCTATTTCAGTGAATAACAGCATCCTCAGTGTTATAATGATGCTCTCATTTATTCATATTTATTCATACTTAATTTGGTACCCATGTGTTTTCATGTCCCGCCCAGCACAGCTGCTGGAATCAAGCACCTGCAGCTCTCTCTTCCAGAAGTCTTAGATCATTCATATCTGAAATAATCAAGATCACTTCTACTTCACCAAAAAGAATAAGATATTTTGAGAGAAACAGTTTTAAAATTGCAAAAAGCTGATATTCACTTTGGTTTTCCTTAAAGGCCAGCCATCTCTTCGCTTCACTAGTGCATTTCCACATTGGCCTGGTTCCCTGGAGAAGCTGTCTCCTTCCCAAATCGATGATGCTTTTCTTCAAGACTGCTGCAGTAGTTTGATCTGTTACCCTCAGATTCTGTCTTGCCCTGTTGTATCTTTACAATAGACCACATACTGAAGGTTGTCTTTTCCTACCATTCTTGATTTTTCTGCTTCTTTTGCTCAGTAAATCCTTATTAAGATGATTCACCATAGCAGCACTCAAGGAACTGGTTCAGCATTCACTGTCCACTGTTCAGTACAGAGAACCAAGTTCATCCAGAGGGCAGAAGACAATATTCAGGTTCAGAGTGTGTGCAAGACCCTTCTGTGCAACCATCAATCGTTTAGCAACAGAAAAAGCCAAAGCTATGGAAGGGAGCAGAAGACAAACCAGGACTCTGGTTTGTCTTTCACAGTCCTTTGAACCGTGCTTCTGGCAGCTTGGAGAGAGTATTCCCCAGGAGACATGAGGCACATGTGCTTTTGACAGCAGGAAGGTCTGGGCCTGATCCGTCCCAGTGCTGTGATGTTCGCATGGTCACGGCACGCAACCTAGTTGGAAGTGAATTTCTGCCTGATGTGAACGGGCAGGCACGTAGCTGTGTGGTCACTACTGCTTTTCATGACTGGAAGAATTTGTCCTCCATGGCATGTGCTGCTCCATCATCTGCTCTATTGTAGCTCCCTGGGGCCATGAGTACATGGAGTGTTAGCCTTTAAAATCTTGGACCTTTGAATTAAAACTTTGGTTACTCTACCACATCTTTGCTAATAAATGTCACTCCTTGGAAGGTGCATTTGTACCTCTTATTTGTACCATGATTGAACTGTTGGGCAGATGGGTCTGTGTGTATGACAGTCTCACTGAGTTGAACTGCCACAGAATCTTTATCACTTCACAGAATCATATAATCATAGAATGTCCTGAGTTGGAAGAGACCCATGAGGATCGTAGAGTCCAATCCCTGATTTCACACAGGACCACTCAAAACTCAAACCTGGTCCAAGCACTCCTTGTACTGTGGCACCCTGGGGCCGTGCCCACTGCCCTGGGCAGCCTGTGACTGTGCCCACCGCCCTGTGGTGCAGACCCTGCCCCTACCCCCCAGCTGCCCCTCCCCTGACACAGCTCCATGCCGTTCCTTCGGGCCCTGTCGCTGTCACACAGAGCAGAGCTCAGCGCTGCCCCTCCGCTCCCTGTGAGAGCTGCAGCCGCCATCAGGCCTCCCCTCAGCTCCTCTGCTCTACGTTGAGCTAACCCGGGGACCGCAGCGGCTCCTCACACGTCTTGCTAGACTCTTCCCTATCTTTGTAGCCTTCCTTTGGATGCTCTCTAATAGTTTTATGCCTAGTAGTTTTATGATTTCATGTACCAAATCACTGTTCTGTAACTTTTTCAAAGGGAGATGGAAATCTTTTTCTACTAAGACAACCTTTCATTTTTTCAACAAAACTCAGGAACAAAACATAAACAGTCCTTGCATGTGTGTTTCCACAGTTGCACATGCATACTTTAAACTATTGTTTACATCCTCTTTTTAATGCTTAAAATGACAGTTGTAAAGTGCCCATATGAAATGCCTGAAAATTTTAATGCGGGAAGAAAAAGATGTTTAACTAACCTGCCCTCTTTCTATCCAGAGGGCACATGGGCGGTACCATCTCTGACTCTGCATCCATGCACTAGCCAATTTGAAAACTTTAAAGAGAAAAGTGGTCAAGTAAAGCTCTCTAAAATACTTGACAGAAATCTAAACCAACACATTACAACGAGCTACAAACAACAATCAGTCTCAAAACCAGTGCTTCTCCTGTGACATCATGTCACATTAATCACTGCTATGTTGCCCAAATAAGGACAAAAATTTCCCCTTCATGGCCTGTTCTCCCAAACAAAAAAATGCATCTTCTGCTGTGTTGAACCTTCCATAACGTTCGCCAGAACAGATGGAGCTGGTAGCTTTGCTCAAAGGTCAATGAGTTTATTCAAGGCTCTGGAGGGAAGTCCAAATGGATAATTGGCACAGTGATGTTTTTTCCTCACTAAAGCACATGAGACGAGACTCTTAGACATGAGGATTCCTTGTCTGTGTGTCCTGAATACCAAGCTTTAAGGGGAAAATTTTGGCTGGAAAGCCATATTAACTGCAACCTGGAGAATCCCTACTGTCAAATCTGGCAGTACAAGCACTTACTTCTTCAATTTCTATAAATAACAAGTTAAACAAGTTTCCATCCTTTGAATTGCTAATGTATACAAGGAGAATTTAAGTTTAAGGAATTTACTGAGGAGTTAATAGTCTATGCTCAAAGTGGAATAGGAAAGAATGTAATAATATACACAGATGTACTACTTTGAGAAGATCCTGAGGAGTTATTACTAGCTGCTAGCTGTGTGATATGCAGTCACTTGTATGCACTGTGCAAGGTGCAGCCATCTACTTGAGATGATCTTTTTTTTATCTTGTGGACATCACTAACAGCCTCTCAGTGAATCAATGTTTAGATGCTGACATTTGAAATGAAAAAGATACATTTGACTTGGTCTGTATGTTTCCCTGATGAGTTATTAAAGCTTAAATGTGTCTGTGAATGGCCTCATTTTAGCATTGCCATCAGTGAAGTTTCTACCTCCTCTGCTCTGAAGATTGTTCTTCTTATCATTCAGAGCACAGTTAGGAAATCTCGATTATAGTAATCTTGGGTCCTCATTTCTCTGGTTTCAAGCCTTTGATCTAGTCATTGATATGACTGAAGAGTATCAGCCCTGGATCTCCTCCAGTCTCCCTCGAAAGTAAGGTACAGTATAATCCTTCCCATTTGAAATGTAGGAATTTCCATTGCTTATAACTGTGAGAGGTTTTAAACTTCAGTGATGAAACACTATGAAACTCAGGAGGTTGTGCATGATTTGTTTTGCTCTCTTTCCAAGTTTAATCAGGGGTGAGACATCTATTAGCAGAAAACCCCTGAAGAGGTCCTATTTTGCCTGGAGTGTTCATTGTCAGAAGGGGCACAAGTAACGGTTAAATAACTACACAGTCTGAAGCAGTTTTGTGGCCTTAGGTGATCATCTTACTACTACTGATTTCATTCCAAGACTGCCTCATGAGTCACATATGTAGGTTTTCTCTATCAGCTGGACATTTATAATGTAAGCAGTGACTGAACAAAGCACTCAAGCATTAACTTGAAAACCTGTAGTAATTAACCCTGGTCAACAGACAACAAGGATGCAGGTAAATATACAACATGCAGTTGGATCAATGCTACCATGTTCATGAGAAGAGTTGATTAAATTCATCTCAGCTGGAGGACTGGAGTGGGTTTTCACAGTTTGGTTTTAAGCTAATGTAGGTAATGACGGATTGCTGACCATGCACAGAGCCACTGTATGGCCTCACTGGTGCCAGAGAAAAATGCCCCACTTCCCTGTGCTTGTCCTTCATCTGCTTTGCTGTAGAATCACCCACTTTGAAAATGCTTTAAAGAGGCCTGACTTGCGCTGCCTGGAGGAAATAACGGGTGCTCACACTATACTTGTTGCAGGCTGAGCCACTATGGGTATATCTGGCAAGCAAAGGGAAGGGGTTCATGGCCCAAAAGGAAGGATGTCAACTTCTTACATCTCTTAAAGAACAATAATGCTTTTGCTGGGATTTAACTTCCTTATGCAAGCAAAAAGTTGCTCCAGTTTTAGTGTTGAACAAATCCTTACTCTTTCCAGATGAAGCTATGCTTCAAAACTGAGCTCACATTAAAGCACTGATATGGACCTTATTAATAAATGTAGTCTTGCCTAGCTATATATTTCCTTGGGGCCATTCCACGAGATGTACAAAAACAAATTGGATTGTGGAAAGATTTTACGTTTCTTTTTTTAATTTCTGAAAAAGAACATGCTGAAAATCTTTGCCTCAGGCACAAAATTTACAACAAATGTTCAAGGAAATATGATCACAGAATGGTTTGGGTTGGAAGGGACCTCTAAGATCATCTAGTTCCAACCCCCTCTAGACCAGGTTACTCAAAGCCCCATCCAGCCTGGCCTTGAATGCTGCCAGGGAGGGGGCATCCACAACCTCCCTGGGCAACCTGTTCCTGCGTCCCACCACCTTCACAGTAAATACTTTTTTCCCAATATCTAGTCTAAATATACTCTCTTCCAGTTTAAAACTATTTCCCCTCATTCTGTCACTATCTCCCTTGTAAGAAGTTCCTTCCCAGCTTTCCTGTAGGTTCCCTTCAGGTGGAAGGCCACTTTCAGGTCTTCTTGAAGCCTTCTCTGCTCTAGGTTGAAGACTCCAAACTCTCTCAGCCTGTCCACACAGGGGAGGTGCTCCAGCCCTCTGACCATCTTTGTGGCCCTCCTCTGGAACTGCTCCAACAGATCCATGTCCTTTTTGTGTTGGGGGTTCCTGAACTGGACACAATACTATATGATGCTATATGATATAACATTTTATTCTATTTGAGCAAAATGTGAACATACACTATGCTCATTACCTGATACTCTTTATCTTTAAGAATATCTGAAATGATACTTGAACAGATTCTTGTCCGCAAAAGGAAACAGAAAATATGACTGATAAGGGACTACTTAGTACCAATATAAACTGAAGAATCCTTATGTCTTTAAAATTAGTTTTTAATATGTAGTTAATAATAAGTCCCATTCAGATTTGCATTCCGATTTTTTTCATGTTGGTGTAGAGGTAATACAAACAGACTTACTATAAAGAGTCTTTTAGTTCAGAAGCCATATTATTCTCTCAAGTTAATATGAAAGATTTAGAGAATATGTTGAGATACCGTATATGGAAAAATTAGCACATCACAAACAGTTTAATCTGATCTGCCAGGAATAGTATCTGTTTATAACTTAATTTAGAAACTCTGGCTAAGAGTGAGCATAGAACATTTTTTATTATTTGATATATATTTTAGATGCTGTGCAACACAACTACCCAAGGGGCTAACAATTATAACTTGCTTTCACTGAAACTTAGCAGTGCTTTATTGACCCAGTGTTGCAACTCTTCAGTTTCCCTTTACATTCTGGCTTTGACTGAATGTAAAAATGATGACACTCATCAGAAGTAGCCATATTTTGACAGGCCAACTCGGATCATCCAGATTCAAAGACCTAACATCAAAAAACGTGCCCTGCAGAATAAGGAGGCTGTGCTATGGAAGGATGCAATTAATTTTTGTTGCTATTGTGGTTATAAAAATAGCACTTGTGGAGAGCAGTGATGCTCCCTGAGAAAGGAAGACTCAAAGCCCCAAACCACAACAACCCTTTGCAGTCACTCCTGTGTCACTCCTCAATTTAATGACTGTTGCAGCAGGCCTCAGACCATAAAACCAAGACATACAGTTTTGCTTTGGCCCACACAGAAGTTTTCTTTCTTGCCCTTGCTAGTAAGCTAAAATTTAACTGCAGTAGGAAAAAAGTAAACTCTTGAAATGATAAGATACCCTAACTCCCTAACTTCTGCAGATCATCCTCTCAGGGATATTTGACAGTAACAACTCCCTAACTTCTGCAGATCATCCTCTCAGGGATATTTGACAGTAACAACTCCCTAACTTCTGCAGATCATCCTCTCAGCGATATTTGACAGTAACATCTGAAGTATCCATAATTAGCACTGAAATGCATTTGTCTAAATAAATCAACATTTTGGTGTTACCTAACACTGTTTTTTTTGTTTGTTTGTTTGTTTTGCGTGTATTTCCTCAGTGAGAGATTAATTTAAAACTTTTGAATCAGAAAAAGCCTTTCCTTTGACCCAAACTTTTAAACTCTTCCTATTCATAAATTTGGAGTCCAGAAGGAACCATTAGATCTTCCCATCTGGTCTCCTGAGCAGCACAGGCCCTGGCATCATTCACAACTACTGTCCTGAGGCCAGAAATGTGTGTTGAGGCTAGTGTGCATCTTCCAGAAAAACAGATCAGGTTCATGGGTGTAAGTAATCTCTTAATTTGGGACAACTGTTTTTTTTAGAACAGAGGCAAAAAAAAGCATTAAAACTTCTGTTAAATGTGAAGAGAGAATCCATGACTTTTTTTAGTCTTCCTCTTTAAGTTTTTAACAGCACAAATGTTAAAATCATTAGTACCATTAGCTGCAGTTCAGAAAATAATTTCTTTGAATGCATTTTTTTTTTTTTTGTCTCTTCATGTTCTAGTATAGCTTGATGTTTCCAGCATATTCACTCTACTTTTAACCAGTAACTCATCAGTGGTCTGAGAGTACTTACTATTTTCAAAGGTTTCTTTTAATCCAAGCCCCTTGGTGACATGTCCAAACTATGAGTGCCTCAGACTCAGAGACTGTTTCTCTTGGACGGCACTGATTTTGTCTCACAGGGTAAATCTCTCTACATTGTCCAATGAAGGAATGTGGGAACACATTTTATCTTTACTGTCCTATCACATGAGAAATCTTTTTTTTTTTCAAGTTCAAAGAATTCTTAAAGGGAAGTAGGAAACATAATTCAGAGAGATAGGGAGAACAGTATTATTAATAAGCTAAGGGTATTAGGAACACTTGCCTATCAGCTTAGATTAGTCTGGATGTGATGTAAACACACATATACAGAAAATGAATTTTGACATAAGCATTTGTTGAAGGAAAATGTTAACTCTCACTTGACTTTGCAAGCAATGCAGAGAGGAAATGCAGAAAAATAGGATTTACTCCATCTTTTTGTATTTCACTGCCTTCTGTTATAGACAGTTTCACCCATCACCTTGTGCCATATCCTGCCTACTGGTCCTTTACACCTTCCTATGAAGAACATCTAAGGACAGAGTGTCTGGGAGGGCACAACCCTTACCAATCCACTTCTGGGGACGTCACCACCCAAGGGCTCTGGCAGGGTTTCTGGTGCATGGGGCAGTCCAGCAGAGGTCATCCATCTCCTGCCCACAGTTCTAAATGTCATGAGGACACCAGGTCCTTGCCACTTTCAGCCCCAACCCTATGTTCACAAACCCCAGCATTGTCATCCATTGAGACTGGGGACCACAGCTCCCCATGAATCCCTAGTGCCACTTGTTATGTGACTGTAGACGTCTGGAGACAGGGCTGAAGCACAATTGTAGGACGCTGTGCCATGGCTACAAAACCCCGTTGCTAATGGCAGTGGAGCACAAAATCAGTCTAGAGGGATGTGATTTATTGTTTGACAGTGCCTTCCAAACCCTCACCAGTGTTTTGAAAATATTGTGCTCCGTGGAGAGTATCATTTATCATAAATAATGAAAGCTTTGTTCCTTTCATCATATAATATCTCATGTTTTACTCCAGACGAAGTTCCTTTCTGGTCTTGCACCAACTACTTTTTCAGCTTGCATCAACAAGCATTTGCTAATAATAATCACTGAAAAGCCCAGAAACTGATTTTATAAAACGGCCTTAATCTCAGTTTGTGAAGGAAGAAAAGATAGGCAAAATAAGCAGTGTTTCTTCAGTCAGCATGAGTGGAGCCTGTGTAACTGCTTTCCAGATGGAAAAGTAGAAGCATAATGCCTTGCCTGAATTTTATGCGAAAGAGAAGGTGTATGCCTCTGTGAAATGCATTCAAGATGGCGGTGAGGCACGCTGAGGCCTATGCCTCTAAAGTGACCCAGTGTCGTACAGTAAGACATGGCTTTATGGTGAAGGCCTATTCTGTATATGAGATATCAGCTAAATCTGAATCCTTTGCCACATGATGCCTTGAGTGTCCCAGAAAGGTAGAGATAACTCTTCTGTGGATGGAGCCACATGGCTGTGCTTGTAAAGGCCATGATGCAGCATGTACCTGAGATGCAGTGCTCAGGAGTAGGATCATTTTTGGAGGGGTTAGAAGCATGACATAGGGAAGGTTCCAGGCAAGTTTGGTGGCAGAGCAGGCAGCAGATGGGTGCATTGGAGCTGCCCAGGAAAGGTGCTTAGGGTGTCTGTGGTCCACTGTACCTATTCTAGGCCCCTATTCACCCTCCTGGCTCAGGGTGTGCCCACCCCAGGTCCTACTCTGACCCTGTCTCACTCCAGATGTGCTGGAAGAGAGCATAAGGAAACCTGAAAGCAACAACTGTGGAGTGACCTGCCACTGGGGGAAGCTCAGGCTTCCCCTATTACTTGAAGGCTGGCTTCAGCCCTGGAGCACTATGCTTTGTATCCCCTGAGTGCTCTCCATTTGCTTTCCATGTCTCCTTAACAGTAACTCTGAATCTTCTGGCTATCCACAGAGAGTACAAAGGCTCTCCTGGCCATTTTCCTATTTAAAATAGAGAAGCTCTTGAAAGACGAGAAAATATTAAAAAAAAAAAAAAAAATTAAATTATTTCTCAAAGAGATCATGGAAAAGGTAGAGGGACAAGAGGGACTAATAATCCAAATAAATAAATAAATAAATAAATAAAATAAAAATGAATTGAGGATGGAAAGAAATAAAGAAAAGACCTGAGCAGAAAATCAGAGACTGAATAAATCATGATTGTCACTTTTTTTATTTTGTAGAAAATCTGCTTTTGTACAGCATTTGACTTAATTGTATTGCCTCACAGAAATTCATAGCCCTGCAAACATAGAACAGAGACAAATTGTATATATTCATTCTGACTCTTCTTGGAAGCTACAGATGTTCGTTGTTTGGACACACAATGGACAGATTAATATCTCCAGATGTTCACCAGACATCTTCCCAGAACATTAATGGAGAGGCCAGGAATAAAAATATTTAGCAGAAACATCAGTTTCCGCTAGTGCTTCAGATGAAGCATTTTGTTGGTATTTATTTCATGGACAGCACCTGTTCCACATATAAAGGAGGCTACACTACTCAGCCATACCCTTCCATGCTACAACCCAACTCTAAATGAAGCTGTTAACTGACCGTACATGTGCTGATGAACTCAATTCCAAAGAGAATGAGAATCCAGCATTGCTCTTGACTGTTTAACCTGGAAGGAGTAAGCAGATATTTAAAATTACAGGAGTATTTAAGTGGTTGGGTGGATTACTGAGTCAGCACAGAAATAGTACCCTTCCTGAGCCAGAGGCATTAAGGCAACATCTGTGAACAAGAATTTATCCATAATTATAATTGGTATTCACAGGGGAAAGAAGCACGCATCCATTTAGCATTACCAAATGTGACACAATTATTTGTTTTACCTGTACTTACTTTTCTAGAAAATCTTGTGGTGACACTCTGGGGAAGGTCCTAGCTAAGAAATGCCCCCTGTGATTCGAAGAGAAAAGGTGCTCACCACCAACTTGCAAAGTGATTTTGTATAAAAATGCAAGTGTGACATTGCCTAAAAGTAGTACTTCAGCAGCATCACCTGAAAATTATTCAGATGGCTTTGAAAATACTATTACTTGTAATATTATTGCCACAATCCCCTCTCATTCCCATTCATGAATTCATAGTGGGGAAAAAAAAAAACAACACAACCTTTTGCTGAAGCAAATAGACTTAATCCTACAAGATGTAATGTAAGCGAAGGAACTAGATTTCTTGTCTTCAGTATGTTAATCTGCAAGAGAAAAAAACAAACAAACAACAGCATTTGATCTTCAACCAATACAAGGACAGTGTCAAAAAAGTGTGTGCTTTTTTCAGCGTTAGCATCACTGATGCTCAAGGGGAGTCTGGGAACACTTGAATCTCTCAGCATGGGTTGCAGATACATTACAAACACATACTGTCCTGCAGTGCTGTATCCCACTTGCAGGATAAGGGCAGCACCCTGCAAGAGGATGTGCCACTTTGTGGGTCTGCTGAAATGTTTTTTTTAATCCTGGCGCTGCTCAGAGCTGCACAAGCTCTCTTCTGGGGTGGCCAGGTCACTTCACCTACTAGGACTGCTTTCAAAACACCTTGGATATAAAACAATGGTAAGAAAGAATCTAGAAAACTCACAGAAAAATCCTGCCTCTTCTCCTGTTAAATCAATGAGGATTTTAGCTACTCCTTTCAAGAGAATAAAAGAATCACCCCTAAAAAACTGATATCCAAATACCTTACAAAAAATAAGTGCAAGCAGTTGATACGTAGCCATTTTGAACTTCTGCCTATGGGTGAGTAAACCACTTCTACAGAAAAAAACACACTTTGTGACAGTGGAGAAAGAAGGAGACCTTTGATAGGAAACATATGATTTTAAAAAATAGCATGCCATTAGGAGAAGTATAAATACACATTATATTACATAAGTGAACTGTGCTTTCTTTAGTGTACATGCCACTTTTATTAATTCATACACTAAGTGCTAACGTGTTTCCTAATGCCATTAGGTAGTGCTTTCAGTAAATAATAGAATAAATAGTCCTCGCCCAGTTCTTTTCTGCGTTCTCATTTTCTTCAGTAGAATGATTTATTTTTGGACCCCCCTGACCCCATGCAAGGCTGTGCATCACGTTTCTGAGGCACTCTGGCTCCCCTCAGGAGTGATGAACTGCACTTTGGGCACCATGAGGGAGGGGTTGGTTCTCCTCATGGAGTTGCTCCTCCGAATGGAGTTGTTTCTCCTCATGGAGTTGCGTTTCCGCAGGGAGTTCTGGTGGGACAGCTCGCTCTTCTGCAGGGTCTGGATGAGAATGGAGGGCTTTTCATCAAGCTCTCGTGCACTGCAACGTGGTGCTGCCACCTTGACAGTGTTGCCAAATTTGGAGTAGTCGACGGCATAAACGCCTTCCTCTTCAGTGACGATGGGCACAAAGCGGTGACCCCACAGGATCTCCTCTGCTATGTAGGAGGTTCTTGCCTGTGTCGTGATGCCAGTCGTCTCCACAACACCTTCAAGTATCACTATAAGCTCCAGATCCTGGAGCGCCAGGTCAGCAGCGGAGATATCATAAAGAGGACTGCGTTTGTCTATGACATGACAAATGATTAAGGGAGCCACCAGGAAAATATTGTTACTTTCAATGGGGTTGTCCACGGGGATATCTACTTGGTGAATGGGTATGACTTCTCCCTCAGGGGTTGTAGTCTTCCTCACAACCTGGATCCTCACGGAGGCACTAATGATCATGCTCTTCCTCAGGTCCCCCACTCGAAACATAAAGCAAAGTTTGCCATTTCGAACGGCAATGACTGCCTGCCGGCTGAAAATCAAAGTCTCTGCCCGCCTGTGAGCTTGAGCGGTTTTCATGAAGATGCAGCCCAACATGACAGCATTGATGATCAGACCCACAATGTTCTGTAGGATCAAGACCGTGATAGCCAAGGGGCATTCCTCTGTCATCATCCTGCCCCCAAAACCAATCGTCACCTGAACTTCAATGGAGAAGAGGAAAGCAGAGGTGAAAGACCTGGAGAGGAAGATTGTACAAAGTTAACTCAAAGCACATCAAACATAAGCTGATAAGCTATTAGCATATGCTTAGTAGAAACAAACTTAAGAACCTATTTTTGCAGTTCCTGTAAATTTAAGCCTTCTGTTAACATTGCATGTTTGGTGATTCAGTGTTTGCATGATCAGTGATGCACAAAATGTTGAAAGGGAAGGTGTAAGAGCCTGAGCTCCTAAAAAGACCAATTGTAATTCTAGATGACCCTGAGAAGCTATCACTAGATTCTCTGTTCAGAAAAATGTCACATACTGTATTAGTCAGTGCTTCAACTCCCAGTATGTTTTCCACTTCCTACACTCCATCAAGCTTTTGGCAGGGAGTGATGGTTTTGGAGACAGGTGAGCTACTGGCTAGGCACACTGAGGTTCACCCACCAGCCTACACGGGGGAAGGAAACTGCGAAAGCAGCAGGACTCTATTTTCAAAACCAGACTCTCTGTGTCACAAGCCACTTTAGACCCTTCTTCCTGGAGGGAAAGGGTACACTCCCAGCTTTATCACCTGTCTCAGACCCTTGCACGGCTTGCACCTGAGCCCACAGAATCATGCTGCAGAGGGAGGGACAATGCTGTGATCCAGGGTTTGGGTTTAGATGACTGCTGCGGCAAGGTTAGCTGGAAAACTTCAATACAGTAGTGGATTGTATAAGTATACAAGTATATAAGTGCTATGCTATACCACTGGACATCAGAGGATGCTGTCTGCAAACTTTTCAAAACATGTTATTTATAATAGTTCACACTATCACTTCTTGAATATACATCAGGCTGTTTCATTTCCTTTTATAAGCTGATACTTCCTTCACCAAAGGTCTCTTATGCCCCAAACCTGTTCCTTGGGGTTTAAGCATAGATAATTTGCACATGGGGTCATATGAACTAACATAGTGACCCTTCTGACACTGTGCACATCCACCAACATTTGAAGCATCCCCATGCTCATGTGGCTTTACACATGGAAAATATATGTCCTGTCCATGAAGATGGTTCTAAACCATTCACTGTTGATTGTTTGCTTTTCAATGAATCTGTTTTTAAAAAAACTTTTTTTTTTTTTTCCTAGACATATTTTCAGTGAGCCTGGGATCATGAAGAGACACTAAAACAGAACATGTGATATCATGGATAGTGTTCTGAAGAATGAGAATGGTCATATTTCAGAAAACCAGCCAGTCGCTGCACAGACATCTTTTGAAGGAACTTAGTCTTTTGTTTTTCTATTCTGTTTTGTTTATCTTTGGCAGATTCCCTTGCACTGAGGAATCTACTCTTGTATTTTATACTGAAGAAATCAGAGATGAAGGAGTTAATTCATTCATTGAATGATTTCTATGTTCATGAGTAGTCAGTTACATGCAGAGTGAAGCTTCTAGCTGAACCTTAATTTAGTTTAATTCAACTTAAAGCTCAGTGCCATTAAATATTCTGATTTCCTTTAACAGCCATCAATAAAAACAACAACAACAAAAAGGGTAACTTGCCCTCCCCT
Source organism: Odontophorus gujanensis (assembly GCA_013399175.1). Classification (NCBI taxonomy): domain Eukaryota; kingdom Metazoa; phylum Chordata; class Aves; order Galliformes; family Odontophoridae; genus Odontophorus; species Odontophorus gujanensis. The sequence goes on from VXAB01009625.1 coordinate 14,790, forward strand.
TTTTAAAGTGGCAATATCAGCAGCAACACGTTTCTACAGCATGGTGAACAAGTGAAGATCATGAATGTCAAACCACCTATCCTCAGCTCCCTCTCCTTAGAGATCTGCATCAGTTTTTTTCCTTTTGGTAACATCTGCTTTGTATGGCAAAGTGCTACTAGCCTTTGAAATTCTGCAGCACTTTGAAAAAGTACTGCACAATATCCTTACAGCAGTGGTTAAAATCTCCTGAAGTCAGATTTCCCTACAAATCTGTAATGGCACCCATCCAAACAAAGCTCTCCTAAGATATCCGTGGGCCTAAATCTCAGGAAAGCAAATTAAAAAATATTTGCCACTATTTTGACGGATACTATATTAATATTAAATGTTAATTTATATATACACAAGTATATATATTAAGTACATTTTAAATCCAGCAACTCACCACTCTTAAAAATATCAGCAATCGCACTGTTATTTCAGACTGTATTATTTCATATTGTGTCCAAGGTGGAAGCCAGATTTAAAAAGATAAAGTGAAAAGATTTTCCATGGGTACATAGGCAGCTGTTGGCTGATACACCTCAGGTACTCACAGGAGAGTGCGACAGGTGGTGTTTGCCCAGGGCTAAAGCTCAAAGGCACACTAGTTCATTGGTTCTACTTGCTGCCAGCCCTCAGACAGTCCCTGCAGCAGAGGGGGCACTGCTGGCACAGGGATGCCATATCTGGGGCTACAGGGAAATAGCGAGGGGTCATGGCTCTGCTTTTTCCTGGTGGCATGACAATCTCAGCAGTCAGACCAGGTTCTGTAGGGTGGCTCAGGAGCACCATGGGGACACACATCAAGGGGGCCTCCACCAAGTGGGGGGACATCCTCCCAGAGGACCCCAGAAAGTTGGTAGGGTCGGACAAATCTCACACGCACTTCCCTTTGGGAGCAGAACACCAGAAAGGCAGGGGGTGACACCCTGGAGGACATCCCCAGTGGGTGCCAGCTGGATCATGATGTCAGGGGCAACAGTTTCTGACCACTTAATGGAGATGAAATAAGACAGCCATCTCCCACTGCTCCAGATCCCCAACTTGATGAAGGTCAGCTTGGAAAATCTCTGTTTTCTCTTCTCCTTGAAAATTTCCCATTTAGCAAAAGAGTGTCAAAAAAAAGGGAGAATGAAATGTCCATTGCCTCACAAAACAGATCTGAGGTGCCTTCAAGCTTGCTGAGGTGCCTCAAAAACTATGTGCAACAGAAAGTTAAAAGAAAAGAAGAAACTCTCAGCCCCTCACACGGTCTCTGCAGCCCTGCAGTGTCAAGGCAGCTGCTATAGGGCAGCAATGGTGCCCTGAACCCAGACTGTCCTGCTTAAAAGCACCTGCTGCTATAAAAATACGTATTAGTGATGAACTGTGTGATCTTATTGCTTACCCTCACCTCCCATGTACAAATGTTCCCCCTGTCCTGTGTAGTTATGCGTCAGTTCGCCAGAGCCTTGAAAACTGTCATTTTGGGACAGAGAGGAAAACACTTTTCTTAACAGCTGACATTTAACCCAGAAGTCCCTTAAGCTTTCACTATCTGATGAATCATGCACATCATAGAAGCAGTTCATCCATCAAACTGTGGGCCTCATCAAGGGCCAGGCATTTTGGAACTGTCTCATAAGTGTCATCCTGAAACACATCTCATTTTGCCCTAAGCAGCACTTTTCTTGCCAGCTGACACCCATGGCAGGTGTCTGCCTCTCAGGTACTGCTTTTGGGGTGGGCCACCTTCCACCAGCGCAGCTCACAGCTCGCACCACGCTCAGGATGCTCCTGCTGCCACAGACAACATTACAATACGTGTAACACATACCCACTCTTGTAGCAGGCTCTTATCTTGACAGTCAAGGTATGTTACCCACAGAGTGTGGAGACACATGAAAAGCAGCAGGTCTCCCTCTCTTTCAGATCCTGTAAGGAATCAAAGAAATCTACAGTACAGTATTTTCCAAGCCCAGAAGGCTTGCTGAATTTACGTAATCTAGAGGAAAACACTGCACTTTTCAATTGTCTCAACCAAATGTAATGGTTCGTGTAAACCAAAACCTGCATTTCAGGTGTCGGTGGGACAGCAGGCAGCCATGTGCCCCCCTTTCTTTGTCCCCACAACTGCCCTGTACCTGCTACACGTCACGCACGGAGTCCACTTGGTGCTGTTTGCGGTGTTCTCAGTGCTCGGGTCCATGTCTCCATGAGCAAAAGCCACCAGCCACCACATCATGGCAAAGAGCAGCCAGCTGCACAGGAAGGACATGGTGAAGATGACCAGCGTGTGACGCCATTTCAGGTCCACCAAGGTGGTGAAGATGTCTTGCAGGAATCTTCCCTGCTCGCGGATGTTCTTGTGGGCCAGGTTGCATGCTCCGTTCTTGGCGATGAAGCGGGCTTTGCGCGGCCGGTCCCGGACGCGTGGCTTGCGCAGGTTCTCGGCAGCAATCCGTGCCAGCACATACTCCTCAGGGATAATACTCTTCCGAGCCAACATCTTCCTGCCACCATAGTCCACCTAACGAGATGCGAAACGGAGGACGCTCCCTGTGGTGTGTCTCCGTGGGGCTCACTGCCTGCCCTGAGAAAAGAGAAAACTGATCAGATGCAGCAGCGATGTGCTACAGCAAAAATCTCTGGTTGGGTCTTAACATCTAAATGTCACCAAGTGGCTTTACTCCACAGCACCCTCCCCATGCCAGCCCATCCTCTTTGTATGAGCCACGGGCGCCAGCTTCCGAAGGACAAAGGGGATGCTATAGGGGCACTCCCTGTAGAAGGCAGGCTGCAGGGCCCTCCGGCAAACTCGCCGTAAAGTAACGCGACGTACAACAGGTCGGGTCCTCGGCTCTCCAGGAGATAGCCAGGTGTGTCCGCAGCACGGACACTCGGTCACTCGCATCCTTCGAGGCGTGAAGAATCAGACTGTTCCGCTCTCAACCGCGACCGTCCCGCGGAGAGCCTTCCCGGCCGCACAGCCCCCGCCCCGTCCCCCGGCAGCATCGCGGGGAGCCGAGCCGCCAGCTGGAGGCAGGACCGCGCCGAGCGGGCGTTCCCGTTCCCGTTCCCCCCTTAGCCCTCCTTCCTTTCCGGGATGAGGCGGGGCGGCCCCGCTTTTATCCCCAGCCGTGTCCCCAGACGGCTGCCGGAGCGCGGCGACGGTGCGCAGAGCTGCAGGCAGCCACGCGGTAGCGGGTAGGGGCTCCTGACGACCGCCCCAGAGCTCCAGAGGCGGGCGGGGCCGGCGGGGAAGGAGTCCTGACTGCCTCTGAGCAGTGCGCATCTCTGCCCATGTTCTGCTGAGCCCGGAGCTTTGCCTTGCTAGCCTTCTTGCAGCTCAGGTCTCAGCTAGCAGGCTAGCGCTTAGAGGAGCGGGGCCGGATCCTGACGGCCTTTCCCCGACGAACGCAGTTACCTGTTTGCGGCCGGAGGAAAAGGGGAATTCGTTTCTAGGGAATTCGTTTGTAGGGCGCACAGCTCGTTAATTCTGCGATGGGCGCTGCGTCGGGCCGTTATAATCCTCAGCCGGCCCTAAGGAGAGTTGATGGATGGGTATTTACATAAGCAAAATTAGTGCAGCGTCGAAAACGACTCGCAGAAGTTCACTCGTGTTCCCCACAGGTTTACGGTTTTGGCGCTAGTGTTTAATGGAAACTTGCATTCTTGGAAATCACAGCTTTCTTATTTATTTATTTATTTTTAATTCTGCTTTTTAGCCCCCGAGGTCTTAAGGTTCGTAGCAGGAAGAATAAACACAGCTTCAGCTTTTCGAAAAGCTCTAAATTTAGACTGCAATAAAGCGAAGTGCAGAGATATCGTGTTGGCTTAACTCCTTCACACCCAAGGAGCGCCTGCCTGCATGCACGCGTGTGTGTGTATGCAGTGTGAGAAGTTTTTCGTATATCACTCAAGGGGATGACCTACATGGTATGACATTTATACAGCAAGTAACACATTGCTGCTCTCTGTAAACCAGAGGCAGAAAGAAGCACTCTGCAGGCCTGCTACCATCAGGAAGTTTTTAAGTGTATTCAGGTTCGGAAAAATTGAGACAGCGCGTTTGACAGCTAGTGCCACCCTCTGCTAGAAGTTATCCACCCTGTCACACACATGTGAGCTCCACTTCAAATAGATGAGCAACTCCTGGGTACTTCAGTGCTATCCTTTCCTAACACCAGCTGTGCAGAATTAAGAAAAACCATCTCAGAGCCCCAGTCCTGTTAGGCTGCACATACAGGTAGGACACTGGCTTCAGTTAGATGACTGGCTCCAACATGAAGAGTCAGATCAAGAGCAGTCACTTAGGGTGGTAACCAGACTCGAGTGCCACACACAGAGCTGGACACAAAGACTTGGGTGGGTGTCTGAAGAGCTGCGTGGCAGCTACTCAGAATCCCCCTCCTTATCCTTGCATTTTCTTATTTTGCTTCTGACACAACTCTTCTCATATGTTCAATTCCAATTTTATCTGAGATGATCATTGAAGTCCATAGTTTTATAAATGGAGATAGGGAAACACCAGATGTCACTTGCAGTTGCTTTATATAGCCCATGCTGAGACTGTACTCAGCCTGCGACCCTTCCCGCCCTGCCCAGGTGCTTCTCCCTGTGTGCTCCTCACTGGTCATGACGAGGGCCATGAGGAAAAACAATCATAAAATTCTGCTTTTCCACTGCTCCCTACACTGTAACGGCATCCCCGCACTGAAAGGGATGGAATCTTTGCTCTTTCACCTGAGACCAGCTTCAAGGAAGCCTGCTGTGCAGTGGCCACTGAGACATGAAGGCCAAGAACACTGTTAGCAAGAACCTTTCCCTCCTCTTGGTTCAATAATATGCAACACGATTTTGACTACAGCACACGCCTCCCCAAGCTACAGTGCATGAATACACTCCGGAGAGTGACAGCTACCAAAAATGTTCCTCTTTGCCCTTTTAAATACTTACTTGGTTGTCACATGCACATGCAAGTCTGAGAGTTTAGTGATAGCTGGGAAAATTTGAAATGTCTTCTGGCCCTTCTGGTTAGGGGCACAGTGTCTGAGTGCTGTGAACACAGCCTGCTCAAGGTACAGATGGTCAGAACTGCTTGCAGGTTTGGGTCCAGATGTACCGGGGCCCATCGTGCTTCTCCCTTCCCACTGTTTCATTCGTCCTCCACTTGCAAGAGTTACTGGTATGATAGTAAATATCACTTTAGAATTACGCCAATCAAAAAATGATTAAGTAATGTGCTCAGATATGGATCTGGAAGTCCACATTATTGCTGTGCCCAGCCCTTTCAGAAAATCCTGTTTTGTAATAAGTTCTGTTTGAAATTCTAGTCTTAGCTAAGAGATAGGATGGCTCTGCAGGCGTCCAAAGATGTCAAGCACTCAGCATGAGGCTTCCACAAAGACAGAAAGCTGATAAGCCATATTCGGACAGCGTGGATGAACTCTTCCCCAGCTGAACTGGCAGTAGATCCATCAAACATGAAAGAGCAGAAACTGCAAACTATGGGCATCTGTTACCCCAAAACAGCTTTTATTTTTTTCCTTTTTTTTTTTTTTTTTTCTTCTTGTTTCATGCAAGAGCAGAAGTACAAAAACAGACTTTATCATCCAAATGCATGTAACTTGTGTCCCTTGTCCAACATCACTAGGCTACGTAGTGGAGTCTGTAGATGTCCTGGAGGTTTGTTGGCAGAGGCTTTGTTTTCATGAGAACTGTCTGGTTTGGAAATGATACGTGTTGATGAGATCTCAGCCTCTTCTTGGAGAAACAGTCATTCTGTTTGGCTTCTTCTGTCACTGTAGTGGTCTTCTTCCAGGGAGATTTGGGACAAGATGTTATGGAACATGTGATAGCACATGAGTCCTCCTGCACTGAGTGAACGGGCCAAGCCTGCTCACACAGGAGCACGTTCTGGAGTGGGCAGCTGTTCTCCAGCCAAACCTGCTCAGAGCCAGGCCCCTCTGTCTCCTTCTGCTTGCAACACAGCTCCCTGGTCTCCTGCTCCCTGGCCAGTCCTAGAAAGTGCTGCCATCCTTTGTGAGCTCTCCTGGAGTTCCAGGGGATCAGCAAGCCTGCCACCAGCATGCATCCACGAGGGAGGATGTAGCCTTAGAGCAATGCTGGTCAACTCCATAGTATGGGAGAGCAGCCCACGAGGGCTTTACGCTGGGGCTCCTGCAGAGTCAGCACAGAGCAGGGAGGAGGGAGAGGAAAGGTTATCACGCCCAAACTGCATCATCCCTACAGTGAGCTGATTTATGACATCCAACATCTTTTAGCCTCTGCTTCCCTTTACTCCACCTCTGCTCAGGGGATGTGACTGAGCCAAGGAAAGGGTAGTTGAAAGATATGCCTTATGCTCCAGGATATACTGCGTAAAGTCCTAGTCTCATTCCCTGTAGAGATGACCGCATCACATTACATCCATGTGCAAAACCCACCAAGATTATTCTCAGCCCCATATTACTTATCCATCTTTGTATCTTTGTCTGTAATTTTAGCTGTGTGTTTGTTTCTTTCCAAATCTTTAGTTTATACAGAAACCCAAAGGCTGCACTTTGTTGAGTCTCACTTCTCTACTCAGCCTGTCACAACACCAGCATTTCAGGGAGTAGTGCCTCTTTTACCTGAGCCTGATTTTAGGTCATGGTATCCCTGCCTGGGAGAGCTAGGAGATCATCTTGTTTTTCAACTCACAGCAGGTATTACCTCCCACATCTCTCAGTTCAAGCCTTTAGATCCAGGTACTGAAATATAAGTAGTGCCACACTTGGGCAGAAATCAGTCTCTTACTACAGAGTGAATTGGCAATAGCCATTCTGGGACAGCTTGGATATAGGACCGTAGAATCATAGAATCACAGAACCATCTGGGTGGAAGGGACCTTGAAGCCCCTGCAGTTCCAACACTGTGCTGCTGGCAGAGCTGACTCCCATTAGGCCAGGATGGCCAGGGCCTCATCCAGCCTGGGCCTAAGTGCCTTCAGAGATGGAGCATCCACGTCTTTTCTGGGCAGCTTCTGCCTCTGCCTCACCCTGTTCTCTGAGTAAAGAATTTCCTACCAACATCTACTCTGAATCTCCCCTCTTTTAGTTTAAAACCATCCCCTCTTGTCCTGTCATTATCTGCCTATGTAAAAAGTCCTTCTCTTGAATGCCCCAGGCATTGTTCAGAGGCTGTTCTAGTGTGTGGGACAGACAAGGCATTCTTCTTTTGGTGTAACAGGTTTTAGCTACATGGTTGCTTTCACGGGTGGACTGCGCCAGATTTCCTCATGGCAAATAGCCAGTTCTGCTCTGTTCTACTTGGTGGTGTAATAGATCCCAAGAGCTGGCTCTAGGGACTGGCAAAGCTGCCTAAGGTGGCAGGATGAAACAAAACAGCCTCTGTGTCATTTCCTTGTGCCAGGATTTTGGAAAACCAGAAACTAGGAGAGTGTGTGTGGTCCTATTGTTTGGCCTGGGACAAGTGATAACTACCATTTCTTTTCTCATTTTCCTCTGGTGGTATCTGGAGCAACGGAGGCAGGTTTCAAAGGATTTCCATTTGAGCTCCTTGTTCACATTCTACTCATTCCTCCTGTGTCACAGGAGCCAGCAGGCTTGGGGTTCTTTTCAGCATAGATTTTGTCTCCATAAAGTTCCATAGTGTTATGGAATGTTTTACATCTCCATCTCTGTGCTCCAGTCTCCTTTGTCTACAAGTGTTCGATCCAGCAGCTGTCTGCTGGCTACAGTGAGGGTTAAATGGAGACATACCATAGATAGATGCCATCTCTTGTCTTCAGATCATATCGCAGAATAACTGGCAGCTCTGGGCCCTCTGATCTCATGCTGTGGTGGGACCTGGAACAGTAGATGGCCCCAAATCCAAATGATTCTGTCTTGGAAATCTGCAGGACAGAGGTCCTCTCAGAGCTTCAGGTTCCAGCCTCTGGCAGAGGGCTCTAACAGCCATAGCTGGAGTTGCTGAAAGGGCAAGGGCCTTATCCAGCTGCTGTGATAAAGGCACCAATAGCATCAGCTGTGAATCTGTAACTTTCTCCATGTCAAAGCATGTGCAGCTTTGGGGCATCTGTATCTGTGATGCTGAAGGATGGTGGTTCTGGACCTTGTCATTTACACTGAGCTGCATTAGTTCCTTAGTTACATGGTTAAATATTTTACTGGATGTTTAAGTGGTATTTATGGATGTAAGCTGGTACAGCTGAAGTAAAATAAGGGGAGAGGTAAGAAATGTCAAGGGAATAGCTGAGAGACAGTCTTATGGGCAGTACTAGCTAGTACTGTTTGTTACTCATTTATACCTCTTATTCCATGGATGTACAATCACATATTTATGTATAAAAATGTCTAATATGCATACATGGGAATGAATGCACTAGGCAGTGAAATGTGCCTAAGTGATATGCCTGCTATGGTAACATCTGAGCTGAATACTGCGTTATTATAAGCATTGTGTAAGATGGAAGTCTCTATGTGCAGTGAAAATCAAAGGAGTCAGCTTGCCTGGGGTGGATGTCAGCATAGGAAATAAAAGCAAAATTTTTTAACAAAGCAGGTATTTTTTACTGTTTATGGTCTGAACAGAATGTGACTTATCATACTAGAAGGATGAACAACACTAGCCAGGAATGCTTGTTATCTTTCCATGGGTAGCGTCTAACACCCAACAGATATGATCAACAGTGAATAATTAAAAGTAACAGAGCAGTAAATTGACTGAGACTTTTCTAAAAATCTCTTCTCTTGAAGGAATTCATTTGGAAGCTTCTCCGAACTCCACAGTTTCACAGAAGCCAATACTCAAAACTGTTTTGCCAAAACGGCGTCAGCACATTGCTAATTTGTAGGAGTCGGAGAACTTCTTCCTCACAACAATTTGTTGATAATTTGAAAACCTGATAATCTTTCCCTGCAGTTTTACACAGAGGTCGGTTGTGGTGGAGAAAAAACAGAGCAGTAAGAAACCAGTGTGGAAATGATTGGGATGTTTGCATGGCAATGAAGAATTTGATTTACAGTTTTGTTTTCAGACTATTTTTTTTGTCTCTGAATGATTTATTTCCAAAGGAGCTGAAGAGCTCCTCACATACCACCACTGAGTTCATATCAGGGAGTTTATAAAACTTACTGGGACTTTAAATAATGCTTTAGAAAGACACTGCTTGATGATATTATTAAGCTAATCTGGTGAATTCAGTTTTGCTTTTTAACACATTTTATAGGAGAATCATTGCTCCAGAGAAGTTTTAACAAGTCACCGTGTGGCTTCACTATATATTTTAGAACTGATTTCTACTGGCCCTACTACATTGTGGATGTCAGGCTGCAGTGCTCGCAAGCAAAACGTGCCTCAGCCTTTGCTGCTAGATAGTCACATTGAAAATTTTCATTTTCTGATAATAAAAATGGCCTTTACCCACCACTTTTTAAAATAAAAGTAGCTTTTGCTTGAAATAAATTATATTCCACTTTGTGATAAAATGCCTGTATCGTGTGTAAAATGTATGTGTGATGTCACCTTCATCTTCTCATGATACGTGGGTAGCATCGTATGTGAGTGGATCAGCTTCTTTGTACAGTGAAGTACAAGAGCCTTTTGCTTTAGGAAGCAAAAATAAAACAATTAAATTAGACACTTTATTGTGTAGGAAGTCTGAAGAGAATTCATCATATTCAAAACTGATGTCATCTGTTGTTTCAGAAAATAAACTTAATTCTCTTCAATTATTTTTGCTGGCATTGTTTGTACATGTAAGGAGATGCCACATCAGCTGGGCCATACTTGCTGTTTGTACTGATTGAGTTAGATGGAGGTGTACAGCAGAGGTATTCTGGTGGTTCACAGGAAAATAGATGTGGCTAATGTACCTGCAGTGCCTTTGATAATATATTCTTTCACCTAATTGATGTTAAATAATAGCTGGAAAAAGGAGACAAGCTCTTGCAAATGAAGATCTGCAATGAATTTGCAACTTGAGATACCTTTGGATACCACTTTTCCTTAGAAAGCAATGATTTCTCTTTTCAGATTTTGCCTTGCTTACATCCCTGGCTTATCAGAGCTGACCCAAACTTTGCTGGGGCTGTCTGCCTCACAGGAAATGCCACAGATCAGTGCTTCCTCTGTGGCTTATACATGGTTAGAAACTCCCACTGACTGTCTGTCTCCACCTTCTAGAGCCTATAAAGCTGAGGATCAAAAAGGCAGGTGCTGAATTCAAGCTCAGTGCCCAGGTTCCCTCTGCAGTCACTCCCTCCAGTGGGTGAGCCATCCCCTGGGCTGGTATTGTAAAGAGCATAATTTTGCTCTGCAAAAACTTTCTTCTGAACAGATAGGAAATGAATCGTGATTTACTTGCACTGTATGCTTTGAAGTAAGATATTCCACATGTGGTTTTTGTATGTAAGTGCACACGCACACACAGACAACATGCTAGGTATCAAATGTCAAACTTATCCAGGTGGTTCTGAGAGATCCTCATAAAAAAGTGAAGGAATCATCAGTGGTGAGTTAAATGGGATCCTTTTAAGTAACATTTCATTTTTATCTAGAACAAGTTTGAATTTACAAAAGGTTGTTAATAAACTCAGCTCAGAATCAGTCCGCTCAGCCACAAATTTGATTTCCTTTTAAATAAATAAATAAACAACACAGCTATCCTATTTGGTAATTCTATTGTTTGAAATGCCAAGTCCAAATAATTGTAATGCTCCCCAAATTCTTGAATCACGAATAACAATTAGCAGGACACAAATGGCTTAGACTTAGGGACGTTCTCATTCTCATTCAGGCTGCAATTAACCTGAAAAAGCTTTAGGAAAATGGTTCTCCTTAGATGAATCCCAGCAGCCACTGTGCTGAATCTTGAGCAGGCAGAATCTTCCCCTTTCTACCTGTCAGTATTGTCGACAGCAGAGGCTTACGGTCCTGCCTCAAACATCACTTTAACCCCTGCAATGGGATTCACAGCACATAGGCATTTTGGCTCAGTAATAGACACAGTGGTTGTATGGAGCATTTTTGGTGCAGGAGAAGCAGCAATAAACAGCTAGCTGTTACTGGTGTGATGAAAGGCCACATACAAGAAGGGCACAGAACCATTCATGATACCTTTTTCCATTGGTGGGAAACACAGAAAAGTGGAAATTCAGCCTATGACCTTGTGAATATATGATATGCAAGCAGTGACTATAATGCAAGGAGATCTCTTAGGTCAATTACAGTTTACTGTGTCTCTTGGAACCTGAACAGGATTATTTGCTTGAGGAACCAAGCTGTGCCTTTAAACCTGCTATGGATATGCTCCAATGATCATCAAACTCTTTGACCACAAACACGTAACATTACAGTCAGCACTCCTGCATTCCTCCAGCGAAATGACTGAGGCATGCTCAGACCGTAATTCATTTTCTTTTCTACATACTGAAAAGCTCCATACCTCTGGAGGGATGAATGATCAAAGAAGGGGATTCTTACCTCTGTGCCACCTTTGGGACAAATGTAAAAGGAAAGAGGAATTGATTTTGGGGCCCTTTTAAATTATTTAGGATGCCTGACACAATCCCAGCTCCTCACAGCCACTTATTATAGTGTAAAATAGCATTTCGTTGAACTGATTAGCGCCACTTAAAATAAATCAGGAGTGAATCATCATCAAAGTTATGCAGATAAACAAAGTCATTTCTACTTCATACTGATCCAGTCTGAAAACAATGAGTCCAATTAATTTTTCCCCAAAGACAATTAATTTAAATCAAGAATGATGCTGGATATTTTACTCTGAGATCTGCGTAACAGCATGCTTTTCCACTGTAAACGTCTGCTTTATTTTTTTCATTTTCTTTGTAAGACAGAGTTCAACACAGGATATTAATGGAGAAATGAGCAATAGCTTGTCATAGCAGTTCATAGGGAGATCACAGAAGTACTTTCCCTATTAAAATGTTCCGAGCTGAGTTATTTGTTTAGTTGTATCACAAGGCTTTTGTTTTGAATAAGATGAAAAAAAGAGATAAACCATTGTATCATCAAACTAAATGCAATCCAAATTTCAAGTCTTAATTTTTTATTCCTTTTTTTCCAGGTATTGTCTCATGTTGTTTTCATTACACTAACAATAAGCTTAAGTGCACTTCATGTTCATTCTAAACCTCAAAAAAATAGACAAATAAGATCACATTGAATACTATGATTGAGGCAGACATTTCAGACTCTGCCTTTGAAAGAATGTCTGTCTGTGAAACTCCTAGAGATTTATTGTCCTTTGGGCAACATCATGATTCAGAATCTAGCCCTGTGCATTAGCCAAGTGTGAGCAATCTTTTCAAAGCTGTATGAGGTAAATATGAATGTAAGTGACCTAAAACCTTGAAGATGCAGAAATCGTTTGGTAATTCTTCCAACACAAAAAATAATTTGAAAGGCTTAAGACATATAAAACAACTGGTGGTTGGCTGATTACATGCCATTTTAAGTAGAATATTTTCGTGGAAATTTTAAAAGATTGATTAATATCAACTTTATACATTCAGATTAATTTCAATACAAAGACATAAGATACTGTACAAAATGTATTCCTCTATAGGCCTATCAAAGCATGCAAAATTACAAGATGATCTGTGTTCTCGGTTCAAAGAATTCTGTAGAATAAATATGGATGTAGGAACTGACTGTAGGGGTAAGTCATCACTGCATAGAAAAAGTAATGCTGTGCCAACTACATTGTGTGAACTAATGTGAAGGGCAGGAAGAACTTCCTTTTCTTCTGATGAATTTCCTTTCCCTCATTCACTGCACATCCCCTATAACTTGAAGAGCAAAGTTTATGCCTTTGGAATGCAGCAGATTGCCCCAAGAGTTATGGGTTTCGATTTGTTGTCTTTTAACTTTTCCCCTCTGGGGATAGAATTCTTCTGGGGGTCTCTTGCTTCCTTGACAAACGGCACGATTTTATTCTTGGTTCCAGAATAACATATGCAGCTCATAAGAGCACTGCATTTTTTTGCTCTGTACAAAAGAAAATAAAGTCACTGAGTCTAAGAAAAATTCCAGATTTCCAGGAAATAAAAACTTCTGCCTGTGTGTGTGTGTCTGTGTGTGCACGTGAGCATGAAGTTTAATGGCTTTTGAATTAAGTGACATTTTTATAGCTTTGAGAAATATATGTATTGCAATGGGATTTATTATTTTGGGAGATGGAAGTGTGAAGAAAGAAGCAGCACTGAAAAAAAGCCTAAAGCGATGTTACACTGAATTAAAAAATACGCATTTCATTGGTTTAAAAATAAGCTTTTAAAATACATCATGTGATTCTTCACATGTCAGCCCGGACAAATGAAGCAAAGATGCCGTCCTCTTGAGAAAGCAGGTTCTCAGGCGTATCATATTCTAAAATGTTCCCTCGCTTCATGACAATGACCAGGTCTGCTGTTAGGATAGTGTGCACCCGATGCTGCCGTAAAGAAACGAATAAAGAAGTTTTAATTATGGTCATTCTCACTGCGGTTCATTAGTGTGCTTAATCCAATGTGTATGAAGTTGATAAAAGACTTTCTTTATTTACACTGGCATTTGGAGTAGACCTTTGTACTATATCTTTAATCTGCAGAGATCTCAAATTACTGGACAGTCTCTGGCACCTGGCCTGAAAACACTTACGCATGCACATGCTTCATTTTCGGTCAGCTAATTGCTATTATGGACAAGACAGCTGTTGGAAGAGATCCTCCAGCATCACTGAAATATATCTTCCCCTTAAGGAAATACAGGCGAGACATATCCTGAGTATGCATCCACTGTCAGGTGGCATGGCATCCTGCTCCACTCTTTGGTTGTGTACCCTGGCTGCCCATACTTCATGCATATTAGGACACCCCTAGGTTGTTTCCTTCTCCAGATCAGTTAACTTCCTCCAATGTTAAATCGGTGCTTGCTGCAGGGAATAGGTTGGTCCAATAGGTAGGAGGTAGAGTTTGATTTCAGTGCAGTGTAAATATCATAGATTCATGAAGTCATAAAATATCCTGAGTTAGAAGGTACTCACAAGGATCATCAAGTCCAACACCTGGTGGTCCACAAAGGACCACTCAAAATTCAACTCCCCTAGCACAGACTTACAGGACTAATGACAGCAAGTTAGAGCACAAGCAAGCCAGAAAGCAAAGAGTAATTTTCTAAAATCCATATTGAGAAATGGCAATTGGGGATGATATGAAGGCTTACTCATAGTCTTAAGTCTTAAAGAGAACCAGTTGCAAGATGCAGTGATACAGTACATGAATGTATTACTAACAAATGACCAGTCAGATACAGATAGGACTAATTCTAGAAATAAGACATTTCACTGTATAGGTTGAAGGTCAGGGATTACTTTAAGGAATGGATTCATTTAGAATCACAGATTCAATGTTATCTTCATGTCCAGGCTTTTGTTAAATGTAATTCATGTAAATAGTGAAAAATTTAAACAAATGCAGAAACCACACAATAAAAATGTTCTTACGCTGTCATCTCGGAAGCTGTGCAGTAGAAAGGAGGCAGAATGAAAGGAAACTAAAGAGACAAAAATAACTACCAAATAGTCAGAAGTCTTGTGAACAGTGTGGACTGATAGAGGCTACTTGTGAGTCTTCACCAAAGTGGTGAACAGGCCGTCCTCCTTGAGGAGTAAGTTTGAGGCAGTGTCACATTCAACTAGAAAACCATCAGAAAAGACTAGGACAATATTGGCGTCCAAGATGTGAGATACACGATGCTGGAAAAAAAGAAAAGAAAAACAGGTGGGTGAAGGAAGGAGCAGCCATGAGTGAAGAGCGGAAGGAAATGAAGTCAGCTGTGCAAGGAAAGCTAAATATTAATATGTGCCATTTTACTTGAGAGATCTAGTTTGGAAAGGCAAAGGAAAGATAAAGTGAAATTCCAGTGAGAATGACAATACTGAATGAATGGCACTTAACTGGAAAGGAATAAGCTTACTGCTAGCATCTTCAGCATTTACATATCCAAGAAACTTACAGCCTGTTGAAAATGAGCCTGGGTTAAGTCATTAATCTACACAAACTAGTCACTGACAGACTTGAAACCAGACTCCGAGACATAACTCTAATTTCTAACCACAGGACGGGATTCCAGACAAAGCAAATGAAACAGCTGTTGAAACATATTTATCTCTCTTTTGAAGCAACTTTCAATAATAGTTTAGCCCATGACTTTGGGTTCAATTTGTTAAAGAGAATAACTTCAAATTTTCTTGGAGGTGATGCAGATGCTGAAGTTCCCCATAAAGTCCTTCAGATCTCAATATTTCCATTTGACCCACCTGCAAGATATCACTTAGTACAAAATTTCAGGTTGAGGGTATGTGTCTTATCCTGTTGCAACATCTGGGAATATTCTGACTTCAGGTTTTAGTTTTACCTTGCTTTCATATTGATGTTTAGTTGGTGAAAGTCAAGAATAACTGCTTGAGAAATAAGAACAGAGCATCTGCTAGTATCAGTACTTACTGCTATTGTTACAACTGTGCGGTCTGCAAAGGCAGTCATCACAACCTTCTGCAAAATATTTTCCTACAAAACAAAAGGCTTACCTCAGTTATTTCATCCTCCTATATTTTACTTTGTTATATGTCTTCAAATATCAAAAAGATGGGATCATATTCCACACCATCTTTCATCTGTGAACCAGACTCCCAGCACTGAAATGCTGCATAGGTAAAAGCAGACTCTCTAAAAGATTACTTTTATTTTTTTCCTCTCACAATAACAATCAAACCCCAAACACATCAACAGAAACAGCTGAAAGGTAAGGGCAAAAAGGCTGACAGTTTTCTCTGCTAAATAGATCTCATGGCTGACATTTGGGTAAGATGATGTCTCTTCTCCCAGGTAGATCTATGTGACAATGGAGCAAATTGCTATACTCACTGTAGCCATGTCTATAGATGCTGTGGCTTCATCCATGATAAGAATGCTGCTCTTGCGAACAAAGGCTCGTGCCAGGCAGAAGAGCTGTCTTTGCCCTACACTGAAGTTCTCTCCTCCTTCTGTTACCATTGCATCTATAATAAAAATCAATTAGTAAAATTAGAACAGTGATTTTGAGAGGACACTACTAAAGCTCTGCTTGTGCACTATTCCAGTGTGGAGCAAAATCCCTGTAAAACCCAATATAGTTAATCAAATAAACCAAATTGTTAAATCTGTTAGGATACAAGATGGCATCTTAGTATGATACACACATTATGGAAGGAAATAGACAAGCTTTCTTCATGAACCAGATCTCAAACGAAAAGGAAAACGCTTTGTCCATGCTCAAGGTAAGAGCTACAACTCTGTTGGTCAAGCAAGATTCTGCTGAAGGAGCAGAAGTAGAAACTCTTTTTAAAAACTTTTGTGTTGAGTAACCTATCTATAATCCTCAGGTGCCACAGGATTTTTCTGCAATGAATGGAAAACCATTCAGATTTTTAGTAAGGTTATTAGCTCTGACATAGAGAAAGAATATTCATGAGGTACCTGTCAACTCCTACGCAATGGTTCAGAGTATAAGATCCCATGTAGCTAATTATACATGTACACAAGAATGCGTGTGTAATGCCAGTATTGACCTATATTCCTAGTGTCTTGTACATACCAAGGCCTCCTGGCAATGATTTGACCATGTTCTTCAGCTGAGCAATCTCCAGAGCTTCCCAGAGTCTATCATCAGTGCATTTGCATTCTGGATCCAAATTGAAGCTGCAGGGAAAAACAAAAAAGAGTCTTGTCACTGCAGTCACAATTCATAAGGCCTTCTGCAGAAGAACAAAGTGGAACTGTGTACCTCACTTAATTCCCCTTGGACAGACTGTAGCTAGATCATGGTGATCTAGGAAGGTTTTTTTCCCTTTTCCATCCCTTCCTGCCCACATCACCCATCACAAACACACTACTGATCTTTTTGAGCACCTACCGGATGGAACCACTGAATAGTATCGGATCCTGGAGGATAATGGAGAGTCGGGAACGGAGAGTGTGAAGAGGCAATTTGCTGATGTCTATTCCGTCAATCACTATTCTCCCTGTTTAAAACAATGTGCAGAAGGCATATGAGGGAATTGCACAATCAGATAGATAAAGCAGATACTATGAGCTGGGCTCCAGATGATGAGACAGCATGCCTCTGTATTTTCTCAGTGCTGTTATACAAACATGGAGGAGGTGAATGTAAGTAGTAACACAACCCAGAGGGAATGCAGCCTTTTGGTGACAGTGCTGCCTTTCCATATTTCTTTTTTTCCACAAAGTTCCTTTAAAGGAGATTTGTGGCTTCTGTGCTATGTGATTAATAATAGCACTGGAAGGATAATTTATTATGAGGCTATCCAAGGTTTACGGCCAGAGCGAGAACAAGAACAACAGTAATTAGCCACATTCTGTATCTTCCTCTGTTCTTCTTGACTTTAACAGTAGCAAGAGATCTTTAATCTCTGTGCTTATTTCTTTTGCATAGTATATGTATCTATCTACAATCAATACATCAGGAGCCAAAAATCTTGAAATTCAAGGCTGAACAAGACAACATAACTTTTTAACAAGGGGCAGTTCAGAAAACAAAACAAAAAAAAAGGATATCATACTCCAAGGCATTTTAATACCATTCATGGTGGTTCTTACATATCAGTTTTACTTAAATATTTGGTTGTGAATTAGCTACATACTGTTCTTCTAGCACAAGATTACTGGAAGCAGTCTCATTAATCATTCTTTAAACCAGTAGTTCATTCCCTTACAAGAAGTTGTTGTAACAGCCGACTTAGTAAAGAAGATTTTTCCTCTTCTAGTCACTACTTCAGGTCAAAGAGCGTATGGATCTTATCCGAAAATTTGACTTATGCTGTGCTAGCTGTGGCAACTGCAGATATTCAGTGGAGAGAGACTGGGAAGATGCACCAGAGAAACTGGGGATGGGTACTTCATTAGTAGAAGAGAATGGGAAGGGCAGAAGGAAGCTCTTCCCTTGGATCCTCAAAGAAGAATCAGGAACTACCAAACCCAGTGACTATCTTTGGACATAGAAACTTCCCTCTGTGTTTGGGGATGCAACGGAGGAGGGGAAAGTGAATGAGGATATTGTAAGGGGTATTTTTCATGAGGCTCAACTCTTCCTTTTCCCTGTGGATTATTCCATGGAGTGGCTGCATTAGGTTCATTCGTTCTCTCCACAAACAGGGAGAACCTAACCACAAACTTGCAAATACATGGATTTTTAAAGCTGGATGTATGGCACTCTGTAATTCCCAATTTTTATGATATTGCATTTCGTAGGTTACTCTTTGATAAGTATTACTTTGGCATGCTGTGGGACCAAGGTAATGTATTTGTGATAGAAGCCAAGGAGAGGAGACTTTTTGAAAAAAGTAGAGAGGGGTTGGGAAACCAGGAAAGTAACAAGAAGCGCTCAAGCACGACAGATAAGTAATTCAAAGAGAGGACAAGAAAAGGAAAGCGCTAAAGAAAGAAGTGAAAATAGGGGAATAACACGGATCATACAAAAAATTTAAGAAATAACAAAGACATATGGAACCAAGGTGAATAACATGAATGAAGTCTTGGCTTCAGTAAATTTACTAAAAATCTTGTCATGTAATTTTTTAAGAACCAGGACTCCACTCAGATGTGAGCCAGCTTAGAAACTAAATGTGGACTGAGCTGAGATACAGAGGGTTGTGCAGAAAGGGCAAACAGGTCAATTAGAAAAGACTTAGGCATTCCCGTTGGGAAAAAATGAGGGACACAGAAGGAACAGACAAAGAAAAGATACAGAAGGAAGATTAAAGTAGAAGGAAACTGAAAGTTGAGCACAGATATAACTGTTTGCACTATTTATATATCCAGGATCCCCAGTGATGAATCAGAAACCTATTGCCATAGATACATACAGGCATGGAACCACAACAAAAGCAAGTATTAGTGTTACTTATCCTCCCACATCTTACTGGGATTTCCCTAGCAAACATTTGATGCACAATGACCAAATTAGAAACGTTGAAATATATCTATATTTTTAATGTATTTCCGAAAGTTTTCCATATACCTGCAACAGTTCACAAGTATCTGTATTATAAATACAGGGTGCATATTGCTGCATGCTAGTTCATATCAATTAGATAGGAGAGTGAAATGCTGCAGGGGTGAAAACATACCAAAAAGTTTCCAAAACCTTTAGTCAGTTTCTGATGTCGTTGTGGGAAAACACTATAAAATTAAAAATAATTATCAAGGGAATGGGTTTGTTGAGCTCATTTCTACTCCGCTAATATTATCACAGTTATAATAAGTTAATGCAGTTATTCTTTAGGGAGAAATTTAGAGCTCTAGAGAGTTGAATATTTTTCCTCTTATCTCAGAAACGGCATATTGTTTTGTTAGAGCATATGCCAAAAATAAATTATTATTTTTTTTTTAAAGTGGAAGTATAATTTGTACATAATGTTTCCTGGAAGAACCAAGTGCTACTCACAGTAGGACACTTTGTACTTTGAGTGATCAGGCACAAAAAGTCCCATTCTATTCAGGTATCTTCTGAGACAGAGATAGGATATAAACTATCAAAAAGTGTCCTTGCTTTCTCTGAAGAAATAAGTAGGGAGCAGGTCAGGAGTGACAACATACTCCATTGAAAACTAACCATCAAATATGTCCACCATTCGGAAGAATGCCAAAGACAGGGATGACTTGCCACTGCCAGTACGACCACAGATCCCAACCTGCAAAAGAAAGCAAGGTGTTCCATGAAAAGGCAGCTGTGAGTCAGACTTGCAGTCCTGGGAAAGCTGGACTGGACTGCTCTCCTGGTGAGAAGAAAGGTCCTTCCCAATGGTCAGTGTCAGACCATGGAATAAAAACAGAAACCGTAGCAAGCACACACACTGTTCTATTTTTGCTGTGTGAGGACCTGAAGGTAAAAGCGCTGAGCTGTCACTGATACTGGGGAGTGTGAGGCAGAGATTATTACACTGTTCCACCTTCCAGGCTGAAAGCAACAGAAAAAAAACCCACTTTATTTAACAAATGTTTATTTAAAGTGGTGCTTCAGCTGCTATGGACTATGCCTTATCTTCAGAAATAAATAATAAAAACCAGAACCTGTTTAATTTCTTCTTGTGGTTTGTGCAGTACTGAAATCCACAGAGAGCCTTAATTGAATGATGAAACAGGTCCATTTTTACACTGAAGAACTCATGTAACATGTGATAGAAATTCTCACTTGTTCCAGTAAACAATCCTATCCAATCAATCACGTACAAGCTATGTATTTTCAAGTTGATTAAAAAAGCTTACCATTTATTTCACAGTGGGACGTTATGATGTTTCTCATTTGCATGCAGTGGGTTTGCACGTATGCATCTTAAATGATGTTCTGATTGGACAAGGAACTTAAACATATATACTTGGCTGAGAAATTGTCTTATAAATTTTATTTTACAGTGTAAAATCCATTTTCTGCAATGTTAGTATCATCCTCAGAATAAATGCAATTTTAAACATGGGGGAAAAATATTTTTTGTTTGGTTCATGTAGAATTTCATTCTTTCTGCTTGTTGAATTGATGAGTGGGTCCATGTACAATTCAATATTACTTTGATTTGAACATTTTATAACAAGTCAATAGCTGAAATTTAACATGATAAGAGATTTTCAGGTATCTTGGGATATTTAGGCAAAAATGCTTACACAAAGTAGTTTCCTTTGGCAAAGTAATCATTGGAAACATTTATCCTAGGAAGATTTTTGAAATGTCAGCATTCTTGATCTGGATACCGTATGCTGAAATTTAAGAAGTTCTTGTGTGTTTTTTCAGCTCCTGTTTGGTGTTCATCTAATCTCATCTCACCAACTACACTTATTCTGTGCAAGGGGTTGGACTTGGAAAGAGATGGGTGTCTGAGAAGGAAAACTGATCTCAGCCATCAGTGTGTTTCTTGACTCATGCCCATGTAACTGTCACTGCAAATTGTTGTTAGTTTTGCTCTTCTGTCATGTTAGAAAACAAAATAAAGAATGACCTGCTCCAGAAGGAGGAATCGTGTGTAATCGTACAGTACCTTTTGTCCTGGTTTAATATAAGCCTTAACATGTTTGAGAACAGGCTTCAAGTTGTTTTCATATCGCACACACAAATTTTCAATCTTGATTTCCCCCTCTTGGGGCCAGTCTTTTGGGACTTGAGAAGGGTCTGGAACGGTTACAGTAGAACAAAACAAAACAAAACAAATACTATCAGAAGGTCACTTTTTATGACAGTTCCTTTTTCCCTCCCTCCTTTCTGGGCACCTTCATGAAACCACTTGAGAAACCTAGCCTTCAGTTCCTTGCCAAATAGGAACATAGGGTAAGGCAGTGCCTTTTACTAGGGTGGCATGCTTGGGTTGTTTCCCAGAAGAATCCCCGAACTGCCTGTTGGCCGTTTGCACTTAGCTTCCCAATCTCAATGCTTAAGATGAGAGGGTGAATGCCTGAGGAGCTCTTGGCAATGAAATGGGGAAGAGCAAAGCAAGCAGAAAAGGTCAGTGCAGTG
Source organism: Odontophorus gujanensis (assembly GCA_013399175.1). Lineage (NCBI taxonomy): Eukaryota > Metazoa > Chordata > Aves > Galliformes > Odontophoridae > Odontophorus > Odontophorus gujanensis. Next base: position 36,366 of record VXAB01009625.1, read on the forward strand.
TAAACGTGCTCTGAGGTCAGTAACCAGCAGAGGAAGGAGAGTGCAAGGAAGGATATTGTTACTGCATGACAACTTGAGCTGTTGACATTATCACAGCTTGTATGTCATCCTGATTTTCAAATACGTAGATAGGTTTTGTCTTGACTAAGGAGTTTGTTTTTCAAGGAAGCTTGCTGACCTGCAAGCTTCTTCACTGCTGCACTTTTAAAACACCAAAGCCAACTTGAAATATGTGGAGATCAAATAGCTGCAAATGGTTCAGGGAAGAGTTGCTAAGGTCTGACTACCACCTTGCCTTTGTCTCCACTTGCTGCAAAGATCACACATTTGGAAGCAAGGGAATTTAATGCATTTCTAGTTCTCACAAGTCTTTTCATTTATGGATTAGCTATAGCTACACGGGTGTTTCGTTCATCTAACTGTGCCCTGTGCATTCTGATTCTACTTCAGTGTCATGCATTGTATCCCTGGATTATGGTTGCTTTTTTTTCTGTTGACAGGCACTGATCTATATATCTCGTGGCTGCTTTTGTCTGCCTTTGTCACTCAAATCAGTGGGAGTTCCTATGTGCCAATGAGAATGGACTTTGGCCAAAGGGACCAATGTATTTTGCACGACCAAATCTATCTTACTTACACAATCGGAGAGGAAAAAAAAAAAAAAAAAAGCCACACAAAACAAAACAAAACACAAAAATTGAGAGTGCAATACCCAAGTAGCCATCATAGTTCTCCGACTCCATGTTCAGGAAGCTGTGTACTTTTTTTACAGCACCCATCTGCACCTCCAGATCAGCCAGATTCCTCACCACCCAGTTCAAATAGTTGGTTATCTACATCACAAAAAGAAAACAGGGGCAAGGTTCAGGTTTCTGTCTGTGCATCTACGTGTTTGTGTGTAAAAGTCAGATAAATCTGTGAATCTTTGGCCTGAACCAGCTCAGTGGGTCAATTACTGGCATTACAACAGTCCTAGACTCAGTGCAGCAGCATCACATACGTAACAGAGCAGTCATACTCCAACACAAACAACATCCCTGACATATTAATTTACTGCTTGGTATTCTCATCCTTGTTTTTTGGAGGAGAAGCGTGGAAGCATCATACCCCCAGTGTGAAGCTGTGACTGACTGGGAGAATCTCTTGTTCCCTAGTACTGGAAGGCACTTTCTTTAAACACACAGACACAAAAGAAATCAAAATTGGTAGCACTGTTTGTAAATACTACAGTTTCTAATCATTCAAAGACTGACTAAAGATTAAGGAAGATAACTATTTGCAAGTATATTGAAAAGAATTTGATGGGCACTTGAATTCTGTTTCCTTCTTTGCATGTTTAAATGATTCATTTATCTCTATGGCAAAAGTGTTTTGGTTTTTTTTTTTTGACAGAAATATCTGAGAAAAAACTGTATTATCAATTCACTGGTATTTCCTTCTTTGTTTTTTAGTTGTAATCAAACAGATTTGATAAATTATAAATTTATTGCTTGTAGTAAGCAACTGTTGATAATTAATTGTTGAACAATACCCAGTAGCTTAGAGAAGCTGACTCCTAATTAGGACTGACTATTTAAGGCTGAAAATTGTAAAATAATTTCCTAAACATATGTTCTCTATTTAGAAGTCCATATAAAAAAAGAAAAGCTGATCTTATTAGAAACTGTTGATAGTCAAGCACCTTTAAAAACTGAGCCACTAAGGCACCTGAATAGGGGTTTAGAAAGTTCAGTTAATGAAAACATCCTACAAACTGTGAATTTAGAAGATTTAGTTGATTTTCTTGATGACAAGTGATGAACTCTTTGTTGTTCAGAAACACACGATCTCTATCCTGCTTTTGACTGAGAAATGTATAATGTATCTACAATCATAGTTCTGTCCAGTTTGATAAAAGGTCCTGGCACCTCAAAGGCCCTGCCCATAGCTTCAGCCTTCGTCACAGCTGTGCAGCAGAGTTGGCAGTGTTTATACAAGGGAAGAGAACAAGCTTCTGAATGCCTACTATAAACACCATGTTGCTGCAAAGTTTGCTCTTATCCAGGTCCAAACATCATCCCTCTCAGCTCCAAGGAGAAATGATACAAAACCTGTCAGGAGACAGGCAATGATCCAGCTGCATCCATAGTTTCACTAGTGCTATTGTGAGGGAGGAGAGAGACAGGTCCCCACTTTTTCACTAGAGCATTGTCTGCACTGCCAGACTTGAGCAAACAGCTAATTTGCGCTAATGATCTGTTTGCAAATACAGATTAAGTATAAAGTAGCCAAGGCAATGCAGACATCTTGGCGCTTCCAGATCTTCGCTAATGAAGCAGGATTACCACTAACGTTTTCAGAATGAAGCTGAAAGTCTGGGATGGATTCTCAGTTGCTGGCAGATGCTCACAGTGATGTAACAGTGGCTCAAAGGGGATCTAAGGCCACTCGAAGGCAGCTGCCAGGAATCATCTGCTACTACCATGGGTTTACCAGCATTTAAGGGTAAAGCCAAATCTCATACCCATGTTCTCTATATGACTCCACCTTCCACCTACTAGTGCATAAAGCTGCCAGCTTTGTGCCTTTTCAAACATTATTCCTGCCACTATCCTCGTCCTGTTTTTATCCCCACTCTTGGTGAATTCAATTTTTTTTGCACTCTGTGATGGCAGTACTCATGCTATGCCCACAATGCACTCTCAGACTCTCTTAAACCCTACTATGCTGAAGGACACTTCTGTGACTCGCCTCATATTGCTCCCAATATAGTTAAAATTAACTGGTTACCGTGCCTCCAAAATCTTGTCTTTCCTAACCCCATCTCCTCCTCTTTCCTACTGTTATTTGTCATGATGTACTATGTCTACTAGCCTTAAAGATCCCAATCCCCACATTCATTCAGAACTGGATGAATAATGTTAGGCATCTGAGTAGATTCCATCCAAAGGCAGAACTGGCATTTCAACTTCTTCAGCACCGACTATATTGGTCATTGCTTAAACATTGCTGAGATTATGACAGTCAGTGTCTGGCAGGTTCTGCCATATACAAATGCAACCAACACTGTTTTGTGCAAAACAGAGTGCACAGCAGGTCCTCTTACGCATTTAAAATTTTTTCTGCTCTGCTTGGGAGCACGCAGGGCCTGGGAATGGTTGTGTTTTTTTAATTGGCTCATAAAATCTGAAGCAAGTCCAAGTTGCCCTGAACTCTCTCAGCTTTGGCTTGAATCCATTATTTGCAAAATGGTTTTTTTTTTTTTTTCAAGATTAAGAAAGTGGGATGATAATCATGTGTATGTATTTTTTAAATTACCATAAAATGAATACGTAGGTCTGGAAGTTCTGCTTTGGTACTTACCGTCAGAGCGTAAAGGAGACCCAGCCCCACAAACCCAGAGTGTGGCCCTTCAGTGATGGAAGTGATAGCTGCAGTAAGAACTATGCAAGCACCAAGATAATCCTAAAATGAGACAGAGGGAGAGACAAAGATTCTAGACAACATTAAAGCATGGGGACAGTAAAATTTCTTCTGTTGCAAAGCACATTCAATTTACTGGGAATTATTTCTGTAATGACACCTAGTCCTTAAATTTGCGCTGTGTTTCCCTAAAATAGATCAGGATTTTTAGTGTCCAAAACAGTCCACAGGAGCTTGCTGGACACAGATTAAACAGGACAGTATTTTCTGCAAATCCAGTTGGACTGGGGTGTCTTAGTGTAGCTTCTCCCAGAAGAGGAGTTACAAAAAAAGTATAATGAGCATGTGAAAAGAAATCATAAGCATGGCGTAACACCCTTAATTACAACCTTTAAAGCAAATCAATTCCAATCCTCTCCACTCTTTCTCACATCTCAAACATGAGTTTACCTTCCAAAATAGAAGTATTAGTGACTTCACAAAGCCCATGAAGGCTTTTGGCAGGATTTATACAAATAATGCATGTTTTTTAGGCAAACAGACATAAAGTGTTTCCATTATGCAGTGGGACACTGTGAATGGGGAAGACATCCCTAATTCTGCTATACACTCACAACCTGCAGCAAAATACTATTTGCTTGTTGGTAGCAGTAGCTCAAAGCATTAGAACAGTGTAGTCAGGCTGCATCTGGACTATTAAGTCTTCCACTTGCAGAAATTGCTGTGGAGGTTGTACTGGACAGATCTGACTTGTCACAAGCTTGGCTTTTCACAGCTTCAGCCAATTTTCTTGATGTATATGTCCATTTTGAAGGGAATGCCAGATACACGTGGTCTCATGTAGTCATCAAGGTGCCTGATCCGTGAGACTTCTGGCGTTCCTATTCTCCCACTGTTCCCTGCATGATATTTACTTTGGATTACAAAGTTAGCATTTTCCATCCATTTTTTTTTCCTCCTATTTGATAATGTCCTCTCTGGAGTCTTTCCCTTGGAGATTTGAAATGAGGCCTTCGTAGTTCATCTATTTGTAGGAAGTGTCGATGACCAGATAACAGACTCTATCTTAACTGCAAGGAAGTAGAAGTACGGTGCTCTTGAGTCTCCATGAGCAGCTGGAACAAATTGCTATTGAACCCTTCTGAAGTTCTGAGTGATATTAGTACCACTGCACCATTAGGCAGAGCTAGATGAACTATTCCTTGATAAGAACACACTATTTTTAATGCAGTGATAAATCAGTGCATATTCTTGGATCAGTTTCACCCCACACATATGCAAGTTTGAGACTGAGACATTAACAGGCACTGTCACATCTTATTCTAGGATTGGATATGGCTCTGTTATTTATCTGTCTTTGATGTGGAAACAAGTTCAGCAGGATCTTGCAAGGTGACAGCTTTGTGCACAGGGGAAGCTCTGACATCTTAAGAAATGGAGCACAACTTTGTTGCTCTACCAGTGAAGGTGAGGATAACACCACTGATGTGAGTGCTAATCATACCTTTTACTATCTGTGTCTGGCAAAATAAAATCACAGCTGTATCATTCACTGTCCTTTTAGTGTCCAATATATAATGGAAACACAGTGATTTTTCTTGCCCTCATGCCAATCACTGAATTTCCTCACATGCTGTCACTGGAGAGCGCTTATAAAAACCAGAAACCTGTCTCGCTGCCACTGGCTGTGTTGTGGATAGGAATCATTCATTTTTAAGTCAAAGCCAAGTTCTGCTATATCTTTTGTGACACTGAACATTTCTGTACATTACACACTGTATGAGTTCACAGTAGAAGTAAGGGTACAGCGACCAGAGTCTCTATATCACAGCTGTGGGATTAAACCTGTTGCTGGGGAGACACCGTGGTGCCTGTAACAGCCATGGCTGACTGATTGCACAACTCACAAAATTATTTAAAAGCCACACTGTGCTTTGAAAGTAGCTGTTACAGGGGCAGGTCTGCAGATGCTGCACAGTAGTAGAGAAAGCCTTATTTCAAGTTATGTAAATGTTTGTTCTTGCACTCTCTTCAGACAGTAGACATCGCAACAACAAAAGATGAGGAAGGCTCGTATTTTCTTACTTCTGGCCAAGAAAGCTGAAAAAAACCTATGTGTTTAACATAAACAATCCTGATCTATTTTAAGTATCAGTGTGTATAATCTCAACGCGAGATTAATTCCCATTATTATCTTCTCTACATCAGTCTATGTCTCTGTTTGCTTCCAAGGTTTCAAAATCATGGCCGGGACTAAACTGAACGTACCGTCCTGACCTCCAGCCATCTGTTGGCAGCTGATAGAAATAAGTAGGCAATGTTGTTCGTGTCTGTTAGTTCCAGCATGCGTTGTTTAAACCTGGCTTCGTGCCTGCCAAGAGCAAAGTTGTTATATTACAACACGTTTCACACATTGACAAAAGGATGAAGCATTTAACTCCTCTTTCCCGCCCCTTCCCTCAACCACAGAGTGTTTGTCCTTATGTCTTTGCCAAACTTTGTGTTAAAAGCTCTTCCCTAAGAACCCATACATTCTGCCAAGGCAGAAATTACCTGAGCAGCTTCTAGAGTCTTTGACATGGCTGATGGCTCCAAGGTTTCAGTGTTTATTAGAAAGCTGTAGATTGATTTGTGGACCAATACTTCTCAGCTACTCTGCTCAGCTCTCTCCTCAGCTAGCCATGAACTGTCTAACCCTTTTAGCCAACTGTAATGAGGGAGTAGGTCCCACATAGTCAGCAATCCCTATAGGTCATTTCTGAATTGCAAAAATGTATGGTGTCACCTCCACTGTCACTTGCCTCTCCCATGTAATGCCTGCCGCGTTTAAAAACAGGCGCAAGAATGTTCGAGCACCTGAAAGTGGAGGTACAAGGTGGCAGAAGAAGGATATAGGCAAAGTCTGTGTTAATATATATATAAATCACATTCACGATGCCTTACAGTAGTTCTGAATATGGCGTTCGGTCAGGTGGACAGCATTACCTTGTTTCACTTTCTACCGTCTGTTCAATGCCATTGCTTGAAAGAAAATGCCAAACTTCATTCAGCAGCTTATCTCCAGTTTTACCATGGAAAGTTCTTATATTTCAAAGTATCAGAGCTCTACTGTGAAGCACCTGTAACCCTTGTTCTGCCAGAAAACTTTTTGTTTTGTTTTGTTTGCTTTTCCCAGTGATACTTCATTTTCCTCTGCACAGCTTAGAAACATAGCAAGCAACCTCCTCAAGGCAACAAGTGGTAACAGTGATGACGTGAGGAGGAGCAAAGATTCATGGAATATTCTGCTCGTCTGCCTTTTAGGCAACAAAACTCCTGTTTTCCTAATGGAAAATCTGACGTGCTTAATCTGTATCTTTTTATCCACCTCCAGCTCATCTTCTGGGCTGTTTTAGACTTTTAACCTATCAGATGACAAACAGTAAAGGTCACTGAAATCACTTACTGATCCAACTGTGCTACTTAGTGGTAAGTTATGTGGATAGCTGCTCTATTTTATCCTGGAACATACTGAACCCAATCTACAGAGAATGAGTAATGGGATTATTAGTAAATATGAGCTTGCTGACAAAAAACACTGGAGAATTCAGATTTGGCTGACGCAAGAGCACAGAGGAGGAAATGCTCTGGTGTTGGTTTCCACCAGAGATTCATGGAAAACTCAGGTGATGGTTATGAGGCCTACTCATTTTCTTGCTCTCTGCCATCCAAACCAACAAAGCTGTTTTGTAAGGTAAAGAAGGGTTGAATGACTCCCATGAAATGATAAACTCCTCATCTTTTTCATTAGATAATGTGACAAAAAGCCACTATAAATGTCTTAAGAAGCATTTAGCATACATCAATATCAGGTTTTAATTATGAATTACCAGTTTAATATTTCATTCCGATTGATATATCTTGTTAAAACAAGGTATGCTTGTCCTACCACAGTCTTTTCTGCAGCACTCTGAACTAATAGCCTAGGTCCTAAAGCTAGCTTGAAGTGGTGAAACAGACTCAGGAAGAGTGTAATTTGTTGAGAAGATGAGACTGATGATCTAGACTTTTGACTCTATCCCACACTGCCCAATTCTCTCCTCTTGGGAAGTGGCATGTTAGTTAAATTATTCCTGAACAGTACTATGCCAGTAGAGCTGGAAAAAAAACCTCAGAAGTCTCATACTGAAATGAAGTGGAGCTAATATGTGTGTAAAGAGCACTAGTGTGATCTGCTTTAAGTTGAAATTCTACCATGTGCAGAATGAGTGAAAGTTAGGCTTTTCAGGGGACAACATCAAGTATGATAGAGTCATGCTAGCTGTAATGCAGTGGATATATAAGGAGAATTTAGCCTATATTTCCTGCAATAAATAGAAAAAATATATACATGGACAAGTAGAATGATTCTCAGAATCTTCTGGAATTTAATATTTGGATTTGGTTGAGAAGGTTAGGTCTTAGAATATCAAAATCTCTTCTGCCATAGTTTTACTGGAAAGTCTTTCTAGTTGTAAGTTCACTCTCTTAGTTAGCGAGTATTGCAGTAGTGCATCCCTGCCTGGGGTGTAGGGGAAATATGGAAAGGATTTAGAGGGATTTGGATAACACAGCTTGTAAGATACAGCATGAATTTTGAGAAGTGATACCAGTGCCTGCCCTGCTAAGGGTAGGTCCCTACTACCTAGATTAGACTAAACATATTGAAAATGTGAATAATGTATCCTAAAATCATTACCATCTTTGATTCATTGGGAAACTAGTACAGATACTTATTACATAGCTGAAAATATGCACAAGTGTTTAGAGGTGTAGAAAAACAACGAAACGAAACCCACTATCCTTTCATAAGATAGCTTAATGAAAGTCTACCAAATCAATTCAGTTGCCCTCTGACATGCTCCATGCAAGCTGCATGAGTCAGAGCAGAACCCAAGCTTCTCTCCGATCACTGATTTTCACCTGAATGCTCTGATGGTGGTAAGACCTTCAGCTGTTTCAGAGAAGTGACAGAGCAAAGGTAGCTGGGTGCTGTCATCAAGTTCCTGGAGGTCCCTGGGGCAGGAAAACAGAATGACAGATTTCACATCTCTGTTCATAGAAATAGTACCACACAGTGGACAACAATGTATTTATGTATTGTAATATTCTTTTCATGATTGCACAAAACGCAATTTCCAGAGTGCAGAAAATGGCACAGAGATCTCACATTTCTCTTTTGCTATTGAAGACTTTTGAATTACCTCCCAGCCACCTCCATGGCTCCAGTTTTTGGCCACAACTGAGCTTCTTATGGCAGCAACAACATCAGCACCTCTCTCCTGGCTAAAATCCTGCCATCGATTATAGCCTGCAGCTTTTACTCTCAAACAATCTAATTTATCAATATAATCAATGTAATCAACTCAGAACAGTTTGAAACTTCATGGCACATTATTTGTGGTTCTCACATCAGATATGAAACAAAGCTTGTGTATCTGCAAGCTCGACTATTGCACTGTAAGCATACCACCTGGACTGACAAAGGCAATGCTTTTTCCAAGTAAACCTTTCTTCATTTTCAGAATCTGTAAGTACAAAATGCTGAAAATAACATATGGCAGAGTATACCAGATCTAATTATAGTGTTAATATTGCCCTGTTGGTTGAAATAGAGATAGCACCAATAGAGAAATGGTATGAATGAGAAACTTCCTTATTTTCAGAACTTAAATAGAGCAATGGTGCTCAAATCTAAAAGTTTCAGTGTCCTGGAACAGGAATGTTTTCCAAGGCACAGAGACAAATACATCTTTCTTTAACACACTACTGTTGGCATACCAGCCAGCTGTAGAAGTATAAACAGAACAGAGGCCAGAGCATTAGATATTTGAACTCCTTATTAAAATACTACTATGTTTTCACACTGTATTAGATCAACCAGCAGAAATAACTGCTCCATGATACTGAATGTTACAATATACAGAAGTGAATTTACTGCTTATGTTTTGATGACAAATACATTCTATTTCAAATTTATGATGGAAAAAACACAGAGGATTTTGAGATATGTAATGGAAAAATACAAGGAAGAGTCAAAGAGCTGTAAGAAATACTGTAAATATTTGCATTTCTAAAAATTAATGAAGCTTATATGTCTGGAAAGTACTGCATGCAAGCATGTTATAAATCCTGGATAAAGATATTCACTTATCCTCCGTTTCCCAAGAATATATTTTCTACAAATAACAATTCATTTATTCATTTCTATCATGAAGTGAAAGAACACAACAAAAGCTAATATGCCTTACAAGTGATCTAAAATAATTTCATTTAAAAGCACTTTTAAAAAAGCACTTGCTGATGCATATTTTCCCAGAAAACTGGAAGGAGATAAAATGAATGAGGTTGTTATAGACTTGCAACTGCGGAGCCAATAGGTGCATGCATGTGTGTGCAGTCCTGCAGGGGTGAACAATTCTTGCTGAATTGTCCATTGTGGCTTATCAATATAGCTTGTGGAAAAGCCAGGCCTGGAGATGGATGGAAACTTTCCTATATAATATCATAGAGAGAAACCATGGTACACTGCGGGGGCCCAAGACATCAGGGTTTGTTTCCTCTTGTGTATTTTAAGTAAGAAATTTGAACAATGTACACTGCTGTGTATAGAAGAGCAGGGTGGCACACAGAAAATCAGTATGGCTTTATGAATGAAATCCAGGTTTCTTGGTTCCTTAGCCACCTGTTGAACTGTCACACATAACATTAGTTTGGAAACACAGTGATGAAAGAGCAAGGTCTCCACAAAATCTTAAATGAATTAAGCAAATTATTTCATAAGTAAAGTTTGTATTTAATTAATTCTGCTATTATGGAGTTTTCTCATGAGAAAACATCCTTGGAAGTTCTGAGAAGAGCTGAAGGCAAGTAGGCTACAGTGAAGCTAAATTACTGGTATGTTGCTTTATGACCTAGCATAAGATTTAAGAGAAATAACTGACACAATTCATTCTCAGGCTACCTAAATAAAAAATCAATTGTACTGGAACACTCAGTTGAATATCACTGCCTCTGTTAGATGGATGCTACAGAACAAATTAATCCTTTACCATATTATCTTCTGTCGATACAGGGTCTGCAGTGACAGATGCTGTCTGGTAGGTCATTTTGGCTTCCATACATTTTAGGTCAGCATTTTTAAGTATCAGAAAGTGGAGTAAAGTCAGCCAGACATCTGGCTGATTAAAAAAAGAAAATAAAAATAAGAAACATGACTGAGTGAATTTAAAAAATAATAATAATAAAAAAAAAACAACCTCTGAATGATTTGCTTAAGATGTGCCAATAAACTACATAATGGCACTAAAAAGAGAGCACTGAGAAATCACGACACTCTTCTTGCTGAAACAATGTACTCTTTAAAACCAGCCAAACCATTCTGAATATAAGATGTTGCTGTACAGTAGAAACGATACTCATTCCAATTACCTCACATTCCAACACAGCCCTCAAGCATCAACTTAAAAGAAATTTTCGGGGCAGTTTTTTAATACATACTTGGAAGCAACTCTGAAGTATTTCTGGATGAAGTAAAATGCTATCCCAAGGGGCACAAGGGCAACAAGGAACCATGGAGTGGCATATGAGATCATTCCGATGGCTGATAGGCAGAGTAAGGTGGACCGGGTAAGAGACTCCAGGGTAGGAGGAATGTGCTGGAGCAAAAAGAAAAACATACATAAGACAAAAAATAACTAATAGTGCCACTACATGCTTTTTCCTATTCAGTGACATAGGGAAAGTGGAATGATATTTCTATAGCTTCATTGATTCTTGCTTTATACCAGGAGTTTGTATGTGCAGAAGTTAAAAAATAACTTGGTAGTTCTTTTTCTAGAGGTCAGTATTCCAAAGACCATTTCCACCTCAATTATATATTTCAGTGAATAGTGAAAGTGAATATCGATACATCAAATTACATTTTCACAGAACCCCTCATTTTAACTTTAATGTTCCCATCACCCTTATATTCAGGATTTTTGCTCATCCAAATGTTTTGACAATCAGACACAGTGCAAGTATCCATTCATTTCCCTGAGTGCTCCAAATTCATATATACTATTGCCACAATGGACTATCTACTTATCTCACATGTACTCCTCATAGTAAAAGTAATAATCTATTCTCTGTTTTCCTTTTTTGAATCCCAAGTCTGGTGTTTTGCTAATCCAGTTCTTTTAACAGAAGCAATTTGTTTATGAGGAAATTAAGAACTAAGATCTCTTACCACTTTTAATCTGTTGCACGCCCTCACTACTACAAATGTGCAACCAGTTTATATTTTGAACTTATTATCATTTCCAGAGCTTCTATTTGCTACGCTTTTCTCTAATTAGTACTTTAATGCATTATATTATTCAGTATTAAGTGAAAATTTACAAAGCCAGATATAATAAAAAAGAATATATTGATACATCTACCTGATCAATTATATTTGTATCAGCAGAAAAGCGATTTAGAATTAGCCCCAGTGGAGTCATATCAAAGAACCTGTGGAACAAATGAAAAGCAAATAGTCATCTGACTTGGAATTCCTGTTTTGGATAAATGTCTTAGTCAAACAGAACATAAGGCTGTGAACAGCCATTTTCTAAAGCTACGCAATAGAAATAAATGTGCAGGGGGAACATTATTTTTGCTGTACCTGATTGGTCCAAGGATGATTTTATTAAGGAGATTATGATGTAAATTTTTGGCTGCTGTGAGGCCCATCCACTCCACAGTCAGAGATGTGATGAGGCATAGAACAATCCCTGCTCCAGAGAGGATGCTGAAGACAGCTACATGGTATGTCTGATGAAATGACAAATACATGAGTCATAGAAGTAAATGCATAGAAGTGAACACACATATTTTTTCTGGTATGAAATTCCAAAGGTACTAATCTTTGGAACTACTACCTCGTTCCAAATAACTGATATGTCATATTGCAAATACTTTGTGATTGTATTAATATCATTATGGGGGAAATAAAAGAGGTAACGTGGAACTGAAATACACCAAGTTCACATAATTAGAAAATCTGGCAGTTCCAAGATCTCTCAAACTATTGATAAGTACCCTTTAAGACCTTGAAGTGATAAAACTATGAAAATAGACTAGAAGGGTATATACAAAACTATGCAAATTGTAAGCCAAGGAACTCAGACAACCAGAGTAGAACCTCTCAAGAACTGAGGCACTTTGGAGACTTTGAAAACTTCCACATTATTAAATTCAAGTGCTACTAAAATTCCCAGAGCAAATTGTCGATTAATCTACCAGGGCTGTAACACATTTAAGACTTTTAAAAATTTGTCAAGTGGATTCTGATAAGATATTTGTAGACTATTCAAATTTACAGCAACAAACATATCATGTTTAAGTAGCACAGCTGAAGACTGTTCGTTTTTGGGTTTTGTGCTTTTTTTTTTGTCAGGACATAAGTGGATAGTTACTACTTAGAAAAATGGAGTAATTGACTTAGGTACTGAAAAATCCAGGTATTAAAAATCCAGATGAAAAATTTTAGTATGAAATTATTCATTCTTCAACCATTTTTCTAACCTCAAACGTGCTTTTGGATCAGTTTTATCTTTTGAAAAGTCTGATAAAATTTGAATTGCCTTATATTTTTGCATAAATTGTTCATCCACTGTATCTAAATGGCTGATTTTACTGTATCTGTCTGTCTTTCCAGTACAACTGATTTTGAAATAACTGCAAATAATTACTCGAGATTATTTTCTCTCTTTTTTAGATTTTTTTTCTGTCCAGCTCCAAAATATCACCCACCTTTTCTGCGCTCTGATCTTCGACAGCATTTCTCAATTGATTTGCATTGTCCATGGATGTCCATGTAGCAAGCCAATAATCTATAGCCACTATAACTGAGTGTTTCAACAACTTTGAGAAAATCATCAGAAAGAGCAAGAAAAATCCTCCAGAAGTTAGATATCTCCAGCATGTTCTCCATGGCATCTTTGTCCTGAGCCTCAAGACAGTTGACATGTTATCATCTTCATCTTCTTCCTCTTCTTCCTCTGTGACTCGGATATTTGATCAAGTTAGCTTGGTTTCAGTACAGTTATATATGTTTTTACTGTATTTGGTTGACATTTTTTCTTTGGATTTTACTTTTTAATGGCAAAATTCAATTTGTCATTTGAAAAGAGAAAATGCTCTAGGCATAAGAAAATGCTTCCTAAGACTTCCCCTATGCTCTTTAAGTAATCTGTAGACTGTCAGTCTTTGAATAGTTACAATTTTAGTAAGAAATTTTTTTTATAAGTAAGTCTTCAGAACTGACTGTATCAATAGTAGAAACTAGACCTTTTCCAACCTGTTCTGCTGCTTTTGTTGTACGGTTAGTAGAGTTCTTTGGGTTACATGCAAGACTACAGAAAGCTCCCTGAAGCCTTCCAATCAAGAGGCTCTCTCATCTGCTGCATTAAAGAATTCTACTCTTACTTTATTTAGAGGTTCTAAATTTTTCTCTATTTAAAAGAGCATAGACATGGGATTAATGTTTCTTCTAGACCTACCACTGTCTGTATAATAGTTTTCACATTATATGAAATACAAATTATGGCAGATTTTTGCTATGGGAAATATATATTTCATGTATGCATAAATATTACAGTTACTTTTTTCTCAAAATAAAATGAATATGCATCTGACACTTCTGCAGGCCACACCTGGGAAAGAGAAATGATTACCTGCTCTTGTTTCATAACTGTAAACTAACAGTAAATGCAACTCTTGAAAACCCTAAGCTGACAGTACATACAACTTACATATGACTTTGAACATTAAAAATGAAACAGCATTTTCTTGAAAGCTATTATTATTATAAACTTTTGAAAACTGTATAGTCCTTGGGACACAGAGACTCTGTGTACTTTCCACAGCCCTCATAATAAGTATGGATGACCTAGTATGCATTGTTAGGTTACGTTTTAGCCCTGAAATTACTTATATGTATTTTATAATCTTAACAATCCCTAATTTTGGTAGGCATTCTATGGACTGTAAGGACGCATCTTTTTTCCCTATGTTTTCTAACTCATCCCACAACCAATGGCTTCCAGTTTCTGAGATAAGGTTGCTGGCAAGTCTTTCCTGTACAAAGGAGCTTGAAAGTGACCTCAATTTTAAATCCTCGAAGAATTTAACTGATAAAATGTACTGATGACTGCACATAGTAAGAGGTGTTCTGCTCAGATCTGCCAAAGAAATAAGACACAGTAATATTTCCATCTCAAGGACTTTGGTTTCTGTCACTGGTTACTGCACAGTGATTTGGAATCTCTTCAAAATGCAGATGTCTGAGCCCCACAGACCTATGACCTAAATGGCAATCTATCATGAATGTTGCAAGATTAAACACAAGGCCACAATGAAGAGCCTGTAAATAGCCAATCTGCATTCTGCAGTCATTCCAGCATGAATGTTGCCAGATTAAATACAAGGCTGCAATAAAGAGCCAGCAAATAGCTGATCTGCATTCTGCAGTCATTCCAGCCAACACTGCAGAGTCCCTGTGATTGATACTCCTATTAAGAGGAAGCCTGTAGTTCACCTTTTCTTTTCCCTGGCACCATCCAATTGTTTCTTAGAACTAATTACTCAGTTTATGCCTGGTGTGGCATCCCGAGGATGTTCTCAGTGTGTCAGCTGCTAATATTTAGCCTCTCCCCAGCATCTTCATACTTCAATTCTCTGAACTGCCAGCTTTGGATATTCAAGTGGAAACACAGTGATATACATGATGATAGAATAAATAAATTAAATGATAAAACATACCTTCATCTTCATCTTCCAGTTGTGCTTTGGATTCCCTGGGATACATGGCTCTTCTAAGAGTTTTTCTCTCCAGAGTAGTCTGGTCAGCTTCCATATCCTGTAATAAGAAAACTTAGAGATATAAATAAGAAATAAATAATATAAATAAGGGAGTTGTCTGCCACTGTGTTAGCACCAACATTTACCTCAAAGAAACTTTATTTGGATCAGTTAGGCCTCAGAATACAAAGGCACAGTATTTTAGGATTTATCTTTCAGAAAATCCTTCTTTGTCCAGTTTATTCCTTCTTTTCCTTGTTCACTCTGATGTGATAAAAACTTTCAAAATAGTTCTTAGGGAATCTTAAATGCATATGACAATAATAGAATATAAAGCTAAAAAAGAATTTAGGAAATCCCTTAATCTGCCCCTTGTTGAAATAGACCAGTTTGGTACAAAATTCTAAATAGATGTTAACCTAATGTGCTCTTAAAAACCACTCATGATGAGTATACCACACACTTCCCAGACAAACTATTCCACTCCTTCAAGCTCCTCACAGTTCATGTATTATTCGGTTAGTGCCGAGTTTAAAACTTGTTTCCTGACATGTTAAGATTTTATTTTTTTATTAACTGAAAAATATTTCTTTACCATCCTTGCCTATTTACCTTTTCCAATTCTTGATCTTGGCGATTCATCAAAGTTTTCCAGTGTTCATAGAGCTCAACGTCATTGTTTTGGATATCCTTAAGAGTCCCTTCCCTAAGCACCATTCCATCCTTCATTGCTATGATCTAGGGGAAAAAGCATCCAGTAGGACTACTCAGAAACATATATAGAGTAATCACTGATGTGGAACCTACAAGACATGTCTTAGAATTGGTGACATAGCCGTTATGTGCATTCCAATGTTTACTGTATTCAATATTTAATAATACTTTTTAAAATCTGTTGATTCACCTCATAAACTTCTATAAGCCAAGTTTATCTGTACTTGTAAAAAAACATGGATAAGCCATAATAAGTTATAGTCATGGCTGCAATTAAGTCACAATTCTGTGGTGGCTTTCAATAATTAAAAAAAAAAAACAAAAAACAAGTTTTTCTATTGTAAGATCCATATTTTGTAATGTTGCAGTTAGACACATGATATATAGAAATATATAGAATTAAGGGGAGGTGCTTTACCAAAAGCAGTAGTAGACTTGTTAAGCATTCTAGTGATAATTTCAAATGCATGTTGTTCATTACCAAATCTGTACCACGATATATCTTCCCTTACCCAATCAGCATGTGGTAGATACTGTAACTTATGTGTCACCAGAACAAGAGTCCTCTTGTCTTCTTGAAGAAACTTCAAAATCCCTTCCTGCATTAAATGATCACTTAAGTGAATGTCCAGTGCAGAGAATGGGTCATCCTGCAATCAAACAAAAAACAAAAAATCGGATTTTAATATTTATGTATTTATTTATATTTATATATTTATTTATATTTATATATTTATTTATATATTTGTTTATATGTTTATTTATATTTATAATTTCAACAATCCTTCTAAAATACAAAGGATCTGCCAATACTAACGTTTCAACTCTCTAATAACTAAGTCCTAGTCAAAGGGCTACAGGGTGAAACAGTGAGCTAGAGCATCCATTGATACAGTGAGCATCCATTTTTCTACAATTTGTAGCAATAGGCTTATTTAATATTTTGTGTCTAGATGTCTGCAGTGCTGGTGCCACACCAGATCAGTATAACTAGATCTGAAATTTCCTGTTCGAATCTGAAAGTGCTGGAATCCAACACTAGGCTTGGGCTTCATTGTGGTGAGAAATTTGCACAGTTAAGGTAAAGCTGAGTCGGAAAATACACTAATTTCACCCAAACTAAACTGTACGTGTGGTTGATCTTGACTTAGAGTGAGTAAGACCAGCAATAAAATAATACTCAGATATGCAAATACTTCTCTAAGAAGAAAACCAAGTCCCTGCATGAAGAGAAGCCTCCTAAAATTTATAGCGTGCCCTGGAATTAGTGTCAGAGAAGGGAAAGTCTTTCTGAATCCATGGAGTTCTGCAGGAGCCTGTTGAACACTCAGTCTGTTCATTGCTCAGAATTAGTTGCATGATGGTGCTTCTCCTTATCCAGAAATCCTGCTGATTTCAGCAGGATTATGTTGATACAAGGTACCATTGTGAGTGAGTAAAAGACAATACGATTCCCTCTTTCAGCATATATACCACCTTCATCAGTCTCCTGGTATGTTTTGGTATTGCCTTTGGTGGCTTTTTCTCTCTTACCTCCCTAAGTTGGATTTTTAGTCAAATATAACTCCCTACAGTTTTCTAAAGCTAACATACACTTTTCTAAAGGTAAATACAAAGAATGAATGGCAGCTTCATTACAAGTTTTTCATGTTCTGAATGAAAAAGAAAAGTCTTACCAAGAAGACAATGTTGGTGTTCTGATAGAGTGCTCGAGCGACACAGATTCTCTGTCGTTGGCCACCACTTAAATTAATCCCCTAATGAATATAACAAATCAGAAATATGCAACTTTGAATAAACATTATGACAGGACTTGGAAAATGTGAGTTTTAACAATTATACAGTTCCCATATATATGTCCCCTTGGAGATACAACTGAATAAGGAAAAAAGATTTTCAAAATGTTGTTTAAAATGTCAATAAAATGAAACTCATTGCAGGTATTTAACAGGCACTCATTAAGACTTTTTTCTCTGCTTTTCAAGAGTATGTCAACCATTAAAATGGCACTTTTGCTTCAAGCATGTCCACCCTACAGTTCAAAGACGAAGTGCCTGCCACTCATGTATGACCCTGAGCCACTGGTAAACTTGTTATCTTTTGTGCTGAGATGTGTCCTGTGGCCTTATGGAGTTCAGTCTTTTCTAGATGCTCAAGTATTTAATAAAGAATGTTCATTCAAGCTTTATATGGACGTGTGCATTGTTGGGATACCAGAATTAGCTTTTTAAAATAAATTTGTTCACACACATTCAGATGATAGTTAAAATGGGCTTGACAAGATTTTGGGAATAAAGATCTCCTGGCTTAAGATCAGTGCCAAGTGATCCTATTTTCCTGTAGGACCAAACACAAAGTGTAACTTCCATTATGCTCTTTTATAACAGCAGCACTCTGTTATAAAATATGCTGTAAAGGGGCCATTTCCTCCCTCTCTTTAAAGCCTATTTATTCTGTTACTGAATGCTACAGTTGTAGGTTTGTTACACAGTGGACAATACTGAAGTAACTCCGGTATAAATCTTTCCCAATTTTCTTATGAAATCTAGCCAAACCTTTTCCCTTGAGGATCTCTGCTTTGCACAGTATATCAAAACATGCAGTATAGTCATTCCATGGCACAACAAGAAGCAATATATGCATGGAAGCAAAATGTGATCTCTTAAAAAAAAGATATTGTTTAAATTTACATCTATTCTCTCCAGACAAGAGATCACAAAACAATATTGTCTAGTGTCATAACACCTTTTTCAGTGTCATGACTCCTAGAACACTAGTAACTAATACAGACATAGACTAAGCAAATATGAAAGCCTTCAGGTTATTTACCCTTTCTCCAATTTCTGTCTGATCACCGAATGGTAGTAAGTCAATGTCAGGTTGCAGAGAACACGCATCTGTAACAGCTTTGTACCTATAAAACCAATATGATCATTACAATTATTTAACCAGCCACATACTTTGTTAACATGAAAACTCTCCAACTCTGATTTCCTGCAAAATTACTATGGCTGTGTGATGTCTGGATAATTGTAAAAATAAGTAAGTCAAAAATATTGTAAAAAATTATGTACATATTTACTGGGGATCTTCATTGGCAAGTTTACTTTTTAAAGATTCAGTTCCCTCAGTTACTGAGTATGTTCTTCCTCATCACTGAGCAGTTTTGTTGGACTCTGGAGTATTTGAAGGCATTTTTCAATAGTTATTTTTTTTCCCCTTTTAGGTGCCTCTTCATTTGCCTCAGTATGATATTAAAGGGCAAAGGATCCTTACAGTGCTTCTGATCTTTCCAGAATCAGAAAACCACTCAGCAATATTTGGAATCTGTGAAGTTGCTTGTGGGGTATCTCAGGTCATCTGTGTCTGAGATCAGAATATATGAGTGACGTAATTCAGCTTTTCCCCTTTGATATGAATGAAGTTAGGCTGATGAGCTAGCTGAATAATCTAGTTCCTGAAATTTTGGAAGCCTTCTGGATTTTGAGACATTTCTTAACTTTTATTAAGTGGGAATGGAATCAAGCAGCTTATCAAAGAAAACACTTACAGGAATGAAGTGTATTTTTAAGAATTTAAAACAGAATATTGCTTTTGTTTTCCTGAAGTCATTTTTTCCACTGCGTTTGTTAGCTGGCTTTTTTGGAAGGACATACGACACAAGTGGTGAATAGGAAGAACTGAAACACCTCAACTTTTGCACTCCCTTATCCTGTATTTCTATGGGAAGAATTAAGGTTATTTCCTGGAGGCACCCCAACAGCATATGTGCACTGCTTTTGTGGTGTGTACTCCAGCAACTTGATCACAGCAGGATAAGGACATAAACTTTGTGGAAACATGCCTAGTGTTTCTGTTGCCAGCATCCTCTGGCAACCTCAAGCTCCATTAAAAGAAAAGGCAAGGCTGGATCAAGCCCTGGGCAATGTGATCTAACTGTGGTGTTGCTGTTCATTGCAGGGGAGCTGGACTAGATGGCCCTCAGAGGTCCTTTCCAACTCTAAGGATTCTATGTTTCTGTGATTCTGTGATTCTAAAAATATGTCACCAGCATCCAAAGATGGGCTTAATCTCACCTAAGTTTAGCTGCTTGAAAAGTGTACGTATGGCTTCAGTTGTATCCACGAGAGTCAATTCTGCCGTGTGATTCCTCACTCATATCTTAGATACACACTGCCAGAAGCAGCAGCCAAAAACCCTTAAAGGAAGCAGTTGGGGTTTATTGTTTGTTTCTGTGCCTGGATTGACATTTACCTCTGTTTATTAAATGGACTCCCAAAGATAATGTTTTCCTCCACAGTTGCATTCAACAGCCATGGCTTTTGAGCTGCATAAGCCACTGAGTACCTGTTTTTACTGCAGATAAACAAAGAGTATTAGCAAAAAGCAAAGCACCCACATTATAAAATGTTTGAGAATTGAGAAATAATATGTGTTCATAAAAAATACAGAGAAACACATAGACAAAGCAATTGTTACAAAAGTGAAGGGAAGAACTTCAAATGATCTGTTTTTGTTAGAGCAGCACCCGCTCTCTCCCCTGGTGGCACAGTCTAAATCCTATGTTATCCTATGTTGTACTCTATTCTACTATAAATAGCTGATACCTACCTCAATTTATTAAATGCAATTTCAATCCAAAAGAAGGTTATAAGTGCTCAGAATAATGAAATTATCACCAAAAAAAGAGACTCTTTCTTTTCTTTTTTTCTTCAGTATCAGAATAGGTAATAAAAAGGCACCATTCAAGTGAAACCACTATGTTTGCCTCACTGCTTTCTGAAGTTTTAGATCATTGTACCAGGCTGTGCATATGAAATACTGCTTTTTTTCAGTTAATATTTTTTCCGCTAAGTTTATTAGGTGTTCAGTGACTAACATAATACTGGTAGAGAAGACAGTTCTATACATCCTTGGAAGGAATCACTGGGCATGGTATTGATGGGCTTCTGGTTGGACTTGGTGGTTGATCTAGTGGTCTTTTCCGACCATAATGATTCTATGTTTCTACAATTACAATATCCCAGGTAATTATCAGACTTACTTTTGCATAAGTTTAAATACCTCATGAAACATGTAAGAATATGAATATTG
>VXAB01009625.1:59033-124004 GCA_013399175.1 Odontophorus gujanensis
TCCCTTGAGGATCTCTGCTTTGCACAGTATATCAAAACATGCAGTATAGTCATTCCATGGCACAACAAGAAGCAATATATGCATGGAAGCAAAATGTGATCTCTTAAAAAAAAGATATTGTTTAAATTTACATCTATTCTCTCCAGACAAGAGATCACAAAACAATATTGTCTAGTGTCATAACACCTTTTTCAGTGTCATGACTCCTAGAACACTAGTAACTAATACAGACATAGACTAAGCAAATATGAAAGCCTTCAGGTTATTTACCCTTTCTCCAATTTCTGTCTGATCACCGAATGGTAGTAAGTCAATGTCAGGTTGCAGAGAACACGCATCTGTAACAGCTTTGTACCTATAAAACCAATATGATCATTACAATTATTTAACCAGCCACATACTTTGTTAACATGAAAACTCTCCAACTCTGATTTCCTGCAAAATTACTATGGCTGTGTGATGTCTGGATAATTGTAAAAATAAGTAAGTCAAAAATATTGTAAAAAATTATGTACATATTTACTGGGGATCTTCATTGGCAAGTTTACTTTTTAAAGATTCAGTTCCCTCAGTTACTGAGTATGTTCTTCCTCATCACTGAGCAGTTTTGTTGGACTCTGGAGTATTTGAAGGCATTTTTCAATAGTTATTTTTTTTCCCCTTTTAGGTGCCTCTTCATTTGCCTCAGTATGATATTAAAGGGCAAAGGATCCTTACAGTGCTTCTGATCTTTCCAGAATCAGAAAACCACTCAGCAATATTTGGAATCTGTGAAGTTGCTTGTGGGGTATCTCAGGTCATCTGTGTCTGAGATCAGAATATATGAGTGACGTAATTCAGCTTTTCCCCTTTGATATGAATGAAGTTAGGCTGATGAGCTAGCTGAATAATCTAGTTCCTGAAATTTTGGAAGCCTTCTGGATTTTGAGACATTTCTTAACTTTTATTAAGTGGGAATGGAATCAAGCAGCTTATCAAAGAAAACACTTACAGGAATGAAGTGTATTTTTAAGAATTTAAAACAGAATATTGCTTTTGTTTTCCTGAAGTCATTTTTTCCACTGCGTTTGTTAGCTGGCTTTTTTGGAAGGACATACGACACAAGTGGTGAATAGGAAGAACTGAAACACCTCAACTTTTGCACTCCCTTATCCTGTATTTCTATGGGAAGAATTAAGGTTATTTCCTGGAGGCACCCCAACAGCATATGTGCACTGCTTTTGTGGTGTGTACTCCAGCAACTTGATCACAGCAGGATAAGGACATAAACTTTGTGGAAACATGCCTAGTGTCTCTGTTGCCAGCATCCTCTGGCAACCTCAAGCTCCATTAAAAGAAAAGGCAAGGCTGGATCAAGCCCTGGGCAATGTGATCTAACTGTGGTGTTGCTGTTCATTGCAGGGGAGCTGGACTAGATGGCCCTCAGAGGTCCTTTCCAACTCTAAGGATTCTATGTTTCTGTGATTCTGTGATTCTAAAAATATGTCACCAGCATCCAAAGATGGGCTTAATCTCACCTAAGTTTAGCTGCTTGAAAAGTGTACGTATGGCTTCAGTTGTATCCACGAGAGTCAATTCTGCCGTGTGATTCCTCACTCATATCTTAGATACACACTGCCAGAAGCAGCAGCCAAAAACCCTTAAAGGAAGCAGTTGGGGTTTATTGTTTGTTTCTGTGCCTGGATTGACATTTACCTCTGTTTATTAAATGGACTCCCAAAGATAATGTTTTCCTCCACAGTTGCATTCAACAGCCATGGCTTTTGAGCTGCATAAGCCACTGAGTACCTGTTTTTACTGCAGATAAACAAAGAGTATTAGCAAAAAGCAAAGCACCCACATTATAAAATGTTTGAGAATTGAGAAATAATATGTGTTCATAAAAAATACAGAGAAACACATAGACAAAGCAATTGTTACAAAAGTGAAGGGAAGAACTTCAAATGATCTGTTTTTGTTAGAGCAGCACCCGCTCTCTCCCCTGGTGGCACAGTCTAAATCCTATGTTATCCTATGTTGTACTCTATTCTACTATAAATAGCTGATACCTACCTCAATTTATTAAATGCAATTTCAATCCAAAAGAAGGTTATAAGTGCTCAGAATAATGAAATTATCACCAAAAAAAGAGACTCTTTCTTTTCTTTTTTTCTTCAGTATCAGAATAGGTAATAAAAAGGCACCATTCAAGTGAAACCACTATGTTTGCCTCACTGCTTTCTGAAGTTTTAGATCATTGTACCAGGCTGTGCATATGAAATACTGCTTTTTTTCAGTTAATATTTTTTCCTCTAAGTTTATTAGGTGTTCAGTGACTAACATAATACTGGTAGAGAAGACAGTTCTATACATCCTTGGAAGGAATCACTGGGCATGGTATTGATGGGCTTCTGGTTGGACTTGGTGGTTGATCTAGTGGTCTTTTCCGACCATAATGATTCTATGTTTCTACAATTACAATATCCCAGGTAATTATCAGACTTACTTTTGCATGAGTTTAAATACCTCATGAAACATGTAAGAATATGAATATTGTTCTTCTGTCTGTTTTAGCTGTGTAATGTGACTAAAATATCAGGCATTTTTCTGATATCCTGAAATGTGTGAGGGATCACTATTAATGACTGGTAAATCTAAACATCTATCTTTCTTTTCTTTGATTGTATTGCTTGAAACAAAATATTTGATGTACCTTTGAATGTAAGCATCTAGGATTTGCTATTGAGAGAGAGGGTGCTAGGGTATGAGTAATAGCTGGTTAGAAGCAGTCAGTAGTATCCCAAAATTTTAGCAATTCATAGGCGTTCAATATGGACTAGCATGAAATATGTCCTTAGGATTGTCAGATATCAAATAATGGTGTGGGTCCCAACCACAGCTATCTGTGCCACTACTTCTTTGTCACTGATGGCATATCTTTTTGATTTAGCTTTCTCTTCTGTTTAACCTGCTGGCTGCCTCACAGAAAGCAGGGCTGGAATCACAGGCAGACTTCAACCAGACCACAGCCAGCTCCCTTTGCACACTGTGTGGCTGCTGCATCACACAGCTGTCAAGCTGGGTTACCAGCAGCATAAAACCCAGTGCTGAACAGAAGATATGCACATGGGAGGGTACATGTAATGATTACTTGTATCTGGAGGCCCTGTCGTGTGAGATATGGAGCACGCTGAACTCCCAGTGACGTCAAATAGGAAGGGAGAGTACTCAATATCTTTCAAGCAAGACTTCAGCCTTTCTGAGGTGCTAGACTTCAGACTGAGGTAGTGGTACAGTGGCTGAAAGAGATTGGGATCCACTGGATTTAGCACAGTCTGACAGTTATTTCTATAGTAAATGATTATCAATGTAGTAAGGACACAGAGATGGCTGAAGGGTACAAAGATGGAAGTTTGAGGAAATTCCGAAAAATGAGTGTATTATGATACACTAAAAACAGAAATAATACCTTCTGGATGGTTCAAAAGAAGGCTCAGTTTCATTTACACTGCAAGTTATGGTAAATTACATTTAGTAAGCAGAAAACAATAACTTTTTGAGCAAGTTTTATATACAGGGGAACTGTAGTTATGTACATATTTTAGGAATACAACATCAGTTTTTGTGTGTGTGTCTTTTTCTTCTAAGGAGAAAATAAACATGGTCCAATCAAAAGCACATAACTTTTGGAAATACTACAGCTTTATATCTATTGTGCATAGAGATTAAACAGGCAAACTATGTTGTTAGAAAATGCATTAAAAATGAAAATTTGTCTTATAATCTGTTCAAACTGACATTATTGATGTTGCATAGGCATATGAAAGATTGACAAGCAATAAATCAGATTCTTCTTTCTGTTCCACCAATGACCTGGGAAAGCTGACAACTCTAACGTCAGATTTCTTTTGGAGCAAAGAGAAGCTCTGCAGATATAATTTTGCAGGGTTCAGTTGACACATTTTTGCTTTTGAACCAAAACAAATTTCGAACCTGTTTGTAGTAGAGAGTCTGCATCAAGATACACAAAGCACTGCAGTGCCTAGATTTCTCTTAAAAAGCCTCTACTTCTTAAAGATCCTATGCACGAAATACATTTTGAAGATCATGCAGTATCAATATTGACACAAATGATTTTGCAGTGTTTTGTCCCCATTAACTGACTGATTAATGGCGTCCAGGGCATGGAATGCCAGCCAAAGGAGTTCTAGACCACTGATAGTTCTTGCTGCCAGGAATGACAGCGTATCACTGCAACTGCAAAACTGTAAAGGGTAAGTTTATGCTGGGTGAGGGAAAACCGGTTAGAGGGAGAAAGGACTAGGAAAATGATATTGTGTTATTTGTCTTACTTGAAACAACCAAACAAGCAAAACAAACAAATCTCTTCTCAAATCTACAAACCCTCCAGATTAAACACTTTACAACCATGACAAAAATGTCTGCTTGCCTACTGGAATACCATAACTGCTGCTGCACTTATAAAGAGAGAATCCAGGTCTTGCACAGGGCAGAAAAAATTCTAATAGCAGAGCCCTTATTGTGTCAGACTCACACAGCAAGCATCTTCCCAAAGTGCCAGAACTGAGACGTGTTACTTTCTGTGCTGCACAACAGCTCTCTAAGAACTTTGATAATTCAGGCTTCTTGAAAGTACATGATCAGCGTGTTTTCTTCCCGCACCAATTGCCACAGAATGTTTTACATCAGAGGTGAATAAGCCCTGTTGATTATCTCAGAAGAATCAGAAGGGCACAAAATGAATCACAAAACAGATATTGCTTCATAAAACTTGGTCCTTTATCAGCAGAAGCTTACCATCTTCTCTACAGTGGAAAAAGTTAAGGGAAAGCAAAAGACAGAGACTAATGAGAGAATGAGCGGTCAGAATTTAGGTCTAGCCAAATGAAAAAGAAAATCTAAACTTTCTCTATTAAAAAAGCACAGACTTTTATAATTACAACAGTGCATTAAAATAGTGGAGAAAGAGATAATGTTTTCATGAATGCATTTGGGGATGACTTCAGAAGTAAAATTTAAGAAAAAAAATGAGCACAAACCCTACAAAACCTCTTACAATTCCTTATCAGTATTCTGTTTGCCATTGTGATCAGATAGCTTATCTGAATGAACAAGAACAATTTTTAGAATCTCAATTTGTTAAATTCTTCTTCCTTGCAATTTTTTCATTGCATGTTTGACAATTACACTTCAATTTTCTTGAATACTAAGTTCTGTGAGAACCCATGTTTTCTAATAATCTTACTAATAAACATAAGCAAGACTTTTGCTGAGCTGGGTGCTTCACAAACAAGGGGATTAAGTATTTGGTTTTAAGCTTTCAGTAGAATTTAGAAGAGTGGTGCAGTAGCAGGGCATGAAAGTGGGCTGAAACTGAAGCTCCTGAGATTTCTAGAGAGAGATTTTCTTTGCCTGCTGGCATTAGTAAACTTTGTTCACATTTCTTTGTTTATTGAAGTATGGATGTATATACAATTTTTATTCTGTACTATAAAATATACCACAAAATGAGGTACAGCGATTTTTAGTTTGAAACGTTAAGAAAAACCTAGCTATTTAGATTGATTACTTTTATAATATTTTGAACACATAAGCTGATCTATCAGAAATGCATATAGATTGAGGCTTTAAGGGAAAAGTAAAAAAAAAAAAAAAAAGAGTTGAAATTTTGGCAGTGTGATACTTACAGATATTTTAAAATAGAGTAATGCATGTCTAACTAGGCCCAGAATCTCTCAGCTTACCCAATGAGTATGGAGGAGAAAAAAGGAATATAAAAGTCACTAGGATACCATTGTAATGGTGGAAGATACAAAATCCTCTGCTTTTATAGGCAAGAGACCTGAGGCAAGACAAGGACTGAGCTCTACAAAAATTCTATCCAGCAGATTGGAATAATTTTTTCTATCTTCTAGTCCCTGCAACCAACCCAAAGCAGTAGGGCAGCACTACTAGATATACTGACTTTGGCTACTGTCATTTATATGGTTAACAATTTATCCATCCATGGTCAATGCTTTCCAGTGTTTTCTATGAGGTATATTGGTTGTAATCTCTTGGTAGGCAGATATACTTGGTGATCCTTCTAGGGGAATGCTGACTTTTCTTAAATTTTCTTTAAGCCTTCCATAGCTAGCGTGCAAAACAAACTATTTGGGAGGATATATTTTCTACAGTAATTCTTCATTCTTCTGTGTTTTTCATATACAGCAACCTGTTTGCCCAGAAACCAGTTCAATGGACAGAAGATGTGAAGTAAGTGAAAGGCCTTCCACTTTGCTACTCTTCTCTGTTTATCTGTCTGAGAAGATGGTTCTGACTCTGGCATAATGTGCATGAGAAGAATACATGTTTCTGCATAGTCCCCACCTCGATCCCTTAGATCTGAAGCAGGCATGGCTGAACCACTGAATCCAGATAGCCTCATTCTTCAGTGTTTAAGAATTCTCTCTAGCTAATTGTTCACCAGGAAAACATAAAGCCTATTTCTTGTCTAAGGTTTGCAATGTATCTGAGGCATGCAACTCGCAAGAACTGAGATCTGGCCTGTACGGTTGGTTCTGCCCATGATCTCATGCACACTTTCTTTCTCCAAGACCCCAGAATGATGACAACCCAGGCAACAGGGTATACAGTTCTCATTGCAGCAAATCACAACAGCAAGAGGACATTCAAGCTTCATGATGGACTTTCACAGTGATGTACTGCAGGATTACTCCAGTTTAACAGTGGCTGAAGTCTGCCACATCATTACTATAACTGTATTCTTACACCTGAATTCACCTAAACTGCTTTTCGTACCTGGATCAATAGCTACATTAGTCATGCATGTTAAATCACAAGGAGAGGGATCTAAGGGAGTAAAAAGGACCTTTACTATCATTTTTTGAAGTATAGGGTCCGCTTAGATAACTGAGGTATTAATCTCCCTGTCAGGCAGTCTGAAATTATCAGCAATAACCATGTTTGCATCAGCTATAACAGAGTACCAAATTATAGTTTATAATGAAAAAGTCACTCAGTAGGGCCTGAAATGCTTGCAAAAACCTAAGTTACTCATCTGGTTATGTGCAGACTGCTTGTCAACTGACACTATGATCCTACATTGTGAAGCTTCATCATTATTTCATACTCTTTATGCAATATCTTTCAAAGATTGCTCTGTTTCTCTAATCTGAGATTTCATATTCTTCCATAGGAATTGCTCTGAGTCTCTCAAACACATATTAAAAAACAGTTGTCAGAATAATTTTTATGTACACTCTTCTGACTCCTTATTTTTCTTAGCCTACTTTATGCGGTCAATATTTCCATGATGTATCTCGAAGAAATTAACCATGGCAAGTCACATATTCTTTTTTCCATCAAAGCTTAAGTTTGCATACGACTGCACTGAAGTTAGTTTTGCCTTGGCTCCCACTGTACCTACTACTCCAGTGAGATCATATGTTTAGAATAGCTGACAGTGAAATATGGCTGGAGAACAAGAAAATGGCATGCGTACTAACACAAGAAAACCAAAAATATCCAGCTTTCAACATTGCTGTAAGAAAAAGATGACCAAGCAGGTTACTATTAAAGGGATGGGGCAAAAATAATATTGGTCTCTGTGACAAAATTCATCCTTTCTACTGAATGAGCTATTTAAGAAGAGTTTGGTTTCATACATTCAAGGAAACAGAACTGATATTTAAAACCAGAGAACAAGTCTTGCGGTTACAGCACCTCTTTCCATTAGCCTCTGTCTTGACTATGCTGGAAATGAGGTAGCTGTCTCACTTAGCTTCCTTAGGAAGTTCTCATTCATTGAGTCTGAATCCATTTAGTTCCAGAGGCCTGATCCCACCCGCAATTCCCTCCTCAAGAGGGAACTTTTTCAGACCCTTTGCTCTTCATATTTAACACCCTCAGGCTGCTTTCTGTATGCATGCTATGAGGAGTAGCACTGAATTCAAGAGGTGAGGCTTGGGTAGATATCAGAGGAGGAAGAAAGAATTCCTCACATTTTATTATTTAATCCTTTATTTGTCTTCCTGCTGGCAAAGTGGTAAAGTAAGCCTTTCCTCTATGTTAGTACCCCAAATGCCACCTCTCAGCTGAAGTTCTAGCCTGTCATGCCATCACTTATGTGCAGTTGCAGCATAACAAAGCTGATTTAACAGTCTAGACAGGAATCCAAACTGGAGCATCATTTTTATCTTTCACACTGGTTATCTATCCCATCCCTTCAATGCTTCTTGAAGAATCTCACTACTTGCACAACTTGAGTAGTAAATGTTACGTAAAGTTTTGCTAGACAACAAACACAACAAAATGAATTGCACCTCATTGTTATTACTGCACAATGGAGATGCACGTTTTTTGCTGCAAGATTTTCTTCAAATACAATGATTACTGTAAATCAGAGCAGACTCCTATCACAGAAGGTTATTTGATAATATTCTGCTCTTTCTATGTACTATATTCTTTCTATTCAGGATATCTGCTCGTGCTAGTATATTAGATATTAATTACCAGACTAGATTATTTCACTTTCTAGGCGCTCTACCTGCTCTGACTCTGCTCTACCTGTTCTGAGCCACAAACAAAACAGCAATGAAAAGCATAAACTTGCTGATGACACTTTTCAGAGAAGATCTGGGTAATGCATGTAGGTAATTTTTTAACAAGCAGTTCTGAGACATGAAGTTTACATTTCTCACAGCAGAATGCAACTACTTCTTTACTGAAAACAACAGTTAGTAGCTATATGATACGTACTTGCTCCAGTGAACTTTTCCTTCCAGAGTCTGCATCTCTCCTAATATTGCAAGGAGAAGCGAGGACTTGCCACAGCCAACTTGACCCACAATCATTGTCATCTGTCCTATGATAATAATAAAAAACACATCAATTACAAAAAACAAAAACAAAAAAAAAAACCACAGAAAACAGAAAAAAAAACCAAAACAATTCCACCCTAGTCCACAAGGCACAGCTACATCCATTTCTAAAGCACTTGAGATAGATAGTTGATTAAATTTGTTAGCATCCACTATGTAACTAGACAACATTGCCGCTATTCGTCTATGAAATACGCTACAATGGAAAGTACAAGTACACACTAAGCTCCAAAAGGATGAGAATATGGTTTTGATATGTATCATCATACATTGTATGGAAATGTATTACGTTGTGCAAATTATTTAGGGTCAGATTATATCAACTAGGCCAGTCAAAGATGTGACTGCAAATGAAAGATCAACTACTTTTTTCTTCTTTGCTCTACTATTCCTTCTTCCCAGCTTTCCTACCCGCATTTCCTTCCTACAGTGGTATTACAGTGGCATTAGGAATTTTACAGCATTCACCATTATCATCATCATCAAAATAAAAAATTATAGTTAGTTTTCATACTTGCTATGTAGGTCTTACAAAACAAATCTGTAAATATGTGGACCTCCTAGACAAAAAAATGTTGTGGATGAAAGAAATTAAGAGGGGATAAACTGAACAACTTGAAAGAGAAATTCATTGAGGATTACTTGACAGATCACAACTTAAAAGTCAAGGAATGCATTGAGATGAAAATAGTTCTATACTGAGAAACTGTAGAAAGGCAGGAAAAGTATAGTATAAAACTGCTGTGTCCTTCTGCACTAACTCTTGACCACTGCTTGCAGCAAAATCATGGACTACATGGACTCGTGGTCTGAATGAACCTAGAATTCTCTCTGGTTTTTTTTTTGGACTTTTTTATTCAAAATAATTTTGAAATCTCCTTTTAATATTCATTCTTCATGTTGTTTCTGTTCTTATAAGTATAATATTAACAATGTAAATATACGCAAAATATGTAATTTTTTTGGTTTATTTAAAGTATTCTGTGTTAACGGTGAAGTTCCATGCCCGTTATAGTTCATAACCTTGTATAACTTTTGATTTTCCTTTTTTTTTTCCTTTTAAAAAGTGTTTTTGTTCATTTAGTAACATAAAGAAATTGAACTGGTAGCAATCTGATATTATGTATTTCATATTCAAGATGTGCTTTTATCCTACCTGTTGGGATTCTGATATTTATATTGGACAAGGTAGCTAAACCACTTCCCCATGAAAAGTATCCATTGATCACCTACAAAGAAATTACCACATATCATACATAGAAAAATATGAGGAGTGAAAAATAGAATGTCTAGTTTGGATTTAAAATATGTTACAAAAACACCTTTGGGATATGATGACAGGTGTTTAAACACGTGCAATAAAATACAAGGTAGGTGAGCAAAGACAGCCAAACTCAGAAATGTAAGAAGCTACATACATAAATTATATACAGTATGAAATGCAATAAGGTGGTGTTCTTGAGTTCAACTTTGCATTTTGTAAAGTAAAACACTAAAAATAACAATAATGGGATCTCACAGGTGACAGCCTAAATTCCATAGCTTATCAAGCAACATGTTGTTCTGTATATTGTGATATTACAGCCTATTCTGAATGGATTCTTCAAGTACTAATAGAATATTCTCAAGGATTATACTGGACACACCAGTTATTTTTGTGCATACCTCCTTCGGAGCTAACAGAGGTATGAAGCATTATTTGCATAGAAAACGAGGACATGTATGGGGAAAAATTGTCCAAAATGACCTAAAACAAACATAAATTATGTATCATTATAAATGACAGAAAATGACACAAAAGTTTTGATCCTTATTCTAAGAGTGAAAGAGAAGTATAGAAGGGAAACATTAAGAAAAAGCTTTTAATTTCTGCAGGTGGGCTTACCTAGTTTTTGTTCCCTTAGACTCATGATACCTCTAATTCCCAAGAAGATAAGGAAGCGCTATAAAGAGTCTGAAGAGAATTCTTCCCACTTTATTTTTGTCTAAAGAGCTAATTTATTTATGGGTTTTTAGCTTGTTCTTGGAATGGACAATTTTCCTTTGGAAAAGCAGTGGTAATTGCACTCTCTGTGGTACTGTTTTAGGACTAAGGAGAAGATCCTGCTGATTGTAAAGGATGTATTGATGTTTTCAAACCACCTTGATTGCAATGTCATCTGTTTCCACAGGACGTGTTTGCCTCCTTGATGACTGCTCATAGTTTTCAAGCTGATACCTCAAGGGCTGCCTCCTGTTGATGGCTTTGGTGTGCTGCATAGTGAAGAAAGGAGAAAAGTTGGAATTTACAACAAAGGACAGCATTTGGTTCCTTAGCAAAAAGACAATCTGTTCCCATTTCTCCCATCATTCTTGGTCACAAGGAGAAAACAAAAATTTTCAGTATCCGCCATGTACATACAGTAGAAGTTTAGATATTCTTAACAGAAGCACAGGAATTGATTGTTTGATGTTGGTTTCCCATGCATAACCATCTCAAATTTCAGCTCACTCAGCCTCTTCAAAGCACTAGGTAGGTCTGCCCTACGTGAGGTAGCTCCAAACAAAGGTCTATCAGTAAAAGTGTAATGACAAGTAGAGCTACCATCCTAGTATTTGGTTGCTTTTGTCAAGTTCTAGTCACATTTGAAATATCATTAGTTTTAAACAGTTGAACTAGCTAGCTTTAGAAAAACTTTGAAGTGGTTTCCCAAAGCGTGTTGTTGTTTTTTTTAATATCTATATATTTATGTATTTAGGCTGTCTGTTTGGTTTCTGGCTAAAAATACTCCTCAAATTTTACTCAAATTCACTAGTGTTTAGCACATGTAAAAACAGCATTATTAAATTAATTTCTATTCCACAAACTGTTATTTTTTCAATCTCCAGTTCTGAATTTCCCAGGGCAGGAAGTGTTCCTACTTAAAAATATCCAGTGTACCATGAGTTGTACTGGCAGTATACACTACAATCCCCATAACCACAGGAAATACACCTGAGACTATTACAAAAATCAAGAACTATGAATCCAATCCTCACATAAATGTGTTGGTACACTCTGATATTTTTATTACTATTGGCACTCTGCTGAAGCAGAGCTTCAATGTGTTTGAGGACTCTTCATGCCATAGAAGCACAAGTGCCTACACAGAAGAGGCAAAACTAGTCAAGAAGAGAGTCAAGTAGGAACCCCAAACCCCTGAACACTATCAGTAGGGCATTTGCCTCGTACTGGGTAGTAGGGCCTCTCTGCTTTGAAATTTATTGTCATAAAGCAGAACTTACAAGTCCTGTGTGCTTCTTACAGGATTCATAAGCTACAGAATTGTCCCCACCTCTCCAACTGTCATCTCCAATCTCATCACTGAGGAGAAACTCATTCAGCTTCTGTACACTTAAAAAAAGCAAACACAGAATGGTTAAATAAGCCCAAGTTACTCAGGGTATTTTTCCAGTTCTCTGTAGCCCAGCCACCAGGATACACCCAAAAGTATTCCAAGAAAAGTTAGCTGGACACTTCCTTTTCCAACTGGACCACTTGTTACCCAAGTGAAAAATTATATCTGTGGTAAAAGGACATGTGAAAATAATTAAAACACTGTACTGGGAGCTGGAAATGAAGAGGAGAGTTAAAGTCATATGATTTCTGCTAGAGCTCTGTGGGCATGATTCCCACCTCAAGCAGATTTCTCTCTTTTCTGCTTCTCCCATGTCTATACACAAGATATATATATTTAAGTCATTTACTTGTCTACATCCTCTGAAAATGCTAATGCAAGAGGTGCATCCTGAATACAGCTTTGGCATTAACAGCATACTAACAGGACTGAGTAGTGCACAAAACTGCACAGCCAGCCTCAGAGGAACACAGCAAAAGGTCTCTCTGTCTACCTCATGAAACTCTCTCATAGGAAATACAGCACACAGGTTCAATGCATTCTTCATCACAGAAGAACTTGATTTTCCTTCTGTCCGACTTCTTTTAAGTGATCCATAAGTATAGGGCTGTATCATTCCGGGGAAGTCTGAGTACAAGAAAACACCTGCCATGGTGAAGTTATTTCACTTTGCAAAAACTAATAGCAAGGTACAGGAGAAAGCAGGAGAACATATGACTTTAGATCAACAATTTGAATATTAATCTGAAAATGAGAAAGTAGTCCCGTTGCAAGGCCTGTATGTACATTTTGCATGAAATTATCAGTAGTTGTTCAAGCTACAGAGCTACTGTAATTATTTCCTTTTTCCAGTATACCTATTCCTATCTCCTGTTTTGAAAAGAAAACTTTATTTATAACTACTATACCAGTAGTTCAGTCTTTCATAAGTATATGAGTGTCAAGGATTTCTCTTCTATAAGAAAGGAAACCTCACTCTAATCATCACCCAAACAACACATCAACCACTACTTCATATTTGAAGAAGGACAGGTACCCACAAAAGCTTTGATTCTACTGGAATTACTCTTTAAAATAAAATAGAGATGTTGACAAAAATAATAGGGTTTAATCATAACATGAATGAATGCATACATATATTTGATTGATGATGGATATTCTTCATTCTTCACTTGGAGGATGTGATGCTCATGGGAGAAAGATTACAGGAGAGAAATTTGTCAAAAGCTGAAGTCTAATTAGGCAAATATGGTTTTAAATGATGTTCTGAGGGATGGCCAACAGTGATAAGGAAAATGTCAGCACAGTTTTGATATCAACGGTATGCTAAATGCAGTGTAAAGATGTAGAGGCTAGGATGATTTATAAGGAAATTTGCTATTTTCCACTAGTCAGAAATCATTTTCATTGTAGAAAAAAATCTCTCATGTGGTTGGAGGAACACTGGGTTCTTACCAAACACCCTCTTACCAAAGAGAGTCCATGCTATTGCTAGACAATTCATAGATTCATAGATTCATAGATACATTAGGTTGGAAAGGACCTACAAGATCATCTAGTCCAACCATCCTCCTATCACCATCCCTACCCACTAAACTACTAAATCAAATCCCTTAGCACCTCATCTAAACGCTTCTTGAACAGCGCTAGGGATGGTGCCTCAACCACCTCCCTAGGCAGGCCATTCCAGTGCCTGACCACTCTTTCAGAGAAAAAAATTTTCCTCAAATCTAATCTAAATTTTCCCCAGCGCAACTTGTGGCCATTCCCTCTCGTCCTGTCATTAGTTATCTGGGAGAAGAGGCCAACCCCCTCCTCACCACAATCCCCCTTCAGGAAGTGGTAGAGTGCAATAAGGTCTCCTCTGAGCCTCCTTTTCTCCAGACTAAACAATCCCAGCTCCCTCAGCCGCTCCTCATAAGACTTGTGCTCCAGACCCCTCACCAGTTTTGTTGCCCTTCTCTGAACACGCTCCAGGGCCTCAATGTCTTTCTTGTAGTGAGGGGCCCAAAACTGAACACAGTACTCGAGGTGCGGCCGCACCAGAGCTGAGTACAGGGGGATGATCACCTCCCTGCTCCTGCTGGCTACACTATTTCTAATACAGGCCAGGATGCCGTTGGCCCTCTTGGCCACCTGGGCACAGTGCCGGCTCATGTTAAGCCGAGCATCAACCAACACCCCTAGGTCCTTTTCCTCTATGCAGTCTTCAAACCATTCTGCCCCAAGCCTATAGCATTGCATGGGGTTATTGTGGCCAAAGTGCGGGACCCGGCACTTGGCCTTATTGAACCTCAATTGAGAGGTGAGGCAATACAAATTCTCACTTAAAGCACCCTGCATTGTCTGGGGAGGTCAAGTTAAGCCTGTTGCTCTTCCTTGCAGCAACAGGGCAAATCTTGTGAGATAGCTTTGATCAGCCTCTCTCATCTTCTGTACTGGCAACAGCCCATATAAGCACTATGTGAGAAGGGAAGCATCTTTATCCCAAGAGAGAGCAATGTGGTTCTGAATCTAGACTTCCAAATTTGGGGGATTATAAAAAGAACAGAACGATTGGTTGCCTCTGTATCATGCAATGAACAGAAACAGTTACTGTTTTTCTCTCCGGCTAACAGACACCGTGAGTCTCACCATTATATCCCCTTCTGGGTGAACAGGTAGAAAAAAATTTTAGCACCTTCCTTACTGCATTACTGAATCTAGATATTCCAGAATTGGAGAAACTATCATAGGGTAAGTTGGGACCACTTACCTTACAATAGCCTTGACTGCAAAACGAACCACAGTTGAAAGCAGAAACAATGGTGTGACCAGGATATGGAACAACGACAGTGATGCAAAGGCCTGGGCAGGTTGCAGAGGTTTGTCATTGGAGTATGCATAAGTCACGAAGGTCTGTCACATCAGAAGAAACAGCATATTATGTATTAACTCTTTTGAGTAAGATGGGTCAAGAAAGCAAGGAAATGTTTTGTTTAAATAAGGCCAGTAACTGTATGTCTCTGTTGTAATTCCAGAAAATGGAACGTTACAGTAAAAAAAAGATTCAGAAAATTTGCCTGAGGTGACTGAATGACTGAGGCATTTAAGAATGAAAAAAAACCTCTTAATAAAATTAAAGTGTTTAGCTATATGAAGTCAAACAGTTAAGTATCGTGAAGTTTTGTAACTGATGTCGATGTTTAGAGGAAGCAGACAATGCTGACAAATCAGAAGGATTTTTTTTTCCACAGATACAGAACCACAGATTTATTTCACTCCGTTCTGGTGCATATCACTAGCACATTCTGAGGAATGCCCTCAGAATTCGGTCTATGAGGAATTCTTACTGACCAGCAGGCAGTAGTTCCTCTAGTGCATTAGAATGAGATTTAAACCTAGCCAGAGTACAATAAAAAATTGTTTTTGTGTTAAGCCCCATGGTATACTATCTTGAATATTGAAATGGTGGCTTACAGTGCACTTTGTAACAGACATGATTTTCACCATTAGACAGCAGGAAAGGAAAACCACCTTAAAATTCTTCAAAATGAGAGCTTCTAAAAACAGAACTTCTTTCAAATTGGTAGGATTATGTTGAGTTGACATTTATTTATTTATTTATTTATTTGATCGTTTGCAATAAAAGCCTGTATTTCTGTTAGTCTTTTGCTTGTTTGTTTGTTTGTTTTCAGAACCCAAATTTCAACTAATGAAATACCAGTACATTGGAATGGGCATTTCTAATATGCCACTGCCATCCATCCAGAGGGTGCTCTCATCTGCAGATTTTATGAAAAATAACTATCTTCCTGCAGTGACAGTGGTGTTTTTGTTTGTTTTTTTTTGTGTTTCTTCTCCTCTTTTTTTTTCCCTCCCCTTTAAAAAAAAATAAATAAAAGAAAATTTCTTACTGCTAGAACAGCTGCTATTGGAATGGCTGCATTCATAAAAACTAGAAATAGAAAAAAAATAAGCATCAGATTACATGACATATATAAAACAGTCTTATAATTAGTTCTATGACACTCAAAAAATTTGCCTATTTCCAATTCAAATACTTAAAATTCCAAAAAGGAAAATCCTTCTGCAGGAAGAAGTTGCCTTCCATGACAGAGAGAGATCATAAACACACAAATAAATAAGCCAAGTAATTATTTCCTTTGTATATTTCAGTGAATTAGGATAGAAAGTTTTATGTGCATAATTATTATGCAACACAACTAAATAGCTCTTCCTCTGTACAAGAAATGCAGTTTATTTCAGACACTTATTTATCTTTGTTGTAATCTGAGCTTCTGATTTTACCTGGAGGCTTCTTATTATAAAACAACTTGCAATGTGATAATTAAAGTGATAAAAAACTGCCTAAAAAAATCAACAAGATGCCGTGTCAAGCTTCTATGCTATGTATTTATCATATCTTTTTGTTTCAAGTACATTCCACGTACAGAAAAATGTCATAGCCACAACTGTGTCTTGGTCTAGAATGTTGACATGAAAAGGAGAATTAGTTTCTGAGAGCCAAAAATGGTTACTTACTGGAAAGAGATGTATGAAGTGCAAAGGTTTTGAGACTGGTGAGTTCCTTCATTCTTGTTTCTTCCACGCTAGTACAAAATATGTGCTCCCAGGCATACAGCTTTAATAATTTAATGCCTTTTAGTATTTCATTGGTTTTCTTTAATCTCTCTGTAGAATAGTCCTTCATTTCAAATGAAAACAAGGATAAGTAATCTATAATGGTTTGTAATTTTAATGAGAATGTTTTTTTCCATTTAATACTGTTGTAAAGTTCAATAAAGAGATGCAATTTTTTTGTTTATGGATTTGCACAGGCTTTCAGTTGTCACACTGAGTCAACTAACATGCAATTTCAGGCTCTTTGGAGATATTAAAATACCTACAATCAGAGGGTAAATTAAATGACTATTTGAATAAGAGAAATAAAATAAAATATCTGAACCCCTCAAAAAGAATTTGAAACTCAGTAAGGTGGAATACTAGGCAGCTGATGTTCATAAAAAAAGACAAATGCGTAATTGCTGATAGAAGATTCATTTTGGGATTCATAAAGAATGGTCATGAAAATAGGTGAAATGTTTATTCATTTATTTATCTAATTACTCCTCACCAGAAAGCAGTTCTCAATTGTTTCAGTAAAATCATAATCCAAATCATTTTATGAGTCAGAAATCAGAAAAAAAGCAAATAGAAAGATTGAGATTATTTCTAAAACAGTACAGAAAATAAATCTTATGTTGGTATAAATTGTCATAGCTGAGTAGGATTGAAGTGAACTGAAGAGTAGATCCACTTGCCTATAATTTGCTTACTGAATATTAAGATAACAAAGTTCCTTACATATTTGAATACTCACATATCAAACGTTGATCAAAGAAGTTCAAAGACCGTGAGAATAAGGTTGAATATTAGACCAAGTATTAGAAAACATTTGTAATTGGTGACATAAATAAGAAGATAAGAAGTATATAATAGATATTTATCAAGCAATGTCATCTGAGTTTTAGAGAATGAAAAAGCTTGGACTGAAAGTATAGAGTCTGTAGCCTTTTCAGAGGAGGATTGTACACATTCTTTAATAATATACTCCCACAATTTCTGTCATTCATACTATATGGTAACATCCCACGAAACACAACATTTGAAATCAGGAATAATATCCTATCGTGGAATAGGATTCAGAAAAAAATGTGCTATTTGGGTGAAAATAGTCTCTGTAGAGAAGGCAGGTCAAAGCTCACAGGTGTTTTTTGGATTCTTAGCTAACAAACATTGAGGTACTTTACTCAGACAGGAATAGCTGCTGAGCTGTGCATGGGGAAAGAGAAAGGGAAGGTTGTAATTTAGTGATGGTTTGCCTAAACTTCTGCAGTGAATGGTTACCAGGAACGAGGGCAGAATCCAAAACTCTTGATTCTCTGTTCTCCTTTCCAGATCAGAAGAACTACTAAAATAAATTACTTACCAGTGTGCTCTTCTGAGCCTCAGCCAACTTTGTAGCTATGAAGTACTGTATTGGAGCTAACAGTACAATAACAGCAGCACCAACCAAAGCACTCACTCCAAGCAAATTATAAAGTAGGATTACGCCCATTATTATCTGTGAAGAAAAAAAAAAAAAAAAGAAGCATAGAATAAAAAGTACATTTCAATACATCAGAACAGTAGCAAATATTCCATATGCATATATTTGTTCTTCTAATAAACAGCTCAATACTACGTAGCTCTGTAGGAAAGTACCAAGATGCTGTCTGAGCCCTACAAGGAGGATGGTAACACTTCCCACAGAGGTTTACTTGGGAATGATGTTGGTGCAATTGCTCTGATTCCAGTGCCAGATTTAACAAAAGATGTACAATGTAAATATTTTTATATGAAGCATCACTTCAAGCTACAGAGAAATCCTCGGTGATAGCAGGACATACAGAACTAGCTCCCAACTTTGAGTCAGATCTCTCTTTCAGCCTGTCAGACAATATCAGAAATAATATTCAGTGGAGTTCAACATTTTGAAAGCATTATTTAGCTTTTCAAGCATCTGCAATGTAAACTAAAGCACCTAGATGCCTTTTTCTTATCAGAACAGTACTAGGTTACAGGTAACTTCTACTTGGGCTTTATTCCCAAGCCCTTAAGAGCAGAGAGTTGAGCTCATCAGGCAGAAAAACATCTTACCACAAAAACAGCATCACTAATACTTTGAGAAGGAAATAATAACTGTTTTTCTTCCATTTCTGCCATTGAAGCAGAGCTGTAAAGTATTCGTTATGATTTATAAAGCTTAAGTGCAGGAGCCCTGTATAGCTCAGGCCACAGATACTCACTACATTACTCATCTGGTGCAAATTCATGGGTGAAGCTATGCTCATTCTTGAAC
Organism: Odontophorus gujanensis; assembly: GCA_013399175.1. Lineage (NCBI taxonomy): Eukaryota > Metazoa > Chordata > Aves > Galliformes > Odontophoridae > Odontophorus > Odontophorus gujanensis. Next base: position 78,176 of record VXAB01009625.1, read on the forward strand.
AAAGCTTGGTCAGGCTATCCCTGCACTCAAAGTCTCCTAATTCCCTGAGGCTGAACAACAGGAACCAGTAAAATCAACAGAAACTTCCTCAAACAAACCTTTTAGAGTAGTGGCGAGGAAAGCCATTACATTTCTTCGGCAGCTGAGACAGAAACTGCTTATTAAATAAACAGTAAATGGTGAATTTAGGCTATGTAAAATTAATTATTCACTAGCTACAGGAAACAGACCATCTGTTCATTTAGAAACACTCCAGTATTATCAGTAATCCTTCCAAATAAACCTGAATGTGAAATGGAGCCCTCTTATTATTGACTTATGACTTAAAATAGAACCTTCTGTATTATTTCTAGCTGCTGTTACTATGCAAACCTCTTTTGTCATTTTCTCCACAAATTATTTTTATCACCTGAACCTTAACCAATCCTAAAGTATATGTATAAAAGCAGTATTTGTTTCCATTAGTGGTAGTCATGTTGCTGACTATTACAACAGCTTATTAGTAATGTTCCAGGAGTTTCAGCAATAAGTGTGTCTTCTATCCCTTTTTTAGCTTGTTTGGAGTTGGTGGGGTCATATTTCAGTTAAAATCATTCCATTTCAACATGAAGGTAAACTTCTGTAGGGTTTCAGGCATTGTATAAAATAAGTATGGCTCAGGTCTTTAATTAATTTAGCCACTTCTGAAGATTTCCTTTAGGTTAATAATTACTATCTTTCCTTCCCACACATTTGCTCTTCCCTCTTTTCCTGCCTTGCTAAGAACTAGATGTTTGCAGTAACTAAGCTTGTTTAGATCAGAGCTTCTCTGAGCATTTTGTGTAGCCCATCAGTTCTCCCATCAGTTACCAGAGCAGTATTCAATTGCTTTTTGTTCCTAGCACTAAGCGCATCTACAAGAAGACACTGCAAATGCAATGGTTGGCACTGTAGAGATGCTGCTTCCATACAGCAAAAGAAGAAGCAATGACTTGTGTCAGTAGGGGAAGACAGATGAGGGAAAAGACAACAGGTTATCATCCTTAAAGTCACAGATTGTACCCATGACAGTAAAATCCTAGTAAAAAGATCCTCATATAACCAGCCCTCAGAAAGACAACCTCCCAGCTCTAGGAGGAGATGATGGGCTGCACTTCTGCTTGTTAGTCCTTTTCCTGGCTAATGAGTGTGAAGTCCAGTGTTAGAGGTTCCCCTCTGGATTAGGTGGTAGTCTCACTGGCTGGTATACTCTTTTCTAATGGGCTGGATCCCAACATTATCCCCTTATTTTGATTCTCTACCTGAACAGGCATAGCCCACAAATTGGGGCACAGGAACAAGAACCACATTAATTGATTTGTTTCTATGGCAACCAAGTTATTTATCTGTCCCAGTGTCATCTCTCCCATGGACAAGTTGGATGTGGAAAGCCGCAGGATCTTATCATATATCATCGCCTGTGGAGGGAATAAAATGGCATCTATGAAAAGGATGTCATTATAAAACAACAGTAGCAACAAGATGTTTCAAACTGCAGTATCAGTGATTACTTAGCATAGCCTTTCTCTCACTTGAGACAGATAGAACAAGAAAAAAAAATGAGGAAGAACAGACTTTTTAAAACCTCTTAAAATATCGCTGTTTAATGCAGATCCAAAATAGGACAGAATGACAACAAAACATGAATATTCAGGAGAATGAACAAAGAATTTTTTAATAAACACTTTGTGAGCCTGGTTTTCTGTGACACTGTCAGAGAAATTATTGTTTCCCATGCAATAGCTGAATTCATGCTATGAAGTTTAGAACAGAATGGGTTTATATTCTTTTGAATTTCTCTCCTGTACCTGGCCATCTATTTCCATAAAATATGTCAAATCATAACACAATTTAAGGTTAATTAGGTAGCTACCAGAATTTTAAAGACAAATACTGTGAAAGCAGTTGGAACTATGATCAAATTCCACAGGTTGTGGCTTCAAGGAAGTTTAAAAAAATTTTTTGTCTCTTTGCCCTGCTTTATCTGTGAGCAGGGTAGACCCTGTAGAATTCCCATGTTGGCAACTGGAAATCATAAAAGCATAAGAAATAATGAGGTACTGTTTCTTCACCAAGTGTATCCCCTCTATCAAAACAGCTGCATCAATCACAGTGCAAGGACAAAGAGAAGCCTTCACACTGGTATTATGTTCTGTGGAAACATCAATTTCCACAGAAATTGATGTTTCCACAGAAATTTCCTAAACCTGGGAAAACATCAATTCTGGCTTCTGTTTTGGACAAATTCCTGCTACTGTCTGTGGATTTTTGTCTGCAGCTGTCCTGGCTAGAGCTCAAACTGAGTTGGAACTTCTGGCTCTTGTTCATAAACATGACTTCCAGAAGGGGTTAATGGATGCTGGTTTTAGACAGTTTGGGGGAAGAATCACAGGGCTCTCTGCAAAAGATCATAAATATTCAGAATCACCACTCATGTTTCACAGACAGTGCCTCAGTAAAACATAGCTAGGGTAATGATATGGCTGGAGACTCTGTTACAGTCAGCAAAAGTAACTCATAAGTAAATACAAAGCCAAAATAACACTGCTTATCTTCAGATGACGAACACTATTTGCAAAGATATGTTTGTAGATGCATGTAGTGAGTGTTAAACTTCTGCATATCATTATGATGGTTCTACTTTTTGATGAAAGGAGTTTCTGCTATCATTTTGGCAGTGATACTACCATTTCCAGTTTTCTGCATTAAAATATAGTAGATATCTTCTCTCAAACTATAGTTATTAATGGAGTCTTTAGATAAAGGATAAGATAGTAAAGGATGAAGCAGGAGCAATTACTAGTGAATTTCTTGGCATATCATGGGAACATCTTTGCTCACCAGTAAAGCACCTCGTAGATTGATGCCAGTTTCTGTAGTCACGTAGTAGGAGGCCTGCAGGAATGTCCTCTGCAGGATAAGGGCCAGGAAGAGGAGAACTGCCAAAACATAAACATTCCTGAGGAATTCCTCTGAGGAGAGATATGATTTTGATGGATCCTTCAAATGAAAAGGAAAGGAAAAATATGATGACAGAGACATAGGACAGATTATCTTTTCATGAGATGCTAGATATTAGGAAATTCAGTCCTCAAATTAAAATATATAATTTTGGTGGTTTTATGGGAAAGTTGAAGGAATAGTAACTCTCACTGTTCTACACATTACATATTTGGATAGAAATTAAACTCTCTGCTCACGTTAGCAATTCTGAAATAACTCTTGTTAGCAGAAAAGGGACAGCGAGATTGCCATGTCTGTCCTATTCCTTAGATTTTCAGTTAAATTCTGATAATTTGGCAGACAGAAATACAACTTTGCCTGCACATGAAAAAGCTACAAATAAAATATTTTCCCATATCACTTGACTGGTTTATTGCATTGATACTGCAGTATTGATTATGTTGTATTCATACATTATGGGAAAAATTCATTCTAGAAATAGTCTATGATATCTGTGAATTCTGAGTAAAGTAAAATGTATCTGCAAGTATTTCCCATGAAATGAGATGTACGTGACTCAACAGGGAAAAAAATGTTTAAATAATTTTGTTTTCCTTTTCTAATTCTTATGTTCACTGTGCTGGTCGGTTTCATTCAGAGAAGGAAACAAATGTACCAAAATACTGTTTCTTTGGTTTCCAGTTGGAAGCAGGATATATTGGAATTCTTAAAAAAAAAAAAAAAAAGAAGAAAAGCCTGTTCTGCTGAAATGCTAAGATGAACAGTCTAGGAAAAACTGGAAGGTAAACTGCATGGCTACATTCTCCAACTCTCATCATTCTGGATTACCATCACCTGCCAAAGGACTAAAGGCAGGAGCAAGCCCCAAGCTTGTATGCCTGTATCACCAGAGTCACCCCTCCAGGAGAGGGAAAAACTGAGCATTAGGGAAAAATTATTGTGAAGGTGGTCAAGCAGCAAAACAGGCTTCCTAAAGAAGTTGATTAATGCTGTATGCCCGTGTTCAAGGGGCATTTGGACAATGCCCTCATTAATATGCTTTAACTTTCAGTTAGCCCTGGATTGGTCAGGTAGTTGGACTGCTCAGCTCCACTTCACTTCACTTCACTTCAACTTCACTTCACTTCACTTCACTTCACTTCACTTCATTTCTGTCCTGTCCTGTCCTGTCCTGTTCCATACTACCCTACCCTACCCTACCCTACCCTACTTTACCCTATCCCATCCTATCTTAATCTCATCCTACTCTCCTCCAGCTGTTAAAGGCACCCTGTGGGCAGGTAGTCAAGGTCTGGGATGAACCCATCATGTGCCTGGCTGGGAGCTAATTCCTATCCCTAGTCACATATCTCCTGTAATATCTAAGCCATAAAACTTCCAAAACAGTAGAAATAGTCAAATATTTATTAATATAAATAATATTATAGTATCACATCAAAAGTGTCAAAGTCTGAAATATCTAAATCCTTCTGAAATAACAGGACAAGGTTGCTTCATCAGCTAAACTCTTGCAAATGAGGGTTGCTTAAGTGCATGATTGGTCAGCTACATGCTTTCTCTTAATGTCCCGTGGTATCTAACTCTCCCATGTGTACACTGACAGGATAACAATAAAAAACTAATTTTTGTGGCCATCTTTATTAAAGTAAATAGAGTTATAAGGAATTAAGGGGTAGTAAACATTAAAATAATTTGCATTAGTTGAAGCTAGAGAGAATTTAAAGAGGGACTCACAATGGCAAGAATAACCAAGAGTAAGTTTATCAAAATATGCAAATAAAAAGCAAATGTATTCTGAAATGTATCCAAGAGAAATAGTGACTGTCACCAAGCCAGAATGTTGAAGTGCTTTCAAGTTTTCCAATTTATATTAATCTTCTTTATCCAGTGTTGATTAAAACATTTAAAAATAAAACACTTCAATGAAAAGTGCAAAAGTTAAAGGAAGGGGAAAAGGTGCAAGTTTCCAAATTTGAGATCCAGAAAAGGTATATTTCAAACTATCAAACTATCCTGTTTGCTCAACATGCAAATAAATAAATAATTAAATAAATGAAAACCCACAAAAACAAACAAACAAGAACAACAAAAAACACAGCAAAAACCCATAACAAAAACAAACCCAAACCCCAAAACTCTATTTTTGAGGCAAAAGACATACTTTGCTATTTGACTCTGTGGCTCAAATCCAACATGTTGAAGTTCAAATACAATAAAGAGCTTTTTTTTTTTTTAATTCAATAAGCTGCATGATTAAACTCCATTTTGTCAGCGCAGTGACTGAGAGTCTAAAGCCAAATTCAGAGTATCAGTCAAGACAATGAATGTTGGGAACAAGCAGCCAAGGAGAAGATGTTTGGATAGTGATGACAGTAAAATGCTCTATCTGAAAGGGAAAATTTTATTCTATTACATACCTATCCACTCATTCAAATACATTTCAAATAAACATTCACTGTATAAAGTGAATGGGTATATTTCCATATCAGAAGAGAGAGAAAAATTTCCTCCCTGTGCTTCGTCTGTTGTCACTTAGTAAAATAATTTTGCTTTTATCTTTTCACTAGTTTTTAATGAATTCTTGTTCTTATGATAGAAAATGTTCTGTATCAGAGGCTTATTCAGTTGTCTCTGTAAATACAAGTCTCAGTGAAGCTTGAAATGCAGTGTCAACTACTATCTTCTGTGCATCTCTAGATTCAATAATTTCGGTGAATAATCAACTTCTTGTATGCCCAATACATTTCATCACAGCAACGGGCAGTGTAATCAATCACAGAGAGTGACTACTCTCGAATTCTAGTGGAAAATAGGCTACAGATTGTTCAAAACTGTCAATGAATGTCAAACAGACAGAATTAAGCAGAACCTGCAGACTTCTCTTTTCTGGATCCATGACTGGGGAACTACCAGCATGTGTCCTGCCTAAAATGACGAGGCACAGCTGAAGAAATGCACAGAAGCTGTTTGTTCTCCCTGGAAGTTCATAACTGACTCCATGAAGAGACAGACAATTGGGGGAAGACTGCATTGTCTCTATTGCATTACTTGTGCTGCATTCATGCCAAAGACTTCCACGGCTTCAGTCTTAAACTTGATGGTCTACAACAAAAAATAATTTGCTTGAAAGAAATAATGAAACATTACGATGATCGTAGATATATTGGCACACACAGCATTAGATACCTGTTATGAATCAAGAATTAACACTAAACAGAAGTTTTCAATTAATGGTGTAAAGTTACCTTTTCTGTTGTATTTGTGCTATTGGTTGTGTTCTGGAAGCCCTGAACAATACCAGAAATGCATAAAGGCCCAGCAAAACCCAGCAAGTCAGCCAAGTAACGGAAGGTGCTACTAAGAAGAATCGGTCGTCCAAAAGCACTGTACATTGCCAACCATATCGAGGGACTTCGATTGGGCTGATCTGCTACTTTTTTCTGTAAAACAAAGAAAAAGGTTGACAATGCATCAACAAGATCCATGGCAATATGTGTCAACTTCCATTTCATTGGTGTCTGAGCGCCCAAATGGTTCCTGTAGGTGTCTAAGGGCAGAGGAAGTAGCAAATGTGTTTTTGGTATTGGCAGATTTCAGATACCCTTTACAGCAAATTCAAATTCTGCCTCCTCTTGGTAACTGTGGTTTCTCCTCTCTAAATCCTAACACTTTTCTGAACCTATGAGAACAAGAATGTGAATACAGATTAAGCATACTGACATGTAGATGTTGTTCTTTGTCACATGCATGCTCAGGAATGGGTCTGACCCTTCAAGTCCTAACTCCTAAGGATAATCTTTACTTTCACAGTAGGTGTGAAACCACTTGATTCAGTAAAGGCTGCTGATATGAGAAAGGAATTGAAAGAGAAAACATGGAGAGATAGCTGCAAGAATATAATTTCATTTAATTTATCTGGATTTTTTTCTCTTGGATGCTTTCTAGGGAGACACACTTCAGCTGATAGCTAATTCCTGGGCTCAAGAAGGTAGAATTAATAAACTATACTGAGAGGTAAGATTAAATCATCTTATGGTCCTTTTGAACCTTCAGTTCTGTGAATCTGTTCGTTATCGTGACTCATGTGCTGAAACACCAACCAGTGGATATCTCTGAGCTTGGTCAGAAGGGTGCTGGTATCATCAAGGTCCTTTTAATCTAAAGAAGAAGGAGTTTTATGGAACAGATCCATGACCTGCAGAGTAGTTTCCTGAGCCTCAGGCAACAGCTTTTGACACTGTAAAAAATCATCTGTCATTTTTCAAGTAGCACAGATGCCTGCAAGTTATAACTGAAGCCAAGCCCTCTTGAGTGTTCACAGAGACATTTTAAGTATAGCTCAGTAATAACAAGACCCTGACCCAGCAAGTTATCCAATGAAAGGCAAGCATGTATGTACCCTGCCTGGCTGTTCCATGTCTTGTTTTCTCTTTTCACACTTTTTCCTTTTATGATACTTCAACAGTGAGGTAGAATATGCACATGGTGCCAAAAATGTACAGATGAACAGGAGGGCCAGATAACTGCTTGCTGTCTTCTGGAGATTACAGCAGGCTGATCATAACCAATGGCAAGAAGCACAGTATAAGGAAATAGCCAGTACAGGGACAAATAGAGCTAACAGGTTGTTTCCATGTTCATCATTTCAGAATTGATTTTTTTTCTCATCTGTAGGCAAGAAGGGTTGGCTCAGAAAAGCTATGGGTTATTCAGACAGCAGAGACCTTGTTTTAAAGTTGTTCAGGCACTTGAAGATGAAACAACCTGACTAAAAATAAATACAGGTAGAATCAGACNCAAAAACAACTCCCGAGAAAAAAAAAAAAAAAAAAAAAATAGATTTAGGAGCTAGCATGCAACTCTCTCTTTTTAAAATCATGGTACTGACAGAGCAGTCTGATTTGAAAGGGTATTATGCATGCTCTGCTCTACAGAGTGCCAATGTTCCTACTGCTTCTGAGGCCAACCCAGATCACACTGGTAGGCTCTGGGTACCTCTGCATCCATGCACTCCTGAGCATCCCTCCATCTGGTTGCAGAGGTCTCTAACCAAATGTGGCACAGACAGCAGTGTCACTCCATCTGAAGGAATATGTCTAAAAAAGTTCAGGTGAATCTATTCCATAAAAGGAGCTGTATCCCTCCACTGGTTACTAGGAGAGGTGGTTGGCTCAGATCAGGACATCTATGCTGCAATCAGCAAAACTTAAGAGAGATAAATGCTACCAATACTTGTTTCTATGTTTCCCTAAGCACAAATTATAAAACTAGGGGCTACACAACATCCAACAGAATTTCAAAAATTAATGTAACTGTGAAATTACTTCTGATTAGGCTCTTATGTGATTTTCATAGACAAAATTTATTGACGAATGGGATTGAACAGACTGCCCTACAGGTTTTATTGTCATCTCTCTCCAATAAATGATCTGCACAGTTTGACTGGAGCTAAATTATTAGGAAAACACATCTGTCAACTTTTAGAAACAATAGCATACACTATCCTGGATATGCAATTAATGGTAACCTTGGTAAATGATAATGGCAAATTCTTATTTCTTTGTTAAGCTTTTTCTATTTCAATAGCCATTTCCACTACTGTTATAAAATTCACACAATTTTCATCACTACATGAAGTGTATATCCTCTTCATTAGAATTCTGCTGATTAAATTAACATTCTAATTGCCATCCTCCTGGCTGTTCAATCTAGATATATTAAAGATAAAAAAAAAAAAAAAAAAGTCTTAGAGTTATTTTCTTTCCTTGCCATATCCACTTACATTTGTGAAGTCATTTCATATGCCTTCAAATAGCTTTCTTTAAAAAGTAAATATTTATTATTAACAGGAAGATAGAAACATCATAAGATTTGAATTCCCTGAGTGGGCTTTTAGACCACTAATTTCCATCGCTTAACACTGTTGTTCATCTTTGCTTATTCAAGAATTTAACATAGCTGAAGTATCTATAGTAAAGAGAGGAGAAATAAGAGTGTTTTTTTTTTTCCCAATGGGAAGAAATTTTGCAGAATGTTATTCTAGGCCTAATATTATGGGCTTGCAGCACACTATGTTATATGGTGCAAATCTATCTTAGGATATGCAATGTATGCATTAGTATGCAGTTTGAAACATCTATACCACTGGAAGAGAAATCCAATAGTAACCATGAAGTGACAGCAGAAATATAAAAAATTTTCAAATTTTTCAGGATTAGGATTACTGCTACCCAGATATAGCACTTTTTTCCATAACTTTGGCTGTAGGAATTTACTTCCATTTCATTGAGGACTGCTTTATCTTCTTAAGTTTATTAAAAAATTCTTCAAGTTGAGCCAAAATGTCCTTTAATATAGTGGGAACTGTAAACATGTATTAAAGAGAATAGATGATTTTATTTAATGGGTGTAACCCTATGTGTATGACATGCACAGCAACCAAAAGCAACCTCTCCGTCCACAGTTGGAATTTATACAGAGCACTTAGAAAGATTAGATAAAAATACTGTATGATGGGGTATTTCAATTTCTAGGGCAGATTATCTAGAAAAGCAAGGAAATACAGTATGTTAATCTTCTATTACATTTCTGATGGCAGAAAAAAATGAGAAGGAAATGCAATTCCAGTGTGTACTTTTGGCAATACACTGCTGATAAAAAATTGCACACAGCAAGAGAACGATTTAACTGTCATTTTATAGCATCTTTCACTTTGAAAGAACATATATGATGTTGTCTTACAATATGCTGTGTTACGTTGCCAGTTGCAAACTACTCAGAAAAGCAGTAACAAATGACCTGTGTCTTAGTGTAGGAGCTGAAATGCCTTTTGCTGTAGCAACTGTCAGATTAATAACTAATTAGAATGTTGATCTCCAGTTATTTATATTACTTCATATTACAGTTTTAATGATTTTAATAATAATTTAATAATAATTTATTATTATATTTTATTATTTATATAAAAATAAAATTATTGATTACTGACTTCAAGATTCTATAAACAATAATTCAGCATGAAAGTGATACAAGAATTAAATTATTTGATGCCTTGAAAAAAGATTTCAGGAGTGAGCCTACTTCCAGCAAAGGACAGAAGAATAAGTTCCACCCAGTGTTCAGTCCTCATGCTCAGAACACAGGTTAGAAGAAACAGTGATTTTGAGGAACAGCCATCAAAATTTAACCTGAATCCCCTGTTCCATTCTGTTTGGTAGAGAGGCTGGCTCCAATTTTCATTTCAGGCAGAGGGGTTAGGAAAAAACCTTAAAAGCAACACACTTCGTGTGAGCTGTCTCAACAACATTTTGCAATACAGAACATCCATGTTCATGTTCAGTATCTTTTATCAAGGTGTGATAAAAAGAGATTGTAAAGGAACAACAGCCTTCATCCTGCATGGCCAAGGAGTGCAGCTGAGATAAGCTCTCTGAAGGCACAGGCAGGAGTAAACCAACTTAATCCAGAGGATCTGAGGGGCTCCCTGCCCAGCTGTGGAAGATCAGTGTAAAATATAGCCTGGCAACAGTGACAAAGGATCTCTTCCAGACTGCAATCACGCTTCAGCCTGAAGAATTTAACTAATTCTGTGGCTGTTTTCTAATCCAGTCATGTACAAAACCAATGAATTAGTTCTAGTCCTTTGGTTTACTTCAATGTTGTTAGGAAAATATCCATTTACTTTCGGGTTACTGCATGTTTTAGAATATTATCACAAATTGAGGTTATGGTAATCTTGAGATATTATGCAGGTCAACAGGAAGAAAAAAAATCTGATGTCAGCCAGTTTTGCAATGTAGGTGTATATTACTGTGGGTAAAAAATTGCAAGCATTCATTTGTGCATGACATGCATTGATGGAAGCTACACAGTGAATGCACATGAGCAACAACAGAGTTCACTTGCCTTTTGGCACCTGAGCCACATATTTTTGCAGGTACATGCTGTATCTGCAGATATAAATGTGATACAGACAAATGCTTGCACTCAGTCACACATGCTTCTCATAAAGAAGTGTACAGAGCCTCTAGTTCTAGGTGCCTAGGCCTCACTAGTCTTTTTAAATAAGATATAGACACCAAATGCTTCTCTATGGTTATGGCCCAAGAGATGAAACTCTCCTTCAGTGTGAAAATCTCAGTTCCAATGACTCAGTAGATTTCTGTTTTAAGCAGAAGGGTCTTGGACTATGTAATAACACATACATTGGTTGCAAAAGGTGTGAAAAGCAATCTCAGTTTATTTAGAATACAAAGAATTGCATTCATTAGGGTTTCACTTCAGAAGGCACAGAAAAGAGTCTGTACCTCCACCAGCCTCTTGTATTGCTATTCTGAACTGCTTACTGCTCGAAAATAAGTTCACCAGGTGTGTACAAGAAGGAGATTTACATGCATTCATCTTATGTGTTACATTTCCAAAGTGGCTTCTGACTGCTTGTATCCCTTCTGTTTATGCTTCAGAACTGACAAATATGTACAAATCAGGGAGACAGGCTCCACAAATGAAATTCCACAGTTTTGCCTAAATGCATGCAGAAATTTATCTGGAAATACCTCTACTGAGTCAGTAGGTAAACAAAACCAGCTTTGTTTTTCTTACTGTGTCTGGCTGGGATGGAGTTTATTTCCTCACAGCAGCTTGCATGATGCTCTCTTTTGGATCTGTAACTAAAGTTTTGTGGGGAGACACCAAGCTGTTGCTGAGCCATGCTTGAAATCCACCAAGGATTCCTCTTTTCCTACTCTGTCACCAGTGAAGAAGCTGGGGGTGCCCAAGACCTTGAGAAGGGGACACAGCAAGGACAGCTGATCCCAATTGTCCAAAGGCATATGCCATGCCATATAATGTTGTGCTTGGCAATAAAAGCTTGGGCAAAGGAGGAGGAAGAAGGGATATTCTTCATTATAGTGTTTGTCTTCTCAAGTAACCTTTACACGTGCTGCGACTGTGCTTACCAGAAAGTAGCTAAACATCTGCCTGCTGGTGGGAGGTAGCAGCGAGCTCTGGACTATGTTTTACTTGCTCACACAGCATTGATTCAGTTCCTAAGTTGCCTTTATCTTGACTCACCGGTTTTTAGCTTGTGCTCTTGTGCTTCTCTCTCCTGTTCCACCAAGAGAAGAGTGAGCAAGAAGCTGGGTGAGTGCTTAGCTGTTGCATGAGGCCAATCCACCTGCTTTTCTTGGTAATGTGTTTTTAAAATGATGGTAGAATTACTGGGAAGAGAGTTATTGTAACACTTGCCTGTGCTCAAAGATTTCTCTGTTCAAACACCACTCTGTCTAAAGAAGGAAGGATTTGCTTCCCTTCCAATGTGTGTGTCAGAGGAAACATCACAACTGAACCCTTACCTAATATGGACACATTTGTCCATGAGTTTGTACCCTTTTGCAAATGCAAAGGACAACAATTACTTTAATGTGCAATATTTGTAAGACAGGATTTCTGAAGAAAAAGTGGAGACGACTGTTTCCAAATGAAACTATGGAAAAGTAGAATGTTTACTAATTTGAGATGCTGTCATGAATATCTAATATTTTAAGAAAACTTTCATTTAAAAAATGAAGTCAAGCAAGTGATCATTCTGTTATGGTTTTGGTTTCCAGTTGCTCTCAGTTTGGCAACTCTTCCCTGCTGTAAATTCACTTAAAACCAAACAGTAACTATTGCATTGGAACTTCATATGATAAAGTTCACCTTGGAACAAACAGTGCTAAGTTAAAAATTCCTAAAACTAGGATTTCAATGCAGCAGGAGAAATTCAAAGTGACACCACAATTTTAAGGCCAAAACAGTGACATGGACATCTTTGGTTACCTTTTGTTCCTCATAAGCTTCTTTGAGACAAACATAATTTGTCAGCGCTCTCATTGCAATTGGAAGCTTCCCGATTGCCTTCAGGTCCACAGGTTTCTTGTGAGCAGATATAATAAGTGTATTCATCCACCAGTAAGTTGCCTTTGAGAGCAAATTCACAAATGGCTGAAGAAACCTCACCCCAAGATCTTGTAGATCCTCTGGTGGCTTTACTTTCTGAGGGTTCATGAAAAATACATACCTCTGGAAAGAAGAAAATGGACAGTATGTTCTCAGAAAATATCTTACTACAGGAAATTTTAAGTGAAAAGTATGTTTAATAATATAACAATGGTGTCAAATTTGTATTTAAAGGTAATAATGCACTGAATTTAAGTAAGAATCTGCTTTTAAACATGAGCATTTCCATTCTGACAGTGTAACTGTGAAGAAACTGACAAGTATGGGATGGGGACACTGCTCTTTACCTGACCAGTTCCATCTAGCTCTGAACAACAACAACAAAGAACTATTGGGATATGTTTTTATTTGAAATGGGGAAGATATATGCTTACTTACACCTTCACTGCATATTTACTTTGTGCGCATTAACAGAGTATATATTACACAACTTCACACACATGCCTATAGATGCAAAAAATAAACGTATATCTTTCTATACAGATACATATGCTTATGCAGGAATACAGAAAAAGACCAGGGACTAGGATACATATTTTGAAGAGATGCATATCTATAGATTTAACTAGATATTCATAGTGGCACAAACCTTGTACCTAAACTTGACAAGACACAGAGTTACTGGGGCTAATGACTCATTTTCACCTCCCAGAAACTGTAGATATTTATTCAGATATGGATCAAGAAACCACATACCCTAACTCGAATGACATTGATCTCCACAGCCATCAGCAGCCCATAGAGAATCACCATAATTCCAGTGATGCAGAAACGCAGCTGAGAGAAAGACACACCATCCTGGCAGTATCTGACAAGCTTGATTGTTTTGGTGACAAAGGCCATTATCCAATAAAGAAAAAGAGCTGTAGAACAGATGCACATGCATCATTATAAATACATATTTCAGCTACGTTAATACGGCAGAAGTTGCAGATCTCTCAAGCAGAAATATTTCATGGCTTAATTCAATGCAAGCATGGCAATCCGCTATACCACAAGCTTGCAGAATGGCCCAGGCTGATGTCAGTCAAAGTCAGGAATACAGAATGGAAAGATTTGCTTTGCACTATCTTTTTTCATGTCACTGTTTTCTTTCCTGGGTTACCACCTTCAAAAAGATCCACAACTGTGGATCATCACACAATTACAGCAGTCCATTGAAGATAATCTCATGGGAATCTTTGTTATTAAAATGAAGTAAAAGTCAATTGGCATGACAAGCATCATACTCCCTCTTTGAAAAGGTAGGATTCATCACAGGTATGCACTTGGAAACATGCTTATTTTGGAAAAATCCATATAGTTTAATTACATCCTGTACTCTGGTTTGTATGACTGGTTCAGGCTGTTAAGTTATAGGTAATTTGGCAGTATATTCCCATGAAACATTATCCTGCAAAGTCTAGTCGAATTGTTTTGACCATCTTCTGACTGAGATAGACATCATGAAAACAAGGTAGTTGTGTTTCTCTAAGATAAACCTTTCTTATCCTCCACACCTCCACTCCTATTTGGAAAAAGAAAGGGGCGGTATTAATCACTATACTGGAAAATCTTGGAGTCATCTGCAAAGGATACTCATAAAAAAAACCAGCCATCTGCACAGGATGTCTTCTGAACAGATTACTATTTCAAAAGGCCTATCAAAATAGCAGTTTTGAATGAATAAAAGTCTTTGGCTTGAAATAGCGAGCAGTGTTAAAAAATACCAAGAAGTTCATGCTAGAAATAAGTAGGCTCACTGTGTTTTCCCTTTGGTGATCATTTTTAAAAGTAGTTTTCAATGTGTACCTAAGAAAAGGTATAATAACTCCTACAAAAAATACAAGTTCTATGAACAGAAGATTACTCCTCTCACTTTTAATATTCTCCTGCATTTCATCATCCTTTTCAATCTAAGCAAGCTTACTTTGGCAAAACTACCATTTTTCGTAAGCGTACATAATCAGACTTGGACTTACCCAACAGTAACTTTGGAAAGTTAGATGTTTCAATGTTATGGTAGTAGACTATGGATACAGTGGCAGCCACAAATCCCATTATAGCTGGTAGAAAGAGATGGAGATGTCGAGATTTCATTTGTCTGAAATTAAATAAGGCATAAATTAGTGACTTTGGTTACAATGTAGCACCATTGTTACATTCCTAGGTGTTCTGCTAATGTAACTAAGATAACAAATATGACTTTCCTAGTGACAAAAAGGTGTTTTCTTTCCAAGTAAATGTATTAACTTCTGTCAATATTTACTAGCTGTTACATATTGACAGGAGAATAACAATGTGCTAAGAACTATCAGTTCAATATCCCGTTAAAATCTAAGTTTCTGAAATGGTTTTCCATCTTTTCTGGAAAAAAATAAAAAAAAAGAATAATAATAATAAAAAAGAACAAAAACTCTCTGCATCTTACTAGTAAGCATATCATGTGATAACAGAGTACACTGACAAATTCAGTTAGCTTGGCTATCCGCCTATCACTGTCACTTACGTATCAGAAACTATGCCCTCTGCTATTTCACACACATGTACGAACAGGAGAGTGAATGTCAGAATCCACCGCAGATTGTGCCCAGGGAAGTGCAGCCATGTATTGTGGTGAATCTGGACTTTGGAGCTTTGGCTTCCCCAGCCTGCAAAATAATAGTAGTAAAGGAGGAAGGTTACCATACAGCCAACCAGAGATGTAGTTATTCATTCCCTGTTCTAAGCCATAGGTTATGTTTCATAGTCTTGAATCAGCACAGAAGATCTACAAGACCATGGAGAGAGGCTGTTGGTACTAACTGGACGTGATCTAGGATTGTCTGAGTTGCCAGGTAGTCCCCAGTAACTTAGATCTAACTTTGTAAACAACAGGACCAAAGAATTTCTAAAATAGAAATCAAAGGGAAGAGGCCCCCAGCCAATAATAAAGATGAGAAAGACAGTAAAAACTTCTTAAAGTCTCATCTTCACACAATAGAGGCTGACAGAACTGAAATGATGGTATTTTCACATTTTTCCCATTCTGTACATTCTGATCTCCCAGAAGATGAGGACTCAGCTGGTTTAATCAATTAATTACTTTTGAAGTTTATTTCAGATTAATCACCTCAGATGTCAGCTGTCCTCTTCAGACAAAACTGTCTCTGAAGCCAGCACCCTGACAACAAGCAGAGCTTCAAGAACCTGATATATGTGTCAGTGCTGGGGAGAGCTAAGGGCTGAGGACAGATCAGCCTGTCAAGTCCTGTCCTGCTGTTCCTCTGTAAAGCAAACTGTGCTCTTCCCTTTCTCATCCTGTAACAGGTCTGTCCTGAACCATTTAGCTTAAATGCTTTAGCCTGTACATATCCCTCTAACTGTAAGGCAAATTCTAGTCCCAAATTAAAATCTTCCTCATGGAAGATATATATTACTGTGCCAATATGTAACACCATGAAATTAAGATGGAAGAAATGACATGTAATTTCTTATGCTGTTGTCAGGAGAATATTTATTTGTTATTAAAATTTATTGCTTTTTTAACAGATGTTCAAGTGTCTTTATGCACTATGATAACTTAGATTGTCATTGTTTAACAGCCCTGAAAAAATGCTAAAAAATATTGAACTGTTTTTATTTCATCACTGCATATATGTAGGATAAAGAGACAACAGTGAAGAAAAATTGTCATTAGAGTCCTAGTTTAAACAGGGCTTTTTGGAAGAGTGTATAAACTTAAATTATTTGAGAGAGATTTATCTTTTCTTATTTTCAGTCCCATGGGAAAAGATAATCTCCTTTGCTCTCCTTTTGTTACCAAATATTGGCAAAAAAATATGTATATTCCTACAGTTCTCCTAGCATTAGATCCAAGACATTCTCTGAAATTTGCATAACTTCAAAGCAGTTCAGATTCACTGTCCTAAGCTTTCTGGCACCCAGTAATAGCAAAGATTGCAAGTTGCTAATTTCAGATCTGAAGAAAGCTTTCTCAGAAAGAAGTTTCAAAGCATTTGGATCTGATTTCTCTGGTTCTCATTAATCTTCCAAAGCTGTTTACTTCAGATTTGTACCTAAAATTCCCATTCTTTCTAGTGGGTTTATTTCAGCTCCTCTGTATTAAGTCATTCTTTTCTTTCTTAACATTAGTAAATAAAAGCAACTAATAGCACCACAAGCCTCCAAGCACACGTAAACATGGCTGAGTTTAAATTCGTGCTTGAGTGCTTGTAAGATTGCTTGGCTCCATTGAATAACTCACCAATGAACAAAATTGGAAAGGTGATAAAAAGCAAGAAGACATGGGGAACCAAGTTGAGAGCATCCACAAAGCAGACATTTCTAAGGACACCAGCAGTGATGTTGTACGCTGAAGCATTGTCGTTACCACAAAATGCGAGCCTCATTGTCAGAAAATCTTCCTACTACAAAAAAAAGAGAGAGAGAATGTAAGAGATGTGCTGACTACCAAGACTGCTAGCATTTATTTCAGCCTAACATGAAATAAATAAAATGAAGAGGTACATGTGGAACACAAACATTTGACAGAGGATAACTTAGCTGTATTTTGAAAATGTTTTGTGTTCTGATCATGTATAAATGCACGAGAATGAAGGCTGTGCTTGTATTATATATATATTAAATGAGTATATATTCATGAAATATACTGTTCAATATCTTCTAACGTTATATGAACAAGTGTTAGGCTGAAACAAGAAAGTTTTGAAAAAAATGATTTCCACTTGTAGTAAGAAAACTCAAATTCACATTAATTGAACCCTGTGTGTTACTGCCACACTTTCTGTATAATTCTGTTTGTATGATTTGTTGCACTAAATTTTTAGTGTAGCTTGAACCTTTGATATTTGTGATTTGGTAGCTTTGAATTCACTAACATTTTACATTTTTGCACTGTCTCATAGAACAACAGTTGTCACATACACTACTCATTCCAGATAAAGTGCCAAACTCTTAATCAAAGTAAGTTGTACTGAAGATTACATATAGGCAGTAAATCAGCATTTGAGCTTGATCCTGCAAATCCTAATGCACGTGCTTAGACTCAGCTAAGCCAGGCTCTGGCTTCCATAAGTTCTTACGAGAGTATCTTTGTACACAAACTCATGCATTCATACTCATGGACTGTGGACCACAGCATGATCTAGAGTTATGACCAGCTTCTAGATTTTATCAATCTGTTTATTATTCTTTTATTCATCCTCCTTTATAGGAAGATCAAATCAAAATGTTTTCTTGGTAGATTATTTTCCCCAAACCTATACTCAGCAATGTAGTGTTCTAGAATATGTTGGGTAAATTTATTTTCTTACAACATGCTTTTTTCTGATTTGCATACTAAATGGAAAGAAGGTCTTTAATTCAGCAAAGTGCATTGTATATTTTGGTGAGCACATCTTTCTGTAATACCAAGGTCATCTGATTTGTGGAATCAGAACACATACATGCAAAAAATGCACAAATACAGTTTTTCAAAAAAAGTTAGTTCATGAGGAAGAGTGCTTTCATTATATCCTCAAATAGTTCAGATTAATTTTATGAGTTTACTTGTTTAAAAAAGGTAAGCATAGCAAGCCAAGTATAAACTCAATTACTCCCTTAGAGAGAACACAAGCATAAAGATCTTCAAAAGAATATAGAGTTCAAAGAGCCACTTTGAATCTCTGCTAAACCCAATTTTTTATTTTAAACAGCTTTTTGCTGGGTCAAGAAAGCGTAACCCATGTTGAAATACATCACTGAAACTTCTAAAGTTAGTTTCATTGGAAAGAAGGTGATAAATACCTCGCTTTTTCCAAATACACCTGTGATTCATGGACTGACATTTACCAGAAGTTAAGCATAACTCTGGGTTATATGGCGGACCACAGCCTGCAGAAATAGATGCATGCACTTACTGTGGTGCAACTGCTGATGGGCAACTCACTCAATTTCAGTACAATAAATTTTATAGATAATGTGGCCCACTGCCTAGATTGAAAAGCATGATATGAACACTATCAGTCTGTCACTATATTTTAATATAGAATTTATTCAGAATGGTAAAAGATTAATGCAAAATAGGCATTATGTTAACATGAATTCTTTCTGAATAGACTAAGGAGTTATTAACAGGACAAACATGGAACTTAAAAAAAAGAATATTTCAAGATTATTTGTTTTTAATTTGTGAAAGCTTGACATGCCTCCTTTAAGAGTATCGTAATGGCAGTGATAATCTCTTGAAAATCAGATGTGTTGTTTCCTCATTTTTATTGAAGGTCAGAAGTCCAAGGGAGTTCTGCTGGGAATTTTCCTCCCTTTCCCACAAATAGGGCTCTTTTCTGAGACAGCATAGATGCCATTGTGGTCTAGTGGTTGGATTGGTACTGAAAGGCCAATCCTGGGCTCCATCAAGCACTGAATCACTGACTTCCATTGTAGTTTTTGGCTTTTAGTCAAAAATAAATCTAGGATAATGGATTAAAACTGTGTTGAAGAGAACCTAAGGGAAACCGTTGCTTTTTTTCCATTTTTCTGGAACGGAAATGGACAATTGACTACTTGTAGAGTGCTCTCTCCTAGTTCCTAACCACCAGTCTGTAGATATTTCATCTTACAGATCAAGTGGTAGTCCCTAGAAGTTATCAAGAAAGATTTGTAGCACCTTTGCTGAGCCCAGTTTTGGAACAAAGCAAGTTTGACAATACACTGTCTTAAACAGACACTGCCCTTTATGCCTTTCAGAGGAGAGAATCTGGTCCCACCAATAATATCTCTGTATAAAGACAGTGCCCATCATACTGGTGATCATTTTCAGAGCTATGTATAAGTGGCACACATCCAGCAGCCACCTTTACTAATGCTCCCCTGGCTTAAAATCTATTAAAGCATTCCTGTTAGTGTCATGATGCAGTGTTGCCCAATACAGCTTGTGATTTTGTCTCATAAAATGCTCGTCAGCTCCAACTTCCCTTTTAGGCAGCACCCACTTCAGGACACGTGTCTAGTGCCATATGGCAGTGTTAGGAAGCAGAAGAGATAAGAACTGTAGGAAACATTAATACTCCAGTGATCCTTCCTTCCTTTCTTCCTGGAGATGCACGTTTGAACTTTTTCACTCAAAAAATTGAGCCTGGAAACAAAGACAGTTTGGAAGATCTTGACACCAGATCACCAAGAAAAGGCAGAGTCAAAAGATTCTAATCTCTCCTGTTCTGAAATACCGTAAGATTTCTTTTCACAAAAGGAAAATGTGAAACGGAAGAACACCAAATTTAGAAATAACTTGAAAATTTGCAATCTTGCCTGTTGCTGAATCTCATCAAAATTATGGAATCATAGGATGGCTTGTGTTGGAAGGGACCCCACAGTCCATCCAGTTCCAATCTCCTGCTGTGGGCCAGGTTGCAAACACCAGCTCAGGTTGCCCAGGGCCCCATCCAACCTCACTTTGAATGCCTTCAGAGTTGGGGCATCCACTGCTTCTCTGGGCAGTCTGTACCAATGTCTCATCACTCTGAGTAAAGAGTTTCCTCCTAACATCACTTAAACCTCCCCTTTTTTAGTTTAAAGCCATCCCACCTTGTCCTATCATTATTAGACCATGTAAAAAGTTGGTCCCCCTACTCCTTATAAGACCCCTGCAAGTACTGGAAGGCTGGAATTAGGTCTCCCTGGAGAAATCTCAAAAACTTGAGGTAGATTTAGAAAAGAAGATGGAACACTTACATGACTGACACCTGACCAAATCTGGATTCTTAATAACAATTAGGCTTCTTTTCCATTGGCTTTAGTAAGACTATGTCAGGTTTCAGTCATAAAAACACCTATAGAGAGGTGAATAGATGTATATTGCCTGTATGAGAAAGTGCTGTTTGTTTCACTTGGTGCAAAGCATCATGCAAGTACATAATGAAATTCACTAAAGACTTTTTATATGTTGAAACAGACTTTTCACACTACAGAGTGTATGCAGGGAGATATCAAATTCAGAAAGATAGGCTGCAGAGGTACAGGAGTGATTTGAATAGATTTCTGCTGTAAGGAGTGGTAGAGAGAAAAGCAGGGGATGTTGCAACTCCAGAAGGTTAATACCTTCCCCAGAAGCAGTTGCCCTTCTACACCTGCCTGTCAACTGTTCCTTGGTGATGCTGGCAGCAGCACTGAGCTTCTCTTACAGGAACTGTAACCAGGTGAATTGAGTAGCAAAGCCAGGTGCTTATCAGCTCAGGAGCTGCTCTAGGCAGCCGCCTACTACACTGCACTCCACATAGTACACTGGGGAGCCATGCTCAGATCTGACTTCTATCAGCAAGATAATGTTTCCCAGATAAGAAGCCTTGCTTGCTTCAAGCCTGAGATGAGATCAGAATCAAGCTGTGGCAGTTGCTGTAATTGAAGTTGTGCTTCAATTTCAGTGTTACCTCAGTCGAGACAAACTTGGGGACCCACGAGTCTCAGGAAAAGGCCCACTGGTTACTTAGCAAATATTTGCCTATGTGTCTCAAAGGAAGAGACAACCACTGGAAAGCATGCAGCCCTCTTCTTCGCACACACATTACCAAGACCCTTTTTCTAAGCCTGTACCCACTTTGTAATGTTTGAAGCTGTAGTCTTATTACAAGCAGATGTCTTTGTCTATTGGTCAACAACGATTGCAATATGTTAATCCTCACAGCCACTTTAAAACAACAAAATGCATGACCCAAACTTGACTGTTCTGAAATTTGTTGGCCATCTGAAGTCACTGACCATTATTTCCCATCAGGTAGCAGTAGCTTTTCAGGATACCTGCTGAGGTCCTTGTACACACATTTCAGAAGAAAAAATAGCTATTACAAAAAAAAATAAAAAATGAAAAGAAAAAAAAAAGATTTCTCTGCTATAACTTCTCTTTTTATTAAACATAGTAGGCCATCAAATTATGCTGAGATCATTGCACCAAAGTGAGTATACCACTACCTATTTGCTTCTCTACTAATTATAGCAGGAATGTTATACTTTATAATAATGTTGCCAAGCATGACATATTTAACATAGCATTTCAGTCAGGGGGAATGGATTCATGTAATAAAGATCTTCTGATAATAAGTGCATGCAATCTGAGGGTACCAGCTACGTTCAGCAACCCAATAAGGCTGCCAAATGTCAGGTAATTTTTTGTTTTATTTCTTGTACACTGGAGGACTTTGTCCTTCAAAATTAATGACAAGTCACTCCTTTACCTCTTTTTTTACAAATACTAGAACTAGTCACAAATTTTCAGAGGCGTTTTTTCTTCCTCCCCTTAAAAACAGCCTTTGTTGAGCAGCTAGCTGCAAGTTAAAGCAGAACTTTGCAGAGGAGGAGAATGGAAAGAACATTGAGGAGGATGTGTCCATGATGGTGCCAGTGGACAGAGGATTTCAGCTCTCCTTGACATCATTTGGGATCTGATTCCCTTTTGGTTTAATTTAATGAGGATGTGAACTATCTGAACAGCAGCTCACCCTGCAATGAAATAGCTAAAAAAACTTCTGCCCTTTAAGCATTTACATTTTCATCCTAAAATCTGCACCACTGGCAAACTGATATTTTCTCTTTCTGGGTTACGGTGTACAGGCATTGTCATATATACTAAACAGAAATCAGTATCAAAGAGTTTCAGGAGCAAAAAGCATTTTGGGAAGAAAAAAGAAAAAGGATAAAGCATTAAGCATGAATGTGATGTAGCATTTAGCCTAAACACTTACAAATCTAATTTTAGAAACTTAAACATGGAATTCTTAAGGCATAGAGTTAATTCCTGAGACACATTTTACCTAAGCTATAGAAAAGAATACAATGGGAAAGCTGTAGATTAAATTAAATTGGGCTTAAAGCCTTCATATTCAAGAGTTTTATCTTACCTGGATTATCACTCTGTTCTGCACGCTCTGCAAGATACAACTGTAAAGGAAAGAGCATAAATACAGTCCTCAGGTGGACCTTACTTGGGGGAAATATGAAACTTTGGAAAAGTTTTTGGTTCAATATTTCTGCTATCTGTATTAAAAAAAATAAAAATAAAAATAAAAATCAATAGCTGCACTTCCCAATTAAAATACATCAGCTTACAGAGCATACTTGGGTCTCAGTTCATATATTTTTTTGTCTTACTTATAATGTGCATTATATGCCCACATATGCCACATATGCATATATAAAAGTATACATATATACATGGGTATGTGTACACATAGAGATGCAGAACGGAGAAAGTACTCAGAGTTTTGCAAAAGTAGTTGGTTCTTAATTTCTGAATTGTGGAGCCTTTACAAAAGCAAGCTTTTTTCCTTCCTTCCTGAATTTCATAGAGAAGACTTTACCGAAGTTCAAATTATGAATTTGTAGGTTAAATGAGCCCTACGGAAGGCCTACCTTTCCACAGATTTTAGGTTAGTGCTCTTAATCTTTTCCTTTCCTGGTATAAACCTATTGGTTTATTTTTCCTACCTCCCTAAAAGCACCTGATCTAATGGAACCTGTAAATTATAAATAATGACTATTGGCAAAGAGTATTGCTAACGCAATGACAAAAAAAAAATTACTGTTCATTAAAATCTCCTTTATCCCAAATGGTCCATCACAAAATACTGTTTTCATTTCTATTTCAGCTGTGTCCAACTGCCCCAGATAGACCCTGCCTACTCACTAAGCACTGTCCCGGTTACCTTGGGCCTTAAGGTGACGAATTACTTCAGATGCTTTTCAGATGCTGGCATGCACCAGCAGCATGATCCAAACCTCACTAAGACTAATGCAAGGAATCCCATTGACTTCAGCAGGTTTTGGATCAGGCCCCAAACACAGAGAAAATCCCAACAGCAAAACAGCTAAACGCGGTACTGACTCTGAAAAGCATCACACACCAACATCAGCAGCACTCTCATGCATCCAAAACATTTATTTTGCTTTTTTTGTTAATCTCCTTAATGCAATGCAATTTCAAGCATTGACGTGCTATGCTGCCTGCTGCAAAACCTATGACTCCACATGCTAAGACAGGACGGTTTAAAAAAAGAAACAGAACCCTGAGCAGAGCGGCAAAGAAAACATCAGCGGTAGGGGACTGGAAAGCCTGAGAATGCCTGAGAATGGAAAAGGAAAAGGAAAACAGATCTGAGTCGTAATCCCAGGAAAGAACGAGGAGCAGCCCTGTCCCACAGATATAAAGGAGGAGGAGGAGGCAGTTAGTGGGGACGACGGGGGGGTCACTGCATGCCCCGCTCGCCTGCTGACTGTTAGAGCAAACTCTGCAGCTTACCTTTGAAAACACAAAACCAAAATACCAACCCCAATTTTCACTCGGTTGTGCTATGTGATCAATATCATCCCGGCAGCAGGATTTTCCTCCACTTAGTGAAGCAGTTCCGAGCCCTGGAGTGAATTATTTTTAGGTTGGTGATGGGAAGATCAGCTGCTGCCTCCTATCGAGTTTCCAAAGCGCACAAACGCTGCTCGTCTTTCTCACACGCCGAAGGGGGCAGGAAGCTGGGAAGAGACAGGCAAGCAAGAAACACCAATTTTTCGCCTCCTGCAGCCGCAGTCCCCTGGGATTTCTTCTGCTTGCTTTTCTTTTCATTTTTACTCATTGGAGTGGTAAGAATCCGAGAGGCTGCACTGCAGTGCACAGGCTATGGCCAGATGGGTATCCTAACATAATTGACTTGGACAAGGTAGTTGTCAACTTTTGGCAGGCATGGGAGCTTCAGCTTTTGAGGGCTTTTTTTTTTTTGTTTTGATTTGGATTAGATAATTCGATTTTGACAACATAATTTTGTGCCTTATCCATCACATTGAGCAGAAGCAAATGCATAAATCTACTCAGTTATTTCACTTCACCGTAGATTCCTCCATACTCTTTTCCTTGGACAGCTTTTCTTTTGAAATAGTTTTTAAAAACTTGACATAAAATGCAAAACAAATGTTATGCTTATTCCAGGGATGAAATTTTCTACACAATTGTTCTTATTTACAATTTTTGCAGCACTGAAAGTTGCTGCCTTGCACAGGGGCAGCTCTGAAAGTAATGCCTCTTATTTTATTTTGTTGGCCCACGACATCTGTGTGTTTCGGCAGTGGCAACAGTGACCATGGGTCACCTTCATTGGTGCAGATTTTTACAAGCAGGGCATGCAAGCTCTTGCTCATTACTGTTGAAAGTGCATAGCTAATGGTGGAGACTATGTTACAAAATACTGTATTGTAGCTGAGAATTTTCTCTATCAAATAGTGTTATTGTGCTCCTTGTATCTGCTATAGTTTCCATGAAAATAAATAGGAGGTATTGCTTTCATAGTAAATGACATATATGTTTCTTTATTAAAAGATCCCTAGAGATTCCTTTGTTTAGAGATCTCTAGGCTGCCTACACACAGCTGGCTGGTTTGTTGTCTATTTTCTTTCAGTGCCACTGAACCAAGATAGCCAGGGTGCAGGTATTCCATCACGACCGTTTCATGCTACCAAGTCATAAAGCTTGAGGCCAAAAATGGCAAAGGTCCTTGAGTCAGATCTGGGACCTGGTGGTAGCTCAGAGTGCTTGAGAGCACGGTGGTTCTGAGTCTGAGCAGCAGACCTGGAGGTCTCTGGGACAGTTTGCACAGACTCGGCAGGACCCAAAGGCTGCATCCAGATCAGTGGGGAGCAAATGGTTACCAGTGGATTGTGATTACAACGTTTTCATTCTATGAAAAGTATTCCAGAAAACTCTTGAGCTGAAAATGTAGGGGGGTGATCAAATCCATCCATGTAGGGGGATCCATCCAGATCTTGATAAATGCAGTTTTTCCTTTTTCTATGGTTTTTTTAAATTATTATTTGTTTTCCTTCTGACTGCAGGGTCATGAAAGAGGAGACCTCAGCTCTATAGAAAATTGCTGCCTTTTGATAGTTCCCATTGACTTGAAACATCAACTCACAATTACACTGAACAACTGAGATAGTCTTCAGTCATCCTACACAGCAATTGAAATGTTTTACTTGCTTTTCAGGTTTTTGTTAAGTTTCCTTCCCTCTCATGTGTTGACACTCAGTGCTTTAGGAGGAAGGGTCTGTGTTCTGTTTTAAATCCTTTTTTTCATTAAAGAGTTTTTAAAATGAAATCTTTAACATGTGGCATTTCTGAAAATAGCTATAATTTCAGACCCAAGTGAGTGAAAGTTATGATTAGACCTTTAATATGAAAATCTTATTCACTCATTTCCATCAAATTGTTTTAAAAAGGAAGGGAAAAAAACAACAAAATAAATGAAAACAAACATAGCAGCTGCCACATAAATAATTTTGCTGTTTCCTAAATGAAGTTCTTTCATTTTTCCTATGTGACAAGCTAAAAGGTTTTGAAATGCACATTTAAAAGGATTAAGGAAAGCAGAAAAGGAAAACTCTGAAATGTCAGAAAACTTTCTGTTCTGCTCCAAAATATTGGTTGCTATTTGTTTGGTTGTTTTTTTGGTTTTTTTTTGCATTTGTCAGAAAGAAAAAATGAACAAACAAACAAAAACCAAATAGGAATTCAAAATGGTCCAAGATGCATTTGAATCTACCACTGGAGGGGAAAAACAGGACAGTGTTTGGATATGTCTCTTTGATCCCCTCTCCCAGTCTCATGTGAACATCCCAAAGGCCCAACAGCCACTGCTCTACAGTTCCAGCTCACACTGCCTCCCGCCCAACCCTGTCCCCAGTCCCAACCTTGTTACTGTCCCCATCTGGACACTGGATCTGCAGAGTTGGGAGTGCAGTGCCATGACTAC
Organism: Odontophorus gujanensis; assembly: GCA_013399175.1. Classification (NCBI taxonomy): domain Eukaryota; kingdom Metazoa; phylum Chordata; class Aves; order Galliformes; family Odontophoridae; genus Odontophorus; species Odontophorus gujanensis. Next base: position 104,899 of record VXAB01009625.1, read on the forward strand.
TTTATCTGGTGATTCAGAGAGGAAAATGTGTGGGTCTTACAAAACCATGGAGTTTGGGCTGCTGGCTCTCAGGCAGGCAGCAGTCAAATGCGAGAGCCCATTATGATGCTGGTGATGGTTTCCATGCTGCTTGCAGGTTTGTGTCAGACTGAATCAGCTGAACCCAAGGGGATCTAAATGATGGATGAATGCTAGGAGTGGGAAAAGGTTTTAATAGAGTAGCACTCACTTATGTGAGTCCAATCTACCGTGGCTGCACATTAATCTGCCACAGCTCCCTTCTGAGCATTTTCCACTATAATTGTCTTGGATTCTTTAACTCACTAAGCAACAAAAAGTACTATACTCTGGACACAGTTCACATCATGAGTTGTTCAAGAAATGAGGAGTCCCAACTACAGCTCTCATAGCTTTTTCTTGTGTTGCAGGTCAGTCCACAGATCTCCCTCTACATGCATTTCATGGCTCACTGTCACTCTCAATCAAGTAATAAAATTATGGAACCATGGAATCACAAAATCTGTTTGGGTTGGACAGAACCTCAAAGATCACCCAGTTCCNTATTATTTCAAATATTTTCCATAGCTTTTTAAGAAGTTATTATTCCTTGTTTCTATGGGGAAAAATGTTGTGGAAAATATATACAGCAAAAGTTCAACAGAGCAACTTAAGTAGAAAAGAATTCTGTATGGAGAACTACAAGAAAATCCCAGACCTCAGACTTCATCACTATAAAAGGTGTACAAAGCCACAGAGCTTGAGCAGGGATTTACCATTCTTCTGATCTCTGATGTGCAGCACAGTGTAAGTGGTGATTCCCAGGCACCAAATGCAATGCTATGTTTATCTTGGTATTTTGAAATCCTGTCTGAATTGGGGTGAAATGTTGCAGTTTATTCAGAGGTTTGCACTGCTGCGTGTATCTGGGTTGCTTCTGCTCAAGGCTCATAAGCACAAGGCTGAAACAACANTTTGCAAGGCCCTATCCAACCTGACGTTGAATAACTCCAGGGATAAAATCTTCCACACAATTGCCCTTATTTACAATTTTGGCAGCACTGAAAGTTGCTACCTTGTACAAGAGCTGCTCTGAAAGTAATAACTCCTATTTTATTATGTGGGCCATAAAGTCAGTGTGTTCCATTAGTGGCAACAGTGACAGAGGGTCACATCTGCTAGTGCTGCTTTGTTAAAAACATGGCATGCAGTTCTTGTTCATCACTGGTGAAAATGCTAATGGTGGTGGTTGTGTATTGTAGCTAAGAATTTGCTCTATTAAATAGTGTTATTGTACTCTCTGTATCTGTTGTAGTTTCCATGGAAATAATTAAGAGACATTACTTTCAGAGCAACATTTGTAGACGTGGCCATAGTTTGCCCCACACAAGCCAGGGAGCTGGACGTCAATGCTTTAAACCTATGTGTATCATTTACACAAAAGCTTTTTGCTAAGAAAACTGTATAGGCAACTCTGGGAGTAAATTATATATGCCGTGGTCTATCAAGTATTTATTTTACTTCTAAATTTGTCACAGTACTGAATGCTAGAAGTGCTGTGTCAGACCTCCTACCATCATATAGAAAGACCAGACTGACACAGATTCAAGATTAATTTTATTTTTTGCCAACAGTCTTATTTAAAAGAAAAAGGTTTCATACTGTTGCAGTTTTACCTTAAAAAATAGATCAAGAATTGTCAATGAAATAGCAAAACATCAATCTATTTTAAAAGATTTNACACATCCTGCATGATGCTTCCTCACAGCAGTTTGCCAGGGGCTGATATCGACAATACAGATTTGTTGTATGTTGATCCTAAAACTTCATTTCTACAGCAGCCAAGCTAGCAGTCTGACAAAAATGATAAAACTATACTAGGAAGAGGATCATTTTCTCCCAATGAAGTAAACAAGGCACCTACCTTGACTAGTCCCTTTTTTCAAATTCTGTCTTGTAGATACATCATAGTCAGAAATTAAAAATATTTTTAGGCGGCTAATTTCAGTGTGAATGCCTGAAAGGGGATCACAGAATGCAGAACTCTCCTCAGACAGGATTAGATTGGTGATGACTGATTACTAATGTCTGAGAGTGGGTTCCCTATTCTGAATTTGGACAGAAAAAGACATTTTTAGACGTTAATTCTTTCCATCCTAAAGCAAGGATGCATCTTAAAGCAGATACTGGGAATTCATTCACATCTGGATATGACTATTTCACCTCACAGACTAGCAGAGTCCATATGATTGTGCTAGGCAAAAGTGATTCTCACACACATAGAACTAGGGAAGTTGATTCCTGCTGCTTTGCTATGTTTAAAAATGAGAATTATGATCTTAAATTACTGGAACATTTTTGGAAGTTGTATCTTGTATCTATTTCTTCTCTTTTTATTTTTAAGATATGGAAATAACATATCAGCATGAGATATACTTTCATGAGAGCACTTCATGTTTTTATGCATAGCAAGAGAGTCTAAAAGAATGTGATAGAAATGGCAGTAAACATAACAAATATCTAGTAGAAGTCATCCTCACCATTATTACTAGACTGGTAGAACCCACACAATCCCCCTCCAACATCTCTTACCATCCCTGACAGTAACTTTGAAATGTGTCAGTCATACTTGAGCACTGCTATGTTCCATGTTCCATTACACATAAATGTGTAAACGCAAGAAAAGATGAATGATCAAAACTACAAGAAATATAGGAAAAGACGGAATTCATTTGCTTATGCTAACCCAAAATGTTGACATCTGCTGTATCCAAAACACATCATTTGTTTTGTTATTACCACCGTATATAACATATCCTTCCAAAAGCCACTACCATAATAGGATGCATTCAATCGTTATGAAGATCCATATCATTTTTTTTCCTCTTTCCAGGCAAGATAATGTAGTACAGCCTCCTGCTTTTCTGAAACAAATCTTTAACCATAAAGGGTCCTACATCTGCCTTTTATCTAAATCCTTAAAGTTCAGTCTCTGAAGTTACATATCACAAATTTGGAAGCTTCTTAATAAAGTTTCTGTTCAGGTTTCTGGGACTAAAGACAGACATATTAAAATTCACTTATATTGAAAAGGTAAAAATTCCAAATATATGTAAAATTCTGTATATATTTAAAATTAGCATGATTACACTTTATGTTGGATTTGAATTAATTACCTACTGTCTGGATAATTTAATTGCTGCAGTATAAGTGTAGTATCTGAGGAAGACTTAATGTGTTTTTTGACTTACCAACCACTCTTGCAGTGAGTACTAAATGCTAACTACCTTTCTATTTTTCTTTCCTCGTTGATGCCATCTGTGACCTTTGCTGGGAATCAGGAAATGACAACATAAGTCTAAAGTATATCTTACCGTACACAGAACTTTTATTATATCATATGGTTATAAGGGTTAAAATCTGTAACAGAATTTAGTCTGATGCATTAAGGTTAATTTAAAATATTTCTACTTTACAGTAGGACACATCGATGATATGGCAGTGAAAGGCAATGTCTTAACAGAACACAAAGAAGAAAATTAACAAAAACAAATAAAAAATATCCTAAATCATTCCGTGACAAGCACACTGGAGAAACACCACATATCAAGGAATGTTTGGCCCTCTGTCTCTCCGAAAACACTTTCTGAAGCTCCTCAGTAGGAATACCTAAGGTACCTCTGTAATTCTTCATCATGACCCCATAACAGCAGACTGACAACATGGTCAAAGGGTTTGTTTAAGTACAGAAAAAGAGTGATAAATTGTTACCAGCACAATCAGGTCCAGTTTCAAGACAGCAATAAAGGTGAAGCTATGTTGTACTAAATGGTAGAAAATACCAGCCTTTGGGGTGGAAATAACAGCTCCAATAGAACAGTAGTAGAAAACTAACTCCACAAAGTGCATAGTGCTTCCAGGCAGACTCTTGGCAGCCAATGTAAGATTTATTAGTGTGACTTCAGGGTGATTTATATCATATTTGCCGCAATAAAGCAAATGGTCTGAGAAATGTACAAGGGAATTAAACAGAAATTCATTAGTGTTCAGTCCCTGTTTTACATCTTGTCCCTGCAATATTCATGGACTTGATAGGGAGCACTACCCCATTTCAAGTAGACGAGCAGATTGTTTTGTAACCTTGCATATGAAATGCTGACATGCTGAGGCAATATGGACATCATCAAAAAAATACGACCAGAATCTTTCCAGCAACATTTTCAGCTTGTGAGTCTGTTTGTAAACTGACTGCACATGATCCTGCATGCAGCCATTCAGATGAATCAATGTATCCCTCATCCCAACTATCTCAGGGTGCAAGCTAGTGTATACATGAGTATGCATTATCACTTATCATTCTGGTCACAATTTAAAATGAACTCTATTTGTGCAACTGAGATCCAAATCTGGTTTACAGAGACTTCAAATAAAGAGTGTTTTATTATCTACAATGAGACAGATCCTTTGGACCAACTTGTAGAAACTGCTAGATGTGTTGGAGGGATGCCTGAGACCGGTATAATATTATTGATAGTGCTTTTGAAACATCAGGCAACAGTCATTAGTTACAGGAATCATACATGTATTATATATTACACCTGAAATGGTATCTTCAGAATGTAGAACTCCCATATCCCTTTTCAGAAAATCCTAAATAGAAACATGAGTTCATGAAACTGGAATGCAATATGGTCAATATGTTTTTCATACATTGAGTTTTGTCCTGATCAGCTAACATATATGCACATTCTTTTATTTCCACTCAGAAGAAGTGTAGAACACCACAAACAACCTTCCCTTTATCTGCTGCCATGGCAATATTACGTTGCTGGGGTAAGTAGCTAATGATATTCTGATTAGTGTAGTTCCACAGAGCAGGGAAACACTGTAAGAAAAAGAGAGGAAAAGAACAAAAAAAGGACCGTTCTAGGAGAATTTTTGAGGAAAAATACAGCTGCACACTGCCTTTTTACCTACACTAAGTAGACAGTCCTGTAAGACAAGATATTATAAGGTAAGACTGGATGTTTGGCTAAAGCAGTTCTAAAGGAGAGATCCAAGGAGAAAAAAAAAAAGATCAGTTTCAGAACACAACAGAATAAAGATGAGGACAGGCAAGTCAACTGTGTGACAACTGCATTCAGATGTTTCCTAAATTCATATGCTACCTGTGGTTGGAAAGGGTACTTTTTTCTGATCTTTATCATTCAGCTCAAGTAACAAGTGTTTAATCAAACTGGCTCTATACTAGCTGATAGGAAATCCACAACAAGGATATTTGTTTGAAATTCTGCTTTTAAAAGCTTGTTAAAAGAAAAACATTAAAATATTTTTGTAGTTTTTTTCTTACAAGAAATACAACCTTTTTTCTTTAATCTTTTTTTCCCTGTTTTATTTTCTCTCTTCTTTTTGTAGCAAAATGCAGAGAAAGAAGCTGGAAAATCTTCAATTTGGCATTTTGGGAGTCCTTACTATGTTTTATTTGCTGAAATGAGCGTTCTAACAAAAGTTTGAGAAGTCTAATGCAAGAAAAATATATATTTCTGATTCCTATGATGTTTGTTTCAACATTCTTAAGAATATTAGATGCTAACTTTAGACCCCATGTTTTGAAAACCTTAACTTCCCTTCAGAATCAGTGTTTAACACTGTTAAGTAATTTCTTATTGAAGCTGGGAGGAAATGCTGATTCCTGGCGCCCTTGAGAATCAGATTTTCTGAGAAACTAGCCAGAGCTGGAAAAACACATATATAACTCTTGGAAAAAATAAAAAATAAAAATAAAGAAGATGGGGAATGATTTGGATGATGAAGTTACTTAATGTACTAACACACTGTATTATTTCTAAAGAGCCAAATATAGTATGATTCTGATAAATAAAACAAAATTAAATGCTGTTTTGTAATACATTACATTCCCACCGTATTTGCCCCAGTTTCTATACCCACTCTAATCAGCTGAAAACAGGATTATTGTTCAGAAAGATTTCTCTTTCAAATTCACATTTCAGATTTAACCATGAAAATTTACAAAGCCTGTAGCAATAATAGTCCCCTTACCAACAATTTTGTATTTCATTATCAACAATCCCCAATAAAAATGTTAATACAGAATCCATCATCTGTAACAACATTTCTTTTAGATTTTTTCAAGAAGTGTTGAAGTTGCTGCAATCTCAGAAGGTAAAAAATCACGTACATTCAATGCCAAATACAAAAGTATAAATTTATAAACTTTATCTTGCACAGACAGAAGTCTTTAATCAAAGTGAATTTAGCTACATGTAAGGTTCCTGGCATGGAACAGTACATAATGATCCTTATATTTTAATCTCCTTTTCATACATAACTTGAAGCACTGCACACTGGTAACAGGTGTCCTCTATCTGTGTAAGGAGCTTAGAAGAAAGGAGAGCGATAATAGAATCATAGTATAATAGAAAGGTTTGAGTTGAATAGGACATCAAAAATTACCTAGATTCAAACCCCTGCTGCTGGCAGGTTCACCAGCCATTAGACCAGGCTGCCCACAGCCACATTCAGCCTTGCCTTGAATGCCTCCAGGGATGGGGCATCCACAACCTTTCCGGGCAACCTGTTTGAATGCATCACTACCCTCTGAGTGAAAAACTTCCTCCAGGTTCCCCTGATCCAGGAGAAAGTTCTTCCTCCCCATGAGCAGTGCTTGCTATCAGATCCCGTAAGTGTCACTCCCTCTAGGTTCTAAGAAACACATCAATGAATACCAAAAGTTCTTGGTTTGAAACAAGAGAGTATCTGATTAGGAAAATTGGGAAGAAAGACATGAGGCTGCTCAGCCTGAAGGGAAAAATGACTGTCAAAGGAGGTGGGTGCAAATCATCATGGTCAGCACAGCCATGGCCCAGCACCAGGAGGAGATCCAGATCCAGAAGCGCAGCCATCCCTTTCAAGCTCTGTATGCATTTGCACCATGAGGCACAAGATATCTAGCCTAATAAAAATCATTATTTCCATGTAAAAGATCTATTTCCAGGTAGTTTTTTTTTTTTTTTTNATCTATCACAAAAGTTATATGGCATGTATTCAAGTGAGTTGCCTTCCCAGCAGCAATTACAAGTGTGATATGGCCCATGCTCTGGTGTTGTCTGGGCAGTTCAGAATGATTACTTGTGAACCAATGGGTTGGAGTGTGAGAATCATCTTTGAAAAATTTCCCTTGTAGTGAGGCAGGAAGATCGTACGTGCTGACCTGAGCACTGTCATACGCACTGCAGCTGCACTGAGGCAAATGACCCTACAGAAACGTGACACAAAATATCCTTGGGTCTGAGAAGACAGTTAGCTGAACACAGGGCCACGAGAGAAACAAGAACTGTCTGACTCTATTGGCCACTGCGTAAGCAGCGGGGAGCGGGAAGCAGATTTCCTAATAATGTGAATTGCAAAGGTAGACAGGAGACCCTGATCTCTGCCTGATCTTTTGTACAGACTTCTGTGATTCACATGCTCATAGAAAAATTACTGAGAGTACTATTTATCTGACCCTGAAAAAATGATTTTCTGGCCATGCATGTGCTTTCTATCCAGGGCTTGCTCTGTGGGTCATCAGCCAGCAGTGAGGTTGGAAACAGGAACTGATCCAAACAACAACACTCTACTGTACTTGTTTCCCATCCAGCCTGAGTCCTAGATACAGAGAGAGTGTTTACATTGAAAGGAAGAGTAACATGCGCATAGAAGTGAATCATTTCATTAAAAGGAAACTGCCATCTGGGCTGTACCTGAATGTTTGGGTCTGGAAGAAAAGGAAATAAAACTCAACACAATCATAAAATTATTCAAAAAGATAATAATTAGAAACTGAAAACTGTAATAATCACGTCTGCAGAAGCTTTTCTTGTGTAGTAATCATAGATACCTGCTTGGAAATCTTTCTCCAGTAAAAACAGCTGTCGATTTTACATAGTTCTTCATGGGCACACATCATCATCAATACTGGAGTACAAAGGGTAATTTCGCAGAGTTCTTATTCCAACTCCTGATGACCATTTTCTCTGCTCATTTTATTTCTGAACAGTACGATGTTAATGTTGCGACAACACTGCCACTAGATGGCAGTGTTCCCACCAACTGCCAAAACGCCAAGCAAACGCTCCTCTTGGGCGTTAATTATGATTTATATGACTCTTACAGAAGAATCTTCAGGAGACATAACAGAATATGAGCTATATGAACACGTAACTTAAATCTACTACTTTACACAGAGGAAAGTATAAATTGTTCTATACTAGGTACAAATAAAGCAAGCTATGTTCTGATAAGACCACGATTTCAAATCACAGATTTCTCATCTGCTGAGAAACAAGATGCAAAGCCTTGCAGTTGGCAGACCTAAACCATTAGTAGCAGCCAGGGATGGTCCATGTCAGACAAAAAGGAAGAACTATACACAAATTCCTATGCTTAGGTAAATATGTAAAAGAAACATGCATTTCATAAATGTCTACTATGGGAAAACAGGGGCCACAGATTGAGGGTGTTTATGGACTCAGACAGATAGACTATTTAAAGACCCAGTGCACAGATAAAATAGGAGAGTGGGCTGCTAAAGTTGTACAGATTTGTTAAAAAATAATATTAAGTGTGCTATGAACCCATTATGAGTGGAAACATATGTGCGTGAAAGCATCAGAGGAGACAGCAGAGGGGTAAAGGAATAGCCTGTACTGCTAATGAAGAACACCATTCCCCAGACACTGTTCCCAGAGCTTTGTTCTCAGCAGTAAAATTGAGTAATGGGATGTTTAGGTCAAGGCCCAAAGGCCTGCACTCTGATAAGAGCTCAGCACAGATGACTTGTCTGCAGAAGATGCTGTATACTGACAACTGGAAGATGGCAACGAGGTTTCAGTATATGACATACAGCATTCCTTTTCCTGCTGGCCCATCTGAAAAACAGATGTGTATTTCAAACAAATGAGAAAAAATGTGCAAAAGCAGCAACTTCGTCTAAGATTATGGAGACTAAAGTAAGCAAAATCCCAAAACAAGGGACCCATTCTATAAAAAGCTTTGTTCCTGAAAGGTTAGAAAGTTCTGTCAAGGTTTTCATCACCAGTAAGAGAAATGATGAGCATTTGACAGTGTTCTTTGCCGACTGCGTTGCACGTAGGTAGTCCTTGCCATCTAGGTGCTTCTAATTATATTAAATAAGAGTGCATGAGAGTGTAATCTCTGGGGGAAGGTTAGTTAAAAGGCATGAATATCTTTTAAGTAGGAGGGAACTTTTGAGGAAGATTTTAGACAAAGCCACAGCTAAACCATACTAAAGAAGACAGTTCAATAAACAAACAATAAAGTTAACAAAGATCTTTGCAAGTCTGAATTAGGGGAAGATTTTGTTTAGCACATCTGGTCAGGAATTTAACCTTCTCCATGCAATCAGGTCACATTAACCTGGTATTTCCTGGTTATTTCCTTCACACTGATCTGACTCCAGAAGGATTTCACAGACTTTAAGTGATCTATCTAGGGTTCAGTGCATGGAAGGCAAGATTTAGATCTCTGAATTTTCCTGTTGCCGCAGAAAGGCGTAGAGAAAGTAACTTTCAGTTCACTCAGATGTAGTGTGTCCCTGAATCACTGACAGAGGTTCCCACTACATGCTTTCATGTGTCTCTCTTATCTGTTTCTGTAGTACTCAGTGTTAGGTGTGTTCCAGAAAAAGACAGGAACCTGCAGCTGGAACCACCTGTGGCCCTACTGACATAAACAGAATTGCATTTCAGGCACACAAAATGAAATCCTGGTCCCACTCAGGTCAATGGCAGTTTTACTGTTGTTTTTAATAAGTCAAGTGTTCTCCAACATACCAGTAAGGCTCTGACTCATGAAGCCCCATTGTGAGCTTCAGAGAATCACTGTTACACGCTTTTTCCATCTTAAAGGCTAAGAGCAGTGTTGCAGTCAGCGTGAATGGCAGAAAGGGCAGATCCACAACAGGACGTTCAGAAGATGGAGGACATGGCCGACCCTATGATGAGCAGCTCAGTGGATGTTAGTCTGAAAGCAGACCCCAGTGGTCAGTATTAGTGATGATTCTTGTTCAGATACATCTGATACACATTGTTCTTAACTTACATACTGTCTATCAAAGCGTTGCCCAAACTATGCAAGAGATTAATAGCCATTCAGTGTGTTCTCAGGCACGTTCAACCCATGGTCCAGGGACCAAATGTGGTCCAGCCTAGATAACAATGCAGTCACCCCTTGCCCCATGCCATCATGACAGTGGCTGTGCCCTACAGAGTCCCAGAAACGAACCCATTACTCATAACATTCAAACATTGTGCTGTCTGAGCTGTTTCAGCTGAAACCAGAGCAAGGGAAGGGTGCATTTCAGTGTCACCTCAAGTTATGGCAAATAATAGTATGCGTTTTGATATGCTGGCTAAACACAGTCCAGTGAACAGAGAAAAATATGAAGCTGTGCTTTCTGTTATGACAAAGGAATTTTGACAATGGTTTCAAGATTACTGAAAAAAACACCAATTTATATTGTGACACCATTTTCAGTTGACATAAATAAATTACTTGTGAATTTTCAAATGGAATATATAGAGTTGCTATTAGAGATTCAACTCAAATGTGTGATCATGTCTCTTTATTGGGTCCTCTTGAAGACCAGGGAAAAATATCCCTCACTTCACAATCACATCTTATTCATGTCATCATTTTTCGACAGTGCACACATTTGTGAACAACTGTTGTCAAGGAAAAGTAAAACTTCATCAGAAGTCTAACGAACACTTTGACAACTCACTGGAAATTGCAACCACTGTCACTGAATCAGGTTGATTCTATTTTCAAAAAACAAGGCCAATAACTCACTAGTTTTATGTTTTTGTTGCCTCTTCTTTTTCTATGTCTTAATAAAAATATAAGTTAAAATAAGTTTTGCTACTTATATACATTAACAATATGATATATTCTATGATAGTTGCTCCAAAAGTAATGCCTCTTGTTTTATTATGTTGACCCACAACATCAAAGGTGGATGTTGGTGGTGACAGCAGCAGAGATTGAACCTTCCCACCAATATTCCATCACATTTTGTTGCTGTGTGATGGCAGCAAAAGGGGCAATCTGACAGAATCGTGTCTGACATGGAAGTGCTTATAAAGTAAAGGTGTGCCACTGAATTCCTCCATGAAGAAAAATTGCACCCATTGAAATTCTTTGATACTTGCTGAATGTTTATAGAGACTGAACAGCAGATGTGATCATAGTGAGGTGGTGAGTTCAACAGTGATGACAGTGACAGAGAGTTATCTCCACTAATACAGGTATTGACAAGCAAGACTTGGACTCTTGCTCACTTCTGGCAAAAATGTATGGCTAATAGTGGTAACTATGTTGCAAAATAGTGTTTTGTAGCTGAGAATTTGCTCTATCAAAGAGTTTCTGTGCTTACTGTATCTGTTGTAGTTATGATGGAATTAAACAGGAAGTATTACTTTTGGAGCTGCCTATGTATATGCAGCTCAAGACAGTTCCTCTTTACTCAGTGTGGCCCAGGCAAACCAAAAGGTTGGACATTCACATAGTAGAACATATCATTTTAACTGCGATTATAAGTAACACCTCAGCACAGATCTACGTAATACCTCAAGTTTTGTTCATTTGTCTCCCTGCTCTTAGGCATATACATGAACAAATCGACTTTTTTCTTGAGCAAAAACACAATGTGGTACTTTATAGTGACTAAATTGTGGTCAGAAAGGAAATTTGCAGATTTTATTATCCCCAGTGGAATAGTATGGCATGGAACATGTTTTCAAAATAGAGTTATTCCCACTAGTTTTGCTAGCATATCAGCATACTTCCTTGAAATGAGCCAGTTTGGTTCCACTTGTTCAGAGATAGTCCAACACGACAGGCTGTACAGTCATAAGACTGTACACCACATTATGTGATGTGGGAATGTCAGCTAGCACTGACAGGAGAGCTGAAAACCTCTCCTCCACTCTAGGAAACCTATGCCTGCAGGCTATTTCATGATTATATAAAACAAAGTACGTGTTCCAAAGGAACAAAGTATAATATTATTTGTTTTGTCCTTGGCAGCTCCATTATTAGAATAGCAAATGTTCTTTATCTTCAGAAGTGAGATGTCAGTACAAGTACGGAAAAGTCAGAATGTATTTAGGTTAGTAATACATATTCAGACTAGCTCAGAGTTGAGTTTCATCCTTGGATACTGTCACACTACATGATGTTATGATGTGGAATATCAATAATATAACAAAAATCATAAAACCACAACAGATACTTAAACAGTTGGCAGATGAAATCTGTGTTATCGAGCATAAAATGCTACCTGTGTTAAAAATGGAGGGAAAAAAATAGACTGGGAACTATCCACTATGTCTGCTTTAGCAAGTCCTGGGACATAGTAACAATTTATGCACTTTGAGTCTCAGTACAGAAGTGCCCTCTTGATCTGACCTAAAACATTGATGCAGTTGCATCTGGACCGTCAGTCTAATCCCTCATCTGGGAAGAATGCTGGAATAAATAACCAACAAGCTTTGGTAAGAATGTTATATATATATATATATATATATACACACGTATATATATATATATATATAAATTGCAGTCAATATTAACTTACCTACAACAAGTCACATCAATATAATTTCAGTTTACAAAACCAGGCTTGTTGCTACAGAAAGATGGAGCAAATCTCATACATACATCTTTAGTTTAGAAAAAGTCTTGACAAATCTCATGTACCTTCCACATAAATAAGCTGAGGGAACACAGTTTATGTTAAGATGTTTTAAGCTGGAGAGAGAACTGTTTCTTTTAGGAATAAATTCAAGATTCTGCATTTGCTCAGGTATTGCCAGATACAAAGACACAGCTGGGAGCTATCTGGTTGTACAACAACTCTTGCAGAAGCAAAGCAAACCACTGGTTGAATTACGCCAATATTGTGCAAGAAAAGAAAAACTATACAGCGATGTACAAAAGAAANTTGTGAGCTTCAGAGAATCACTGTTACACGCTTTTTCCATCTTAAAGGCTAAGAGCAGTGTTGCAGTCAGCGTGAATGGCAGAAAGGGCAGATCCACAACAGGACGTTCAGAAGATGGAGGACATGGCCGACCCTATGATGAGCAGCTCAGTGGATGTTAGTCTGAAAGCAGACCCCAGTGGTCAGTATTAGTGATGATTCTTGTTCAGATACATCTGATACACATTGTTCTTAACTTACATACTGTCTATCAAAGCGTTGCCCAAACTATGCAAGAGATTAATAGCCATTCAGTGTGTTCTCAGGCACGTTCAACCCATGGTCCAGGGACCAAATGTGGTCCAGCCTAGATAACAATGCAGTCACCCCTTGCCCCATGCCATCATGACAGTGGCTGTGCCCTACAGAGTCCCAGAAACGAACCCATTACTCATAACATTCAAACATTGTGCTGTCTGAGCTGTTTCAGCTGAAACCAGAGCAAGGGAAGGGTGCATTTCAGTGTCACCTCAAGTTATGGCAAATAATAGTATGCGTTTTGATATGCTGGCTAAACACAGTCCAGTGAACAGAGAAAAATATGAAGCTGTGCTTTCTGTTATGACAAAGGAATTTTGACAATGGTTTCAAGATTACTGAAAAAAACACCAATTTATATTGTGACACCATTTTCAGTTGACATAAATAAATTACTTGTGAATTTTCAAATGGAATATATAGAGTTGCTATTAGAGATTCAACTCAAATGTGTGATCATGTCTCTTTATTGGGTCCTCTTGAAGACCAGGGAAAAATATCCCTCACTTCACAATCACATCTTATTCATGTCATCATTTTTCGACAGTGCACACATTTGTGAACAACTGTTGTCAAGGAAAAGTAAAACTTCATCAGAAGTCTAACGAACACTTTGACAACTCACTGGAAATTGCAACCACTGTCACTGAATCAGGTTGATTCTATTTTCAAAAAACAAGGCCAATAACTCACTAGTTTTATGTTTTTGTTGCTTCTTCTTTTTCTATGTCTTAATAAAAATATAAGTTAAAATAAGTTTTGCTACTTATATACATTAACAATATGATATATTCTATGATAGTTGCTCCAAAAGTAATGCCTCTTGTTTTATTATGTTGACCCACAACATCAAAGGTGGATGTTGGTGGTGACAGCAGCAGAGATTGAACCTTCCCACCAATATTCCATCACATTTTGTTGCTGTGTGATGGCAGCAAAAGGGGCAATCTGACAGAATCGTGTCTGACATGGAAGTGCTTATAAAGTAAAGGTGTGCCACTGAATTCCTCCATGAAGAAAAATTGCACCCATTGAAATTCTTTGATACTTGCTGAATGTTTATAGAGACTGAACAGCAGATGTGATCATAGTGAGGTGGTGAGTTCAACAGTGATGACAGTGACAGAGAGTTATCTCCACTAATACAGGTATTGACAAGCAAGACTTGGACTCTTGCTCACTTCTGGCAAAAATGTATGGCTAATAGTGGTAACTATGTTGCAAAATAGTGTTTTGTAGCTGAGAATTTGCTCTATCAAAGAGTTTCTGTGCTTACTGTATCTGTTGTAGTTATGATGGAATTAAACAGGAAGTATTACTTTTGGAGCTGCCTATGTATATGCAGCTCAAGACAGTTCCTCTTTACTCAGTGTGGCCCAGGCAAACCAAAAGGTTGGACATTCACATAGTAGAACATATCATTTTAACTGCGATTATAAGTAACACCTCAGCACAGATCTACGTAATACCTCAAGTTTTGTTCATTTGTCTCCCTGCTCTTAGGCATATACATGAACAAATCGACTTTTTTCTTGAGCAAAAACACAATGTGGTACTTTATAGTGACTAAATTGTGGTCAGAAAGGAAATTTGCAGATTTTATTATCCCCAGTGGAATAGTATGGCATGGAACATGTTTTCAAAATAGAGTTATTCCCACTAGTTTTGCTAGCATATCAGCATACTTCCTTGAAATGAGCCAGTTTGGTTCCACTTGTTCAGAGATAGTCCAACACGACAGGCTGTACAGTCATAAGACTGTACACCACATTATGTGATGTGGGAATGTCAGCTAGCACTGACAGGAGAGCTGAAAACCTCTCCTCCACTCTAGGAAACCTATGCCTGCAGGCTATTTCATGATTATATAAAACAAAGTACGTGTTCCAAAGGAACAAAGTATAATATTATTTGTTTTGTCCTTGGCAGCTCCATTATTAGAATAGCAAATGTTCTTTATCTTCAGAAGTGAGATGTCAGTACAAGTACGGAAAAGTCAGAATGTATTTAGGTTAGTAATACATATTCAGACTAGCTCAGAGTTGAGTTTCATCCTTGGATACTGTCACACTACATGATGTTATGATGTGGAATATCAATAATATAACAAAAATCATAAAACCACAACAGATACTTAAACAGTTGGCAGATGAAATCTGTGTTATCGAGCATAAAATGCTACCTGTGTTAAAAATGGAGGGAAAAAAATAGACTGGGAACTATCCACTATGTCTGCTTTAGCAAGTCCTGGGACATAGTAACAATTTATGCACTTTGAGTCTCAGTACAGAAGTGCCCTCTTGATCTGACCTAAAACATTGATGCAGTTGCATCTGGACCGTCAGTCTAATCCCTCATCTGGGAAGAATGCTGGAATAAATAACCAACAAGCTTTGGTAAGAATGTTATATATATATATATATATATATACACACGTATATATATATATATATATAAATTGCAGTCAATATTAACTTACCTACAACAAGTCACATCAATATAATTTCAGTTTACAAAACCAGGCTTGTTGCTACAGAAAGATGGAGCAAATCTCATACATACATCTTTAGTTTAGAAAAAGTCTTGACAAATCTCATGTACCTTCCACATAAATAAGCTGAGGGAACACAGTTTATGTTAAGATGTTTTAAGCTGGAGAGAGAACTGTTTCTTTTAGGAATAAATTCAAGATTCTGCATTTGCTCAGGTATTGCCAGATACAAAGACACAGCTGGGAGCTATCTGGTTGTACAACAACTCTTGCAGAAGCAAAGCAAACCACTGGTTGAATTACGCCAATATTGTGCAAGAAAAGAAAAACTATACAGCGATGTACAAAAGAAAGTACAATCTGCAAGGCACACAAGGTACTAAATCCCCTGCTTCCCTCACTTGCAATGTTCTGTTTAATACTTGCATGCAGATGCAGAGTTCTCAGTACAGGAGAGACACAGACCTGCTGGAGTGCTACCAGAGAAGGGCCACAAAAATTGAAGGAATAGGCTGAAAGATCTGGGGTTGTTCAGCCTGGAGAAGGCTCTGGGGAGACCTGATAGCAACCTTTCAGTATCTAAAGTGGAGCTACCAGAAAGAAAGGAACAGACTCTTTTGCAGGGTCTGTGGTGATAGAACAAGGGGAAATGGTTTCAAGCTTGAAGACGGTAGATTTTGGTTAGATATAAGGAACAAGTCTTTTACAGAGATGGAGGTGAGGCACTAGAACAGGTTGCCCAGAGATGTTGTGGCCATCCCTGCAGATGTTCAAGGTGAGGCTGGATCAGGCTCTTGGCAACCTGATCAAGCTGTGGATGCCCCTGTTTAGTGCAGGGGAGTTGGACTGGATGATCATTAAAGGTCCTTTCCAACTCTAAGGATTTTGTGATTCTAATATTGAGTCCTACATTGTGAGCAGTCCAGATGAGAATAATGGGGATGACCAGAAGCATGGGAGATTTGAATTAGGAGAAAGACTCAGCTAACTCTCCTGCTCTTAGAGATGAAAAGTCTGAGTGTTTGAAATTGTGTTTATTTTCAAATAGGTAGCTGCCTGCTGTAGAGAGATATGAAACAATCTGTTCTCTATATCTGCTCTAGGCGAGACAGGAATTAATGAGCTCACACTGCAGTAAAGAAGATCGTTTATAAATGGTCTCATTTTCACAATGTGAAGAACCAAAATTCTCATTACTACTTAATATGAAGATGTTTTGAATATTGTAGCAGCAATGTAAGAACCTCTGAAAATAATGTAATAGAGCATATGGGACCTCTGCTGCCTTTCTTGGAATAAATACTTTAGAAAGAACAGAACAAAACCCCATGTTTATTCTTTTTAATGTTTCTGTTGTTTCCTCTCAGCTGATAAGAGCTGGGAGTGTTTCCCCTGGCACTGGCAGACAAGGTGCTCACATTCTGCGGCACATCTCCAATAACCCAAGGACAATTTCAGTAAACTGCATGTGACACAGTCCCATCATCGACTGGAGGGTAGTAGTTTCCAGGACTGACTTTGTAATAATAGAATCATTAAGGTTGGAAAAGACCTCTAAGACTGTGAAGTCCGACTGCCAGTCCATCTTCATCGCACCCAAAAACCATGTCCCCTCAGTGCCACATCTACACATGTACTGAACACCTGCAAGGACGGTGACTCCATCACTCCCCTGGGCAGTCTGTTCCAATGCATCACCACTCTTTTGGAGAATAAATTCTTCCTAATATCCATCCTGAACCTCTCCTGGTGCAACTTGAGGCCATTCCCTCTCATGCTGCTCAGCAGCCTTTGATTTCCAGGTTTTTTTTTAATTATGTTAAAACCTCGACTTCCTGAGCCGACTTCTATTATTGTTTTTATGCACTTTTTAGCAGGCGGGAAACAGAAGCAAGGAGCGGAGGAGGATATTTCTCCTCATGTCTATGCATCTCCGTGAGATGACTCTGCCCTCTGCCGGGACTCCTCACAACGANATCCTCCCCCCCTTTGACTCTGGAAAATCTTTTTTGTTGTATTCTGAAAAGTGCAGCAAGCACCTACGGCTTTATTTTTAACAAAGGAACAGTGAATCGCTTCCACATTATTGGTGATTACTTCCTCCTTGTGAATCCGTACTGCTCCTGGACTTACAGTGAATACGGTGCATGTTATTTTCAGTCCCCTGTGAAGCAGCTGTCCTGACAGTGCAAGCAGTACACAGCCAAACCCTGTTGGTTAAATGGGCAGTGACTGTTTAAATTAGCCAGACTTAGGCAGCTTGCAGTAAAGACTTCCTCTACATTCATTTACATGGGCGTGACTTGACGTGTCACTGTCAGATAGTTAGGCTTTGATGTCATTGAATGGAAAAATTTAACTAAAGCACCACTTGATGTGTGCAGTGCGTTCAGAATGCCAATATTTCTGAGAGAATAAAGATATTTATCATCATTTTTGTTTTTATATGCTGCATGCTTTTTTTTTTTCTTTTTTTTTTTTGTCATAGTGGTGACAGCAGCCACCTTAGAGGTGGCTTACTCAGGCAGTAGTGTTTACCATCACATAAAGCTCAGACTTGGCCCTTCCCTCTGCAAATGTTTATTATCCCTGAACTGTAACAATCTTACCTTACCGGTATTGAAGGTTTCCCATGGCAAAACTGATGTGCTTGTCACTTGAACAGCTCTTTCTCTGTGATTATATGATGCCTAGCTAGTGCACTTTAAAATCCGTGTAGAACAAGCTAGTCTTCTGACAGTGGCACTATTACTTGCTGTTAGCTTTGTTTCTGAACCCTGCGCTTATTCTGTATACGTTGTTCAAACTGGTCACAATTCAGTAGTATTTTAGCATGCCTAACATTGTGGCAAGTTGGCACTGAATTTTCTGGCTATGCATCTGCTTTAGCTACCTGTACATATGGCAGCACAGGCACCTCACAGCATTAAACTGAAATGCAACCCAGACTTGAGGTTTTACAGTCTACACAGTATGTATTTTATCCCTGTTCTTAAAAGTGACCTGTTGGACTGACCTACGTTTTACTTCACAAATACAAGAACTAGGTCCTTCACTTGCCAAGTATAGGACAGGGTGTTGTTCAGATGAGCAGACTGTCAGACAAGCCTTTTGCTGGGTATTATTCTTTATATAATCATTAATTTCTATTAATGTCTGCCAACAGTGTGTGGGTGTCTACAGACCATGATGAAATTGAGAAGGTTGCAAAGCAGTTCGGTGCCCAGGTTCATCGCCGAAGCCCTGAAGTATCTCAAGACTCCTCTACCTCTCTAGAAACTATCAGAGAATTTCTTA
>VXAB01009625.1:124116-166362 GCA_013399175.1 Odontophorus gujanensis
CCCCATGTTTATTCTTTTTAATGTTTCTGTTGTTTCCTCTCAGCTGATAAGAGCTGGGAGTGTTTCCCCTGGCACTGGCAGACAAGGTGCTCACATTCTGCGGCACATCTCCAATAACCCAAGGACAATTTCAGTAAACTGCATGTGACACAGTCCCATCATCGACTGGAGGGTAGTAGTTTCCAGGACTGACTTTGTAATAATAGAATCATTAAGGTTGGAAAAGACCTCTAAGACTGTGAAGTCCGACTGCCAGTCCATCTTCATCGCACCCAAAAACCATGTCCCCTCAGTGCCACATCTACACATGTACTGAACACCTGCAAGGACGGTGACTCCATCACTCCCCTGGGCAGTCTGTTCCAATGCATCACCACTCTTTTGGAGAATAAATTCTTCCTAATATCCATCCTGAACCTCTCCTGGTGCAACTTGAGGCCATTCCCTCTCATGCTGCTCAGCAGCCTTTGATTTCCAGGTTTTTTTTTAATTATGTTAAAACCTCGACTTCCTGAGCCGACTTCTATTATTGTTTTTATGCACTTTTTAGCAGGCGGGAAACAGAAGCAAGGAGCGGAGGAGGATATTTCTCCTCATGTCTATGCATCTCCGTGAGATGACTCTGCCCTCTGCCGGGACTCCTCACAACGAGAAGGGCACGACACGGGACAACTGACGGCAGACAACGGAAAACTACAGGACTCCATCATCCGGGGCTTCCACAGCCCTCCACACAGCAGCTGCGGGGAGCACGCAACTCCCAGCTACCAAAGAAGTCCACCATCCCCAATCCCTCCATGCCACCTCTCCTCTTCGACCCCAGCCCCGCTCCTACACGCAGGCGCGGGGCGTGTAGGACTACACTTCCCAGCATCGCACGGGACGCGCCGAAGAACGCAGCATGGAGGCGGATGAGGCGCAGCCGTGCGCCCATATGGCCGCGCTGGTGCTGGCGCGCGGCGGCAGCAAGGGGATCCCGCTGAAGAACATCAAGCTGCTGGCGGGCGTGCCGCTTATAGGATGGGTGCTGCGCGCCGCCATCGACGCCGGCGTCTTCCACAGGTGCGCATGCGCTCTCGTCTCCNGACAGCAGCCACCTTAGAGGTGGCTTACTCAGGCAGTAGTGTTTACCATCACATAAAGCTCAGACTTGGCCCTTCCCTCTGCAAATGTTTATTATCCCTGAACTGTAACAATCTTACCTTACCGGTATTGAAGGTTTCCCATGGCAAAACTGATGTGCTTGTCACTTGAACAGCTCTTTCTCTGTGATTATATGATGCCTAGCTAGTGCACTTTAAAATCCGTGTAGAACAAGCTAGTCTTCTGACAGTGGCACTATTACTTGCTGTTAGCTTTGTTTCTGAACCCTGCTCTTATTCTGTATACGTTGTTCAAACTGGTCACAATTCAGTAGTATTTTAGCATGCCTAACATTGTGGCAAGTTGGCACTGAATTTTCTGGCTATGCATCTGCTTTAGCTACCTGTACATATGGCAGCACAGGCACCTCACAGCATTAAACTGAAATGCAACCCAGACTTGAGGTTTTACAGTCTACACAGTATGTATTTTATCCCTGTTCTTAAAAGTGACCTGTTGGACTGACCTACGTTTTACTTCACAAATACAAGAACTAGTTCCTTCACTTGCCAAGTATAGGACAGGGTGTTGTTCAGATGAGCAGACTGTCAGACAAGCCTTTTGCTGGGTATTATTCTTTATATAATCATTAATTTCTATTAATGTCTACCAACAGTGTGTGGGTGTCTACAGACCATGATGAAATTGAGAAGGTTGCAAAGCAGTTCGGTGCCCAGGTTCATCGCCGAAGCCCTGAAGTATCTCAAGACTCCTCTACCTCTCTAGAAACTATCAGAGAATTTCTTAATCATCATCATGGTAAATCAGTAATGAAGCATACTGAGCTTTTATGTCATAGTCCCAGAGGGATGGTTCACTTACTGTTTAGAAAAATAACAAGACTATAGAAAAAAAAAGTTGGAAAGATTTCCTTCTTTTGTGGCATCTGCTCATACCATGCTTTATGGGTGTATATATTAAAAATACTCCTTGTTTTATAAACATGTGTTTATTTTTCTTCAGAGGTCGATATTGTAGGAAATATTCAAGCAACATCTCCCTGTCTACATCCCAGTGATCTTATAAAAGTAGCAAATCTGATTCAAAAGGAGGGCTATGATTCTGTTTTCTCTGTTGTGAGACGACATCAATTTAGATGGAGTGAGGTAAAAAAAGGAGGTAAGATCTATCTGTTTCTGGCTACAGTTAAAATCAGTCAAAATTTTATTCAACTGTTTATTGTTCATACTCCAGACATTTATATGTGGAAATGAAATCATGAGCGTGGGTTGGGTTCCTGGAGAGGTGTGAGATCACTTTTAAGTACTGCTGTTTTTCTATTACTGATCATTACTCAGCAACTCTTTAATTGTTTTCTAGAAGATATAAGATTCTGAAAATGGAAATGTTGTTAACACGTCTAGGCTCAAAACATAACTCCCAAATTTACGTGTTTATGCTTGCTTGATGGGTTTTCATGATTTTGTGAACATGACACTGAGGTCATGTCTTAAACTAGGGAGGTGTTTATAATCTTACAGTGCAATAGCTAATAAGTGGCAAATAATGTGAGTTGAAATCTTAGTGAAGACAGGATGACAGCCTCCTAGCCTGGAGGCTTGAGATTTGCTTCAGCTTGCTAATTTGTCTGCTGACGTATATGAAATTGCAAACTGCCTTTGATTCATGAGGACTGAACTCATGATAATTAGCTCATACAGAAGAATATGACTCTTTTTCCTAGAGGAAATATGCCTCTCAGCTACAGTTGCCAAGAGGACTGAAGACTGAACTCTTTATTTTCAAGTGAGGACTGTATCTTCTCATAGTTGTAAGAGTACTTCCTGTATTTATACGAAGAACTGTTCCCCCCATTGTTTGTGTTGCTTTTACCTCTGTGATTAAAGCCTAAACATTTGGTTCCTTTTTTCCTCAAAATACCTAGTTCAGATACTGTCACATCTTTTTTTTTTTTTTTAACAAACAAACACAAACGTGTTTCTCAAATATTAACATTTAATTAAGATATATATAATGCTTCAGATGTAATTTTTTTCTGAGTTTACAAAGTGTCATACTTCAAAGGAAAATGAAATAGGCAAAACTTGATACTAGAGGTAAGTCTCTGGCCCCTGGTTCAGTTTCTGCTGCATGTTTACTGGCATTGATAACAATATGGGATCTTATGGGATCTTGTTTGCTCAAAGGCACTGTTTTGTTTATTTGTGGGTGCTAATTGAGCAGTTTGAAAATAGTTAATTTTATGTGTGTTTAAATAGGAAGTATCTTGGAGAAGTGCCAGAATAGTTCTACAGACAAAATTTCTCTTCCCATGCTCTTTTTTCCCTTTCTGTATTTCGGGTTGGTCTTCTCAACTCTCAGGTACTTAGGAGATCCTGGTTTCTAGGTGTACGTAGATAATTTTTTTGTGTACACTCTTTGCAAGCTAAACTCCTTCCTACCACGTACCACGAGATAGTAGGATAGCCCTCCATTTTGCTATACGTAGTTCTGAGAAATAACAAGAAATCTGGTGATTCTTTGTAAATGAGTGAAGGCAATGAAAGAGAATAACGGAAAAAAATCGTGTCTGCATTGTGTTCTTAGTTCTTCAACAGAAGGTTGTTAGAGAAAATTGTTAAATGATTCTGAATGGAGATTCTTGAAAATCTGTTTTTTGTTTGTTTGTTTGTTTGTGTGTTTTCATTTCTCTCTGTTAACAGAAAACAAAATGACACAGCCCCAAAACCTGAATCCAGCAAAGCGGTACCGGCGGCAAGATTGGCCTGGGGAGCTGTATGAAAATGGCTCATTTTATTTTGCTAAGAGGCACTTGATTGAGAAAGGCTACTTGCAGGTCAGTGCTGTTAGTTTTCATGACTATGATAATGCTTTGTTTAACTCTTGTCGCAGAGGAGTTCGAATTCAGTATTATGTTTCTGTTTCTTATGCAGTTGTTGTCTGCTAACAGCACTTTGGCCTCAGGACAGTTAGCTTATTTCTTGCAATGTAACAGGACTGGTTGTAATCAGGGCAGTTCAGTTGCAGCTTCCTTCACAGCAAAAATATTTGTACAAAAATTATGTTACAATATATATGTGTAAGCCTAAAATACTGAATTTTACATAAACTTTTTGCATATATGTCTCTTGTAATTCAGTTTAGTATTACTGAGCGAAAAACATTAATGCAGTGCCACAGGCTTCTTACATAATCTATAAACTTGTATTCTTCGGCAGTTTATACCCTTTGTCCTATGCCAGTTTTGTGCTGTTGTTTAAACAGTCTATTTCCCTCCTGATGCTTTCATCCTAGTGTAGTAATACAGAGATACAAATATAGCCCCTTGCCTCTCATGCAAAATAGGTTTACCATCTTGCTGCATTAAAAGACCTACTGAAATCTGTACATCCTAGTAACTATAATGTATACCATCTTTCTTGCATGCTTCCTGTAGTTGTGGAATGAAGATACTAACCATTGCTTTTATAAAGTTTCAAATATTTGGCTCTGTGTAACAGACAGAATATCACCGTTGATGGTTCACTTGCCTTTTAGCTGCTGTGTCTGCAGTGTAACCAGATATTTAGCTTTCATTACAAGGTACTAAATTGTACCATTTTATAGTTGTATTAAGTTGAGCAGAAAATTGTAATGGATTCTACTTTACTTAGGGTGGTAAAATGGCCTACTATGAAATGCGTGCTGAGCACAGTGTGGATATTGATATAGACATTGACTGGCCTATTGCGGAGCAAAGAGTACTGAGGTAAAAGCACATATGTCTTTAAAATTAGTAATTATTTCAAAGGATGATGATGTGAATTCATAATGTAGTTTTGCTTTTTTTTTTTTTTAAGTTTCAATTTAACGAATTAATCCAGATTTTGGAACAACTTTGTTTCCTTTCTCTGTTAAAATCATCTGAATTACCTTTGCTGTGTGTTTATATGTATTTCTTATTTGTTTAAGTTCAGTCTGAGGAAAAGGAAGATTGTAAGCCTCAGTATCTCTTAGCAACGTGTTAATGTAATCTCTGGCTTTTCTAGTTGGTGTCTTGAACATGCTTAGTCATGCACATGACTAAGAGTGGTCCAAGTAGAAGACATGGGCTGGTTATATCTTGCCTGCTGCCTTTTCTTTGCAACTAGTCTGTATTTCTATAAGGAAATAGTGGGTAGGAATGGAATATGTTTACTGTACCTTTTTTCATCCTTTACTCTGTTTTGCTTTTCCCCAAAATAAGTGCCATATGGAACATAACCTTTCATGCTAAGGAAGTAAATTTCATTCTGATTTTTAAATGGATGACATAACTTACTTGTCTTTTGGCTTTGCGGTCTTTTTTTAATTGAAGAGGGTGGATCTAGTTGAAGAGTGAAGATACTAAGGGAAGAGCTTAAAGGGAAAAATGAGAATTTTAAAGCCAGTTCTTCTGCCTGTAGTTCACAGTTGTATTTAAAATATATGTTTTTGGAATGTGCAAAAAACTCCCATCTGAAAAGATTATTTGTTTATCTTAGCTTCGGATATTTTGGCAAGGAACCATTAAAGGAAGTGAAGCTATTGGTTTGCAGTGTTGATGGATGCCTGACAAATGGTCGCATTTATGTCACAGAAGATCGCAAGGAAATGGTCTCCTACGATTATAGAGATATTGTTGGTATCAATCTATTAAAGAAAAGAGGAATCCAGGTGAGGGTTGTTCTGAAGTGTAAGGCTTTATTTATTGTGATTAATCAACACAATACACTGGTTCAGGTTTGGGACAAACACTGTGCTCAGATTCCTTAGAGGAAAATAAATGTGTATCGATAATGTGCTCAATCTCATCTGTAGCAGCTACGGTATCTTTTTCTTTTTGTCCTTGAAAAATGTGGGAAAACACTTATATAGTGTTTTGATAGTACCAGTCATATTGTGTGCTTTTTAGTCTAGACACGCATTATCTAGCAGTCGCTTCATATCATTCTTGTTTATTGTAACAAGTCTCTGCTGTATAAATTGTATGTTTCTGCAATAGCTTTACCAAGCAGGGCTATGTTTGTTATCTCTCAGCTATGTAAGAAGAGAAGATAACCAGGAAAATTACTTGGCTCATCCTAAATGACTTGTTATTCTGATAGAGGAGAAATCAAACCCCAGTCACTTTTGTCTATATAGTTGCTTTCACTGCAACTTATGTGGTAACAATTTGATGTAAATGAAAAAACTTAACACAGATTATAATGTAGATGCTTTGCTCAATTATTACTTTTTTATTATTATTGTTAAATTCTGCTGAACAGAGTATTCACTTGCGTTTCTATAAAATTAGCCTTCCTATTATTTTCTCTGTGTGCTTCTATTTTTGATGTAGCTCAAAGAGTTTATTGAGGTAAGAACTAGATACAGATATGGGCTGCCTTCAGAGGGTCTAGTCTGAATCCACTTGCATACTGAGGTAAGCATGGATACAGCAAAGCTAGTTAAAGCTCAAGTAAACCATTGCAGATACATTTTGGAGTCTCCAATATGGTGCTACCTTGGGACAGTGAAATAGAGTAGGTGGTTTTCCAAAACTTCATCTTCTGTGAGCCAAAAGAGAGGGACCTTGTAGTTGTTTTGTTGCCTGTGGATCCCTGTTTCCATACTTTCAGTGACTTGGAATCTGTTGTTAAAAACCTTTTGGGCTTTTCATTTGCTCTACTTCTGGTGTATGGTACTAACAGTCTTACTTTGTGCACCAATCCCATTCGTTCTGTATTTAAAATCAATGTCAAATACTTGTTAGCATTTAATGGCAATTAGGGATGATAAGTTTGTCTGCAGCTTAGAGAGACAATGTGGAGAGGTTATATCTTAAGTCTTCAAAAATCTTATTGCAATCACCCTCTGGTTTTAGCCTAGCCTATGTATTGTTTCTAAATTTCACATTTGAATTTAAATCTCGGAAGATAAATATGCCACGCCAGTTCAGTCTATTTAGTTTTCTTTTGGTATTCTGAAGTCCTTCTGTAGCTAAAACGGTGATGTTATTAGGTAGAAAAATCAGGAAGAATGCTTCAAAATATTTTACTTCTACAGATATTTCAGAATCTGTCCTCAGAAACTCTTCTATTCCCTACTTTGCCTTAGATTAGATGACATTGCATTAGATAGTGAGCATTGCACTGAACTGTGGTATCCAGTATTTTGTTTGGTACATGGTGCATATAAAAAGGCAAAGGTAAATTTCTGTTTTAGGAAGATCAGGGAAGGCTACAGAATGATATTTCACTTTCCCTAAGCACTGCATAATTCAAGACTGTAATATGGTTTTTTTTGG
The DNA here is from genome assembly GCA_013399175.1 of Odontophorus gujanensis. NCBI lineage: Eukaryota > Metazoa > Chordata > Aves > Galliformes > Odontophoridae > Odontophorus > Odontophorus gujanensis. Next base: position 131,507 of record VXAB01009625.1, read on the forward strand.
ACTCAATACACTTCTGCTCTGAATTCTGAATGATGAAACAAGTCATGCAAAACTCTTCTGGTACCTGATTATGCTTCTAAGAGCTACACTTCTCTTTTTTTTTTTTTTCATAAATCATCTTACGGATCTTTTTTTCTTTGTATGTAGGTTTTATTCTAACTTGACCTGATTTAATAGGTTCGACTCATCTCTGAAAGAGATTGTTCAAAGTCCCTGTCAGCCATGCAGCTGGGATGTGTAGCAGAAGTTAATGCAACAAATAAACTACAAGTCCTGGAGGACTGGCAAAAAGACATTGGTTTGAGCTGGAAAGAAGTTGCTTACCTAGGTCAGTTTCTGCCTTGAAAATACTTTGCCCTTTGCTTTTACACTTAAGTTCAGTGAGATTAAAGTGCAAGTAATAACACGTAATCACCAAAAGCAGGTGCATATTTTAAGTCTTGTTTGGGTGCAGTCTAAATATTAAATGTGATGACAAATCACTATTGAATTTGGTAAGTGTATTAAGATATATTAACTATGTTTAAAATGTGATTTTAAGAAGCTTTTCCTATTACAGAAGTATACAGTTGAATCAATTCAAAATTGTGAACTTTTAGTTCATTTCAAATTAGTATCATACAGATTCTACTCTGAGTTAGAAACAAATCATACAGAATTAAATCTGAAAGCTTTGTGATCCTGGACAAAACTGTATTTCAGTGACAGCTTAGTTGTAGAGTCCTGGAAGTGCTTACTCAGTTGCTCAATTTCACTCTTCTTAAAAATACAACTCTTTTGCTTGAATATTATGAGTAAAGTATAATCAGCATTGACATTTATCACTGGGATTTTCTAAAAGTAGGTACTCATGAACTTCTCAGATAAAAATTGTGGCAAAAATAGAAATTCTAATAACTAGATTGATCAGAAAAACATTGTTTTTACTCAGTTTTTCTCCTCCATACTATCTTTTTATATGTCTGTCATTTTTTTTTTTTCAATAGGAAATGAAGAATCTGATGTGGAATGCCTGAAGAAAGCTGGCATGAGTGGTGTGCCTGCTGATGCTTGTGCACTTGCTCAGAAGGCCGCTGGTTACATTTGTAAAAGCAGTGGTGGCTGTGGTGCTGTCCGGGAGTTTGCAGAGCACATATTCCTGTTGTTGGAAAAAGTGAACTCTGCAAGAAAGCAAATGGAAGAAGTGAATTCACCAGGGGAGGATATAGGGGGAAAATGATAACAGCAGAAGTGGAAGTAAGGAACTAATGACAAAACAATAACACAGTTGTTCTCTTGTTTTTCCACTTCTTTCTTTCCTTCTCAGTAAACCTGTATCCCAAAGGATGGTTTACCTTCCAAGTTTTACACTGTATTAGACTTAAAAAATGTTTCTCTCTGATTTAAGATTCCATTTTGATTAAGTGCTGACATTCATGATTGTATTTACAATTATTTCAAAAGCTATTTAAGTGCAATTGAAGAAAAACTAAAAAATGGTGTCCTGTAGATCTACTCTTAGTCATTACACTTGTTCTACAAGAATGATGTATCTTTATTTTATAATTCAGATATATTCAGGGAACAAAGAATTTTTTTTCATGATTTGTGGATTTGTAATTCAGACTCTTGAAGATTTTGTTCTGTAAGTTGTGCTCATTTTATTTACATTTCCTCTATCAAATATGATTTTGCATTTATGTGCTAGATTTTCTTGAGACACATCTCTCAGTAAGAGTTTAGCATATGCTGAAGAGGTCAAGTGAAATAAATACCAAACCTTTTCCTGTATTTTTAAAGGTTGAATTAGTGTAAAACTAGTTAATGTTAGTATTAGGTAAGAAAGGAATTTAAGCTTGTGTTCAATTTAAACTGGAATTATGCCTCTTTACCTTTAAGTCTGTTTACAATGTGTTTTATTTAAGCGCTTAAATTAACATAACCAAATGCTTTTCCCCAAATTTGGAACTAAGTGTGCCATTAATCTTGAAATCTTTCCTTTGCAAAAACTATGTTTCTTCATATGGAGTCTTCATTACAGCTGCTAATGAGTTTTAAAAAAATCATTAATGTATATTGTGTGGAAGAGTAATTGCTGTGGAAAGAAAGATCGTAGTTAATGTTTTTGGGTTCATATAAAATACATATTCAGATTATATTTAGCATGTTAATTTAAAGTTGGTATGTATGCATTTGTATTTATGTAAAATACAATTTCTACTGTTTTGATTTGAAGAACTCAATGATCTGTAAACATCTGTAGAACTGACACTAAAAATACACATCTGTTTTCAGTCCTCATATTTGCTAGTGAGCCAGGCTCAGCCTTGGGTTAGGCTGAAAAATAATAAAAAACAAATAAAATCGTGGTACTGCCATATAGATAGTTATTGTCGAGATGAATAATAATGATTTCTCATTTTATTTTATGTTTCTCAACATAAGATTTCCTGTATTTCTTTCCAGTGTAAGTTCTAATGATTTACTGCTTTTTGTTCACAAACTTTGTGTTTACTTCCATTTCCAAAGCAAAAATTTAAGCTGAAATTCTTTTACGACCTGTAGCGGTAAGGTAAGTAGGTGAATAGTTGAAAAGTGAATTAGCTGCACTATTGCCCTCTTCAGTTATCATTTAAATAACTCCTTTCACTGAGTTTTAGGGCTGTGCACTACATAAATTCGATGCATAACAAGGGCACCTTATTTTGGACAGTACTATGAACTTCAGTACAGGTTGATGAGTCATTTTACTCATATAAGCGATGTGATAAATTGTAGAAGATTGTTTGAACAGTTGCATTTTAATAACCTCATTTAAAATTGGTCAAGTTCGTATTTAGTTCACCTTGTCATGGTCAAGGTACTTACTAACTTTCTGTTCAGTGACAGTTTCCTGTGAATAAATAGATCTAGAGAAGTTGCAATGAATTTGACTCCCATTCTTTTTATGTTAGAACAAAAGTATAAGTGCAGTTATAGAAATAAGAGCTGTCTGTAGTACTTGTAGGTTTCTGTTTAAATCAAGAACTCTTCTAATGATTCAGCTACTTGCTGAATGTACTGCAAATACTGTGGGTCCTTATGCCAAATGTCTGCATGTAACAAAAACAAATGCAGAAAATTTCGTGAATGTAATGAGCAGAAAAGAAATGGTAGCTGATACATGTTTTCACTTTGGGCATATTCTTGTTAGAAAAATCTGGTATAATTTTTTGTTCAACATGTCAGAAGACACTGTGCAATAAAAACTCTAGAGAAATTTTAAAAAATTAAGGCAGTTGGGGGATATAGGAGCTAAAATCCACTGCCTGAAAGGTTTCGATTTGTATTGCTCTACATTGCAATATAGGGAAAGCTTGACTATGAAACTAGAATATCCCAAGAGATACCTCTATTGGTCTATTTTTATGGAATCTACTCAATCATATGTAGGGTGTAGGGGTAACAGAGTAGTAGAAATTGAGAGGATGAATTTTACCATAAAGGGAAATCCTGAGTCAAGCTTGAAGTGCCTATCATTTGCTGACTATTGGTTCACTACATATCCTGGGACTACAGCTGCCTTTCACTAGAGGTGTATAGTTTACTTAGACCAGATTTCAGTGGTCATTTTAATTACAGTGAAATAGTTTTGGGAATAATGTTGTTTGGTCGTCAGTCTTGGGAAAAAAAAGGTGCATATTTGTTTTTTCAAATTTTCTTAAAAAAAAACCGAGTCTATGTGACATGAATTTACCCCATGAATACAGAGAGATTTAATTGGTGTCTAAATTAATCACACAGTGCGGCCAGTTACCCAATATCTTTGTCCTTATCTCCTGTTGGAGACAAACCTTCAGTGTATGTGTCTGCATGGTTATCCCGTTATATAAATTTAACCTTCACTTGCACACAGTTAATGTTCAAAAGTGTTAGTTTCACTGCACTGTGAAATTTGTGTCTGTTAAAGGTAGGATTCATCTCTGATTTCTGAGCTATCATTCTATGTCAGGATCCTTGTAAAATGAGCAGCACGTGACGAGGATTTTTTGACAGAATGTTCTGAGAAAACTGATTTTGAATAGGTCTCAAGAGCTCTGCTGTTTTTGAGTGGTTGCTCTTGCTAGGAGTACTGAAGAGAGAAGGATGGACAATAACACACCATAACTGTTTCATAACCTCTAATGAGAGGTAGAGATAAGTTATCCTTTCACCTGCTTTGGGCTCCATGACGTTGCTTTAGTCTGGTCTTTGCCCTGTTCAGTGTACCTCTCTCAAGTTCTGTGCTATTTCCTGTATAGTGATCCAACGTGTTGTGGCTTTAGTTCATCTCAGATCATGAATCATGTAAATCTCAGCCTTGTGTGTTCAGAGAGATTTTATAATATTTCAAGTTCATGATACTTTTAGATTTCAAGCACGCTTTATTTAAATGGATTTTTCAGTTTCCATTGGGAAAGCTTGCACTTTTTTCTTTTCTATTTATTTATTTTTAAATAAATATTGTTTTCTATTAATATTCTCTTCAATAATTATTTCCTGTTTCCAGAAATACTCCAAATACAGGATATGCAGCAGGACCAATTATCCTAAATGTCAGTGTTACAAGAGCAATAATAATTATCCAGTGGAACAAAATCACTCAATTGTGCATGAACCTGTTGTATATAGAAAAACTTGCCAGTAGTGAATTTTTCCATTGTTTGTTGGACAGTGGATTTTTTTCTCCTCCTTGCTCTTGAATTTAGCTATCCCCTTTTCTGATCTAGGTATATTTCTATATACAGTTCTAGTTTAACAGAGCTTTCCCACTGCAAGTGGTACTGAAGAGAAGATAAATATTTGGGAGCAACTGTATTCTATAGCTGTATTCCACAACCCTGTAGCATTAAGATCGCTTCCATTGGTTAGACGTTTGTACTGGTGGCTAAGAAGGCAAAGTGAGTTTGTAGAAATGATTATATAAATGGTATACAGCAAAAAGGACAGAAATCATTATGCCACTGCATTACTCAGTGATTTTCAATTATCTTGAATACTGTGTATTTGGTCTCTTACATGTTAAAAAAGTTGTGAAACTGAAGGTTTCTATGAGGATAAAATAGGTGATAAGAGAAAGAAATCCACTTCTGTGTGAGTAATAGTCAAGTAAGAATTCTTCACTTTGGAAGTTAAGTTACATATCCATAAAATTAAAGGAACAAGGGAAGACTGTTCAAGAAATGAAGAGTGACCAAAAGTAAATGCCCAAGAAACTTAAATTTGCCATGTTGTGTTTGCCAGCTCTTTCCTGTTTTCCCATGATCTCCAAACATCTGCAGCTCTTAGATCTCTGAAGCTGGATGTGGCTTTCAGAAACTTGGTAATCCTCAGCACTCTTCAAGCAGCTTTTGTCCTTGTGTCCCATGTGTCTGACACATGATATGTTTCCACGGGTTCTGAACCTTGGTTTCTTCCTCCTGTTTCTTGTGTGAGAGAGTCCCAAGTGCATTTTAATTCTTATTTCACAATACATATCAGTGGTTCATTCTGAAGTAGCAATGTGTACCTCTGACACAGTAAGGAAGAGAACATGTCATTACTATTACTATTAGGTACTGATCTTCAAAACAACTTAATGAAATAAAGCAGAATTGAGCACAGAAACTGTGAGAATGTGATGACATCAGCTATGTTGGGATCCATCAGTCACAGACATGGTTTACTTGCACAGGAAGCTCTCAAACTTGGAGGTTGGGAAAATATGCAGGAGGATATCGTGCCCTGCTTGTTCATGTACACTTGCAGACAAGTTTCTAGCTGAAACTGACAGACATCTGAGCTAGCATGGTTACTTGTATTGAAGTTGTACGTGGAGATAGTGAAGGGTTACATTCCCGGAGAGACTATGGTTGTAGTTGCATAGCTTTTCAGCCCGTTTAAGAGCTTTACAACTTTTATTATCCATCTTATTTCCCTTATTACACTTTGCCCACAGCAGTGCAGTCTCAGTTTGGAATGGTATGTGTCACCAGTGAATCCTTTCGATTAGCAATGCCCAGCCGAGATGGTACAACTAATGGGAGGAAGCCAGGTCCAAAAGTCTTGTGAATGAGATGCAGTAACGATGTAAATGGATATAAAAAGTCTTCACTCATTTGAGTTAATAAACATGAAGATTTCTTTGAAGTGTTTATCATGGTCTGTTTTTTGATTCAATACTATGAATGCTACCATATTCTCTCTTAAAGGAGATGGAGCTGCACTTGAACGAGACTTAGAATATTAAGGGTTTTTTTAGCACTAGTTTTGATGACTTACAATTCTAGCCCTAGCTTGGCACATCTGCACATTTACATAGTTGTTTCTTTGTGCAGTCTCATTAAAAAGCTGAGCTCTCAGCAAGCCATGCTGCTTTTTACTTCTTGCTCTGGTTTGCTTAATACATGGCCAGGTTTTTATCGTGTTGTCAGTGTGCACCTCGCAGCTAATAAAAGAGTAATTCTCCCCAGGTTTCTTGCTTGTGTTCTTAAAGAGAGAACACATTTGATTTATAATGGAAGTTAAGAGATATGAGGGTTCTCTAGGTAAGGTTGCTGACAGTGACAATATAGAGAATAATAAGCCAATTGGATCTGTGCCTCACAGTGTATCTGTGCTGTAGGTTACTGATGCCTCTGCCAGTAGAAGTGGGGTAACTCAGTCTAGGCTGCTCCAACTATGTTGCTGTCATTGGTGTCTGAGCTTGGCTAGCTGTGATATATGAGCTAGCCTCATGCTGCACTTCATTCACCTACCAATGAAGTCCTGCTGAGCCATTTTTTATTCTAATGTAGGTAAGTTTATCCAGCAGGCAATGCTGCAGCCTAATTCCTCATTCCTCTTAAGCAGCTAGGCAAGCAGCTGCAATTGAGCAGCAGTGAAACCACCTGGCTGTTGGATTAGGTCTAGGTAATTTACCAAGGTCATAAATGACAAAAAAAAAACCCAAACCAACAGGCCCCAGTTATCCCTTGTTACAATGCAAAGTTTTGCAGATAGAAAAGGGAAATCTGCTTTTATTTCTCTTGGCCATTAAAATTTGCTACTGTTTGTCATACCCTCCACCACTCTGTAGATTCTCAGTGGTACAGACCAACCATCCCAGATACACTCTTGCAGATGTGGGTAATCAGAAATGAAGACATAAGCAGGCTGTGCATCAGGACTGTCACTAGGTACCTGGAAACTGGCCTGCTCCCCCTCAGCCTGGTTCCCTTCATAATCTTTTTCTGCTTTTGAGCTTCGTGGAGCCCTGTGCAAATGAATTCCCATCCTGGTGCAGAGGTTTGCAGCTAAGGCACTGCAGTGAATAGATGTCAGTGAAGAACGAATGCTGCATCCCTTTTCCATAGGCAGAGCTTGTTGGATGGACGGCTGCAAAACCCGTGCAGGAGCAGACACCTGTCTGGCGCTCAGGGGCTGCAGCCAGTCTCCAAAAAGGCCATTTCTCCAATCAGCGCTGGCCTTTAGGACCTATAAGCCCACAAAAGATGCACGGCAGGGTAATTTGTCACGTCGTGCGTTCCCATCGCTGCGTTTTCCTTCGAGCAGCTGTCGATGCTCTCCAGGCCACAAGGTGCCGCCGCTCCCCCATGTTCACAGCTGCTCCCCCCAAAACAGCCCGTCCCGTCTCGGTCCCGTGGTAGAGCCTGTCCGCTGGGGCACCCAGGGCAGGCAGATGGACTAGGGGAAGAAAAGGAGGACTGTCTTCTACCAAAGCAACTAGGAAAACTGCTGCAGAATTCTCTCTCGTAGTTGTTGGACATGTCAAGAAGAAAGCTGTCTGTAGTCACCTGTGAGGCTGGAACTGGACATAGCCATGAACAGTCCTCTCCTCCCTCTCTGAACATCTTTCAGGAGCCACCTTCATTCCCATGCTTAGTCCTTTCTGCAAGGCTTAATTCCTTCCCTTCTTGTCCCAAGTAGTCTTCACAGCCAGAGTGCCCTTGGCTCTTTGTGATTTGTGTCAGAATCTTCCCTCTTAACAGCTGCTTGTGAGGAAAATCACATGGAAATTCCTCCTTGTCCACCATGTTTACTCTTCTAGATGACAAATGAGTACAAGTACACACTTGTTTTGATCCCCTGGGCATCTCTGCCTTGACTAAACCCAGTGCATGTACCCTCCAACTGAGTGCAAGGTCCTGCATTTGTGTGAGGACAGTCCCAACCACAGGTTGGGTGATAAATGACTTGAGAGCAGCCCTGAAGAGAAGGATTTGGGAGTGTCAGTTGATGGAAGATTCAACATGAGCCAGCAGTATGCACTTGCTGCCCAGAAGGCCAACCATATCCTGGGCTGTATCAAGAGAACTGTGGCCAGCAGGTCAAGAGAGATGATTGTGCTCCTCTACTCTGCTCTTGTGAGACCCCACCTGGAGTACTGCATTCAGATCTGGAGCCCCCAACACAAGAAGGGCATGGAGTTGTTGGATTGGGTCCAGAGGAGGGTCACAAAGATGATCAGGAGGCTGGGGCATCTCCCCTACAAGGGCTGAGAGACCTGTGGCTTTTCGGTCTAGAGAAGAGAAGGCTCCGAGGAGACCTTATAGCAGCCTTCCAGTACATAAAGGGGAGGGGGGGGGGAGCTACAGGAAAACTGGGGACAGAATTTTTATAGGGGTATGAGGAAATGGTTTTAAACTAGAAGAGGACAGATTTAAATTAGATATTAGGAAGAAATTCTTTACTATGAGGGTGGTGAGACACTGGAACAGGTTACTCAGAGAGGTTGTGGATGCCCGCTCCCTGGAGGCATTCAAGGCCAGGCTGGGTGGGGCTTAGAGTAACCTGGTCTAGTGGGAGGCTATAGCAGGGGGTTGGAACCAGGTGGCCTTAAAGGTCCTTTTCAACCCAAACTATTCCATGATTCTACGATTCTATGAATCTCCAGTCCTTCTCTACTTCACTGCAGTTTCTGGCTTCAAAGATTATCGGAACTGGTTCAGGTTCTTACCCTCTCCTGCTCTCCCTCCCCTTGTCTTCTTCAGACTTGACTCTTGTACAAGATGTTCCTGAAGCTATTCCAAGAGATTTTTCACCTGCTGCTGTCTTCTTCCCAGAAACTGTTCTAGGCATTAAACTCTTAGAATCCGAGCTTGAAGTCAGGCTGCTGGGTTACTTTCTCTCCCCTCTTTTGAGAACTACTTTGAAAGGTAATTTTATGATGTTTGGAAGGAGAAAGTCCTCAGAGCAAGGCCTGAAATATGTGCATCTCTGTGTTGCTCTCCCTCTCAAGCATTTTAGCCATTCAAGTGGTCTTGTTCTCATTTTAATCTGACACAAAGGCCAGGTAAGCCTGGGCAGCAAGCAAAGAAAGCTAACTTTGATAAGAGCAGGTATAATCCTCACTTCTTGGCTCTGGTGGCATAAATTTGTAATGATGTCCTCACTAATTGACTCAAATTTGAGAAGAGCCTTTTCTCTGCTGAAATACATTACCCAAATAGGAAAACCATACTACAGCCACTGTAATAGATTTCACAGGTCTTTCTTTCTCCCAGATCTGGAGTTAGCTGTGGTCTAGGTACATTTTGAACCAGTGTTTTTCTGTTCCTCTCTCCAAAATTCTAAATAGGAAAAGAAAAGGAAAGGAAAAGGAAAGGAAAAGGAAAAGGAAAAGGAAAAGGAAAAGGAAAAGGAAAAGGAAAAGGAAAAGGAAAAGGAAAAGGAAAAGGAAAAGGAAAAGAAAAGAAAAGAAATACAGAAAAGGAAGAAAGAAAAAAATTTACAATGTCTTACTTTGAAAGTTTTCTTGAAGATTTTAGAATATCTCCATGGCTGACCTAAATGACATGTGGAAGCAGACTGATATTTCTTTGAAAAATTCAGCTTGAATTGGTGATGGAATGTTACAGCCATAGGAAGAGGAGTGAGAATTGCAGTAAGAGGAGCAAAGGAAAGAAGATGAAAGAAACGGTAGACTTAGCAACTGATGAGATGCCCTGGCTGCAGTAGCCAACATCACATACCCCCAATCCTTCAGTAAGTGCCCAGCCCAGCTTTCTGGACCTCTGACATAGGCCAGCTTTGCTGCACTGCATGCTGCAGCCTGTTATACCTAGGACTGACCTGCTGTTAGGAGTTTTACTTGCACAAGCAGCTTGCTCTCCCAGGCTGGCCAGCTGCTACACTCTACATCAAGATTGGCTGCATTCTCTGACTAGAGTAAAGCCATGTTTGAAGCACCTGGAAATGAAAAGTGCTATAGAATGACAAGGTATTTCTGGAAGAAACTTTATTTTAAATGCCCATTTAGCTCTGCAATGCAATGCTGGAGATGAGGCAGCAGGCAAACTGTTAATCGCTTTATATAACGATATACCTTCAGCCAGTTCAGGACTATATGCTTTAACACTCTCTCTAATCCAGATGACAAGTCCACACCCTGTCCCTTCCTGCACAGTATGATATTGTGAGCACATACATGATTGCTATATAAGGCTGTACAAATCAGTGTACCTTCTGCTGCCTCATTCTGCCGGCCCAAATCAAAAGCCTTCCTTTACTTCTCTGTTGCTTTCCTTCCCTTCAGTTAATTACGTGAGGTGATGTTTGGATTTCCTTATTTCTCCTTTACAAGTAGATCTTGAATTCAGATGGGGGAAAGGCTTCTGAGAGCCTTTGTGCTTCAGAACTCCTGCTAACACTGTTATTCCCTTTCCTCAAATGTTGCGTGACCTTTAGAATCATTGCAGTACTTGTTTAATAAATGCATCTACATAAGCTGACCTCTTTCCTTTTATTAATAGTGGAAGGACGCCTGAAAGGCATCCAAGGACAATAGTTGTTCATGACATTTTAAAGGGAGAGAGATTTTGGTATCAGAAGAGAAAAGCAACATAAACAAGATTCTGGTTTCCAAATGGGCAGTTAGCATAAACAGTGCTCTCAGCAGCATCTGCCTTGAATTGGGTTGAACTCATATATGGGAAGAGAGTGATGCTACATAGGCTTACCTCTCACTCATGTCCTCAGCATTTAACTATCTGTATCATTCATGCAGTTGCACACCAGTCAGTCAGTATTGATATTACCTTCTGCAAGCAGGGTGTGAAATGAAAGATCTGTGTGTCTAGAGAAAGCATGGATTGTTCACTATCAGTAAGCTCTTACAACAGCTTTCCAGAAACAACTCACCCAATGGATGAGCAAATCACACAGAACTCAGAGCGAAGTAACAATATTTGTCTGTATGAGTTTATTTTCAGACAGTTTTTGCTCAGAATTCTGTGGTTGGGGAGAACTGATTAGGGAACAGAGTACTTAGTGCTAGGCTGCAAAGCAAATTGAAGGAGCAGACAGAAACTCAGTAAATCAGAAGAAATATCTTCACTCTGTTCCTAGAATAGTCCCTAGGATGTGAAAGCAGACAGCTGGTTCTTAGAATACCTCTCTTATCTTGGAAGGGTAAACATGTCTTGTTTGCTTTAAACTGACTCCATGTACTGCTCTGTTTGCCACAGTGAAACTATTATATTCTATTGAGCAAGGGCTGTGAAATAAAATGGTTTCATCAAAACACTGGAAATAGGCATTTTACAGGAAGAAAGTAGAATGAAAAAACATATAGTGCTGAAATCTGCATGGATTTGTATCAGTTTCATTTAAAACACAGATATTATACAATATCTAACACAGAAATAAGTTACAACAGAGAAGCATGTACTGTTAAAAAACAACAAGCAAATCAAACAAAACAAAGTTCTGTAAACAAACTTAACTGCAAATCTTCAAATGTACTGCTACATTTTTTTCAATTCTAGCGTCTGATAAAATAGGCACTTTTCAAATTCCAGTAAATGAGAAAGGGGTTGAGTCTAGAGTTAAATGTTTGGTCATTTTTTGTGATGCGTTTCTAGACATACAGATTATTACAGGATTTTTTTTTTCTTAATATTTAGGTAGATTTTTTAAACCAGATCCAAGAAGTCCATTTGTATACATGTAGAGCAAAAAAATAAATAAATGTTAAAGTGGATTTAACTGTAAAAAAATGGCTCTGACACCTGACTGTAAAACCATGTAAATCTGCACTCTGATTGAATTTAGTTCCAAAATTGTGCCAGAACATTCCTGTCCCCAAATCTCCATTTTACAAGCCTTCTCCACATTTCTATTGTTTGACTATATGAAAAGAAGGCTTATAGATAAGGTAAATTTATGTAAACAAAGTCAATGAATGTGGTCAGTGCTTCTTCCATCTTCATGACATCAGTTCCAAGAGCAGTTGTTTTTTCTTTAAACGTCTCTTAGCTCAAATGCAGATTTTCCCAACAACTGCTCTATCTGCAGTTGTGGTAAGTGAGTATTGTTCTTCCCATGAATTCAGAATTCATAGATGAGATGTTTTGCCATTTTGCTGAATTTCATTTTCTCACTGAGTACTTCATCAAACCGTAAATTCTGTTTTGGAGTGAAATGGTTCTTCCAATCGCCAACAGTACCTGGAAGAGCAAGGACAGAAGAAAAACAGTGAGTCTGGCAGTGTATAGCAATGAAGCAAACTATAGACAGTCTAGTTTTATTAATGATGCAATTGGCACAAATTATTATTGTGTTATCAACCATAGTCTCTGTGATAGATCACGATAGGTCATGATCATGAGTAATTATTTTATTGATCTGGTGAGACTTATGTGGGAGTAGCTGAATCATCATCCATATTAAGCCCTAAGGCTTGTTTCTCAAAATATGTCACCTGGCAGTTCTGACAATGCTAAGTGGGACAACGAAGAGTAACAGGTTTTCAAGATGGAAATAGAGCTCTTGCTCATCTCAGCAGAGAGACATCTTGCCTCAGCTAAGATGTTTTCTGTTAAAGGTCTCTATCTGGGCTCTCAGTACAGGCAAATGGTTGCTGGCTGAAATTCATCTCACCCTTGACAGAGTATTAAACTCATTAATTAGCGTTGCCCAAAAGGCTGCTACATCTCTCCAACAACTAAAGACTCTTAAAATGAGTTCAGAGTGTCTTGAGCAAATGAATCCCACCTTAATGCCTGCTTCTAATCTTTAGAACTTTCTAAGGGTGCGATGTCCCACTGATTTAAGTGGGCAGGAAGGTACTTCTGGGTGACCACGCACAGTCATTCTCATTAATGTGTTTTAACAGTTACACAAGTCAACAGAAGTCTGAGCAAACAGGAAAGCTGTTGTTTGTTTGTTTGTTTGTTTGTTTGTTTTGTGTGGGTGTGTTTTTTAATTGCTATATTTTAATGAGAAAATGCTCCCAATGCACACTCAAAATCATGCACCTCAAGGCAGTTATTNAAAAATCTTCTGTAAATGGACTGAAATTTTCTAAAACTTTTGGATTTGCATGGGAACTACTTAGAATTAAAAATATTGGAATTCTTCAAAATTTTAAACATAGCTTAGTCAAAGTTCACTGGCTTAGATTTTTTTTCATAACATCGTGTTCTCACACGTGCTTCAGCTGGTTGGTAGAAAAAAAACCAAAACATTCTGCTGAAAGAGTGAAACAGTTTTCCTATTTGAAAATGAAAACAAATTTTTGCATAAATGAAGCAACCCTAAGTTTTAAATGGTCAATTCCAGTTCAAACATTTAATTAAATAAGAATAACCAAATTCATCCAAATGTAATTGCCTTGATCCAAATCTGAGGAAGCTTCTGAAATGCCAGTAGCAAGAAAGCAGCTCCTCTGCATGTTTTAAGTCACGTATGAGCTAAGAACTGTTGAAGATTTTACGGCAGATCCCAATTTGGCCAAGACCTTAAGGTGATCTGTTAGGTCACAGGATGATATGAGTCATTCGTTCTTTTGTTGTCATTGTCAGCATATTTCTTTTTTGGGAACATTTCAGTAAGATAACAGGGTGTACAGAGGATAAAGGCTACCAGCAGACTCCTTCCTAAGAAATGCACCTTTTCCATTCTAGCAAGCCAAGTGACCTTCACTGGTAATTCGAGAGTAGACGCATAGAGGCTTGTGAGAGACTGAGAGTAAACTTTAGATACAAAAATGCAGACAAAGAGTAATGCTCTGTGAACTTTCCTTTAAGCTCCAAAGCTCATATGTAGCAAACTCTTGAGAGCCCCCTCCATGTTACTCTAGCGTGAGCATGCATTTGCAACTGAAACTAAAAATTCTTCAAATTGGAGAATCCATTTGACGTTTCCTGAACTCAAAATATCTTCAAATCTATCCAGGCTTCTGTTGGATAGGTCCCACTTGATGTTTCTGTATTAAGCCAGGACAATAAGTTTACCTTTTCGGAAAATTAGCTTCTTGTTGGATGTCAGGGCACAGACTGTGTGACTGGGGTCACTGTTCTCTTTTTCTGCGTCCCTTTTCATCTCTGAGAAGGATAATTTCTTGCAGATGTCTTGGATATCTTCATCACTGATGCTTATAGCCAGGAATATGCTGATTTCCTTCACAACCTTAGGGAGATTCTGAGATACAAGAAGAATATAGTTTTTGTATTTCTGAGGTCATTATCAGACTTTCCTTTGATATGGAAATTGTTATTATTTTCATTAGAATTTGCTCCTTGATATTTTAATTATTTCTATTCATCAGTAATGCATTCTGAAACGGGAACAGAGAGCATATTTACCTTTTTCATGTCTTCATAGAACAAAAACATTATATTTTTGTCATTTTTATGTTCTTCCCAACTTAGGAAATGGGGAACAGAGAGCATATTTACCTTTTTCATGTCTTCATAGAACAAAAACATTATATTTTTGTCATTTTTATGTTCTTCCCAACTTAGGAAATGATCGAACCAGGATCCACAGACAACTGAAAAGAGAACCCATATAGATTCATATGAACATGATTAATAATTAACTCTATTTCTTACAAATGTTTAGGGGACTGTTCCTTCTTAGTATGTACCCTATGTTCCTTTAATCTGATTAAATTCTTTTTGGGAAGTGACTCAAATTTACAGCCCAAAGAAATTACCACTCCTGCTGGAATTTGTGTTTTTTTGTTTGTTTGTTTGTTTGTTTGTTTGTTTGTTTGTTTTTTATCAAAGTGACAGATCATATTATGGAACATGATGCCATAGTAGAAACAAATCCAAACCTAGGGACAGGCCTACAGTGAAGGCAAATATATAGGCACAACAATATCTGAGCATCTGAACAAATATCTGTATGTCTGTGGCCAATGCCAGGAAAACTAGGAAAATAAACTAGGAAATAAATATATTATAAATATAAATATCACACTAGGATATAAAATTAAGAGTATGCTAAATGGAATGCACTGTTGCTCTAGCAGAGGGGAAATATGTATATTTTAACAAGTCAAGGAAGAATTTATTTAAAAAATAATTTATTATACAGATACATCAGTCAGCCAACCACACCAGTTACTCGTGGTTTTATAATTGATCCATAGTACTTGCTTTGTCTGAATTCTCCTTTTGCTGAATAACAAGAAGACAGCTAAATTTCTGCTTTATTTTTAAAAAAGCAATTCTGACTCTTCTGATTGAAAGACAAGACTGATTGCATTGATGGATGAGCTGAAAGCCTCCTCCAGGACAATGAGAAATTCACGGACAGAGCAATTGCGAACTGCAACCTTGCATTATAATTTACCATAAGAGTAGAATATTTAAATATTGTAAAGGACATCATTTTGTTTGCAAACCTCTAGACATATTTAGGTATTCTGCTGAATGCTCCAGCCTGCAGCCACCTGCTGCAGGAAAACTCTGTCTAATTGCAGAGCACCTGTGCACCACAGTGTGCAATTAAAGCCTGGTAAACCCCACTGGGAATGTGCCCAACAAATGCACCTGCTTCCCCTTAGCCCACATCTGTGCAAGTGCCCAGACCTAAGAAGTGGGCAGGTTTCCAAAGCCACAGAGTCTACACATTGATCTGTAGTATCTTCTGCTTTTCCTTCCTGTTTCTATTAGGGTAAGACAAGTATCAGAACAAGTATCCAAAGAAACCAAGTTTGCCCATTAAAATAATAATAAAAAGGAATGATGATTACTTTTAGGTCCTGTAAGCTTTTAGACTGTAAGACCACTATCGTCTCTATTTTCGGTGCTGTCCTTGAGCTATATTACTCTGTGTATTCATGCTATAGGGGTGAGCCATCCTGCCTCCAGCATCTGAAAGTCAGAGGCCCTTTTGGCTTTGGGGGTATAGCAAACACTTTTGGAGACAGCATCACTTGTCTCTGGGTGTCCTCGCCTTTGTTCTCAACTGAGATTAACTCTGCAAGCATACTGCAGGATCTGAGCCAAGCAACACAAACTTCATATGTTTCTATTAAGAGTAAAAATGAGAACTTCTCTCCCAGTATCACCTCTTACATAAATTTATGTCATAACCAATGTATTTATCTTTTTATGTCATGCATAAGCATTCTGAAAACAGCAGAAGACTACTAATTTACAGACGAATGGGAAATGCTTTTAAAATTTGATACTATCCTCTTTTCTTTCTTTACTAATTGATGTTCAGAGGTGTTACTAAACAAGCCAAGATCCTGCATATCACCAAAGCATGTGCCTTAGGGCTGCTCAGATCTACGTATCAGTAGAAAATACAGTCTGACTTCTGGAGCCTTGATGTAAGCTCACAAGGACTGCAGTGGCACTTTGCTTTGAAATTTTTGAGCTCACCTAACATTGTTGCTGTTATCATCACTGTGAGTGTATAGTAGGAGCATATGTCCTAAAAGGAGTAATAAAACACTAAAAATGGGAGTGGATAACTGGAACACGGTCCTGTTGTCAGCTTCCTTTCCACTGCTGCCACTCACACAAATCTCACTAACGTCCTTGGTCTTTGGACCCCTTGACTAAGTCAACATATCAGGCAGTGTGTACAGCGGTGCTTATGAAAGCGTCTAGACTCCCTTTGAAGGGCCACCCAAGACCAACTTCAAGATTAGAGAAGGTACTAAACCTGTAAACATGGCTCTCTGTGCAGCCTGGAGACAATCTCCATGGGTGCCACCCACCCTTCCACAAGACACTAAGCCATATATGGCCCTCTGAGTATTTTCAAACAATGTCTACCCCACCAGCCTGCAGCCACATGTCGAAATATCTCCCTTGAAAGACTGAAGACAGCATCCTATTACTTGTTCTTACTTTAGCATTAGAATTTACATGGAAAAAAATAATAAATCTGAGGATGTGTAAATTAGGAGTTCAGCAAGAAGTTTTCACATAATTCGTATTTCTTAACTCTTTCTGATCAGGATAATAATATAACATTAATAATAGTAATATAAGCTGCAGGAAGAAAATGTAACATTTATCCTTACCATCTCCTTCTAAGAACAAGTCAAGAAAAGCAGTCCAGGTATCTACAGTGGGAAGGTTTGGATTCTCTTTGTAGTAATGATACATGGAAACTGCAGTATCTTTTGGATTTCTGATGATGTAGATCATCTGTAAATGAAGATGATATGGTTACTCTTGATGACGTTCTTTCATTGTTTTGCAGAAGCTGTTTGCATAAATGTGACATTTTCACAGAGAGTTTCTGTGTCAAAACCCTTTCCTTCAGGATTTGTCCATCCTTAATGACTATGTCATTAAAATAGTAATAGATTTGTTCCTGTTTAGGCAAAAGTAAGTAGTGGTTAGCAAACACTATCTTCTAGACAGAAGTATATTTCCTACAGATGGGTAATGATTATGCTTTATGAAAGAGACTGTTTTCTTTTATCTCAAGTTAAACTAAATCCCGTACCTAACATATCAAACCGTTCACTTACTCACAATCACAGAACAGCTGCAAAATGTTTGTTTTTGCCATTCATTGCAATTAGACATGTCCCAAAAGTCTGGATTTGGATAATCCTGAAACTTTGAACTTTTAACATAAAATCTGAGGCCCAGAGTTGATTTTTACGAACGTCTCAGGTACACAGCAAACTATTTCTGGAAACTGTAAATCACTGTAAAGTGTTTAAGTATCAACTAGAAGAACAGAAACCTAACAGACACTTAACATATCTTACAGCTTTTATAACTTTTTGACTTACCTTGCATTTTTTATTCTTAAAATGTTGAGGCAACATGTTGTAGTCTAAGTGTGTTGGGATGATTCTCTTTGATGACAACTGATTCAGTTCCTCCAGTTTGGACATGTCTCCAAGTTCAATGGGATTTGTTAATGTAACTGGAGTTTTGTAAAGCTTTGTTATTACTCCTGCAAGCCAGTGAGTGCCTTCAGAAAATTAGTTTTCAGGAAAAAAGAACAAAAAAGAAAAAGAGAGAAAGGAAGGAAGATTTGTTAATGAGAAAATATATGGAACCTGCAGTCTGCATGTGGGAACAGCTTGCTAGTGCACAAATTATACTTCTAAGCCACAAGATTCAAGAAGATCCACATAATTGAGTACTCCCATTGGTTCTAGATCTATAAATACTGGAAAAAATATTGTTGTAGATGAATTACAAAGTAACTCTGTGAAAATCATTAATATTTCTATTGAAACAAACTCATTAGATACACGGGATAAAATTCAGACTGCTTGTTAGCTGATGTGATTATATTATTTCTACTGCTTATTTTAAAATAAACTTTTTTGGGGGAGTGGGGAGGTGAGGAATCTGTATAGTAGATTATATCTATTTGGAAAATGACTGATGGAGCTTCCAGCCTGGTGTGAGTTTATGTGTGCTAGAGAGCTGGGGTGAAAAGGAAGAAGAAACAAATAAATCTACAGAGAAGTACCATACAAGTGACTTAATACGTCTCTTTACTTGCTCATAATTAATTGCAGAAAGTCCTCAGGAAAATTCTTCATGTATAGATTGTGTTTACAAGAAACAAATATCTGTTTTCTTCTGAATATATAAAACACCTGACAATATTTTGAATTACAGAACCAAAATTTATTTAAACTAAAAGTGTTTTTTTGTTGTTGTTGCTCTTGTTTGTTGGGTTTTTTGTTTGTTGGTTGGTTTTTTTCTTGTTGTTATTTTACATTGACTGACAGAATAACATACCCACATATTCAGACGTCCTTCCCTGTTTCTTTTATGCAGACATTTCACAAGTAAGTTAAGCAGAGAACATGTAACAAACAATTGGCACGTCTTGCAGTTAACATACAGAAGTAGAACTTACCAGATTTGGGGTAGGAAACCAAAAGGACATCATCTTCTCTAGCGTCAAAAGCATCCAAGGAATTTAAAAGCTCTGGAGAAGACCTGGTGGTAAAGGAAATCCCTTTAAACTTGTGAATGAGTTCTGCCTCACTGGGGTTGGACATGTTTGCTTAAGCCTTCAATTCCTGCAAATCAGATAGCACTGAAATGACGAGAGGATTTAAAAGTAACCTCTAGGTCAGATGGTCTGAAGTAACAAGTTGAGACCAGCAGTACAAACCTCATGCTTATATAGTTTGCTGTACATCTCTCACAGATATCGATTTTTCAAGTTAGCTGATAAAGACAATTGAAATATTAGAGGTCACTTGATAAATAACAGAAATGCAGTGTCATCAAAAATGCGTATCATCATTTATTAGCTTTCCAGAGAAGTAAAAGGAGAGATAGTCAAATTATGTTAACTGTGTAAAGCATCAGACTGATCATTTCGTGCTGTCATAAAATAAGATCAATGCAATTCAACAGCTTATACGAGGGCTGCTCAGAAAGTAATGCCTCCTCTTTTATGATGTCTCACAACGTTGGAAGTGGATGTTGGTGGTATGGCAGTAGAGGCGGAACCTTCCCAACGATATCTCATTCCATTCTGTTGCTAAGTGACTGATGACAGCAGAGGGGCAGCCTGACAAAATGACATCTGACATGGAAGCCTGTATGAAGCCAAGGGGTGTCACTGAATTCTTCCATGTGGAAAAAATGCCACCTATTGGCATTCATGCTGAACATTTATGGAGAAAAAACAGCATATGTGAGCACAGTGATGAGGTTGGTGATGCATTTCAGCAGTGGCAACAGTGATAGTGGGTTTCCTACACTGGTGCAGGTTTTTATGAGTGCAGCATGCAGGCTTTTGTTCATCACTGGCAAAAATGCATAGCTGTTGGTAATGACTATGCTGCAAAACAGTGTTTTGTAGCTGAGAATTTTCTGTATCAAGTAGTGTTATTGTGCTCTTTGTTGTAGTTTCCATGAAAATAAATAGGAGGCAACCTATGTAGAAGTCATCATTAATGGTTTTCAACCTGAAAGCTCCATGTTTGATCAAANCTGCTTGTTAGCTGATGTGATTATATTATTTCTACTGCTTATTTTAAAATAAACTTTTTTGGGGGAGTGGGGAGGTGAGGAATCTGTATAGTAGATTATATCTATTTGGAAAATGACTGATGGAGCTTCCAGCCTGGTGTGAGTTTGTGTGTGCTAGAGAGCTGGGGTGAAAAGGAAGAAGAAACAAATAAATCTACAGAGAAGTACCATACAAGTGACTTAATACGTCTCTTTACTTGCTCATAATTAATTGCAGAAAGTCCTCAGGAAAATTCTTCATGTATAGATTGTGTTTACAAGAAACAAATATCTGTTTTCTTCTGAATATATAAAACACCTGACAATATTTTGAATTACAGAACCAAAATTTATTTAAACTAGAAGTGTTTTTTTTTTGTTGTTGCTCTTGTTTGTTGGGTTTTTTGTTTGTTGGTTGGTTTTTTTCTTGTTGTTATTTTACNGTATAGTAGATTATATCTATTTGGAAAATGACTGATGGAGCTTCCAGCCTGGTGTGAGTTTATGTGTGCTAGAGAGCTGGGGTGAAAAGGAAGAAGAAACAAATAAATCTACAGAGAAGTACCATACAAGTGACTTAATACGTCTCTTTACTTGCTCATAATTAATTGCAGAAAGTCCTCAGGAAAATTCTTCATGTATAGATTGTGTTTACAAGAAACAAATATCTGTTTTCTTCTGAATATATAAAACACCTGACAATATTTTGAATTACAGAACCAAAATTTATTTAAACTAGAAGTGTTTTTTTTTTGTTGTTGCTCTTGTTTGTTGGGTTTTTTGTTTGTTGGTTGGTTTTTTTCTTGTTGTTATTTTACATTGACTGACAGAATAACATACCCACATATTCAGACGTCCTTCCCTGTTTCTTTTATACAGACATTTCACAAGTAAGTTAAGCAGAGAACATGTAACAAACAATTGGCACGTCTTGCAGTTAACATACAGAAGTAGAACTTACCAGATTTGGGGTAGGAAACCAAAAGGACATCATCTTCTCTAGCGTCAAAAGCATCCAAGGAATTTAAAAGCTCTGGAGAAGACCTGGTGGTAAAGGAAATCCCTTTAAACTTGTGAATGAGTTCTGCCTCACTGGGGTTGGACATGTTTGCTTAAGCCTTCAATTCCTGCAAATCAGATAGCACTGAAATGACGAGAGGATTTAAAAGTAACCTCTAGGTCAGATGGTCTGAAGTAACAAGTTGAGACCAGCAGTACAAACCTCATGCTTATATAGTTTGCTGTACATCTCTCACAGATATCGATTTTTCAAGTTAGCTGATAAAGACAATTGAAATATTAGAGGTCACTTGATAAATAACAGAAATGCAGTGTCATCAAAAATGCGTATCATCATTTATTAGCTTTCCAGAGAAGTAAAAGGAGAGATAGTCAAATTATGTTAACTGTGTAAAGCATCAGACTGATCATTTCGTGCTGTCATAAAATAAGATCAATGCAATTCAACAGGTTATACGAGGGCTGCTCAGAAAGTAATGCCTCCTCTTTTATGATGTCTCACAACGTTGGAAGTGGATGTTGGTGGTATGGCAGTAGAGGCGGAACCTTCCCAACGATATCTCATTCCATTCTGTTGCTAAGTGACTGATGACAGCAGAGGGGCAGTCTGACAAAATGACACCTGACATGGAAGCCTGTATGAAGCCAAGGGGTGTCACTGAATTCTTCCATGTGGAAAAAATGCCACCTATTGGCATTCATGCTGAACATTTATGGAGAAAAAACAGCATATGTGAGCACAGTGATGAGGTGGGTGATGCGTTTCAGCAGTGGCAACAGTGATAGTGGGTTACCTACACTGGTGCAGGTTTTTATGAGTGCAGCATGCAGGCTTTTGTTCATCACTGGCAAAAATGCATAGCTGTTGGTAATGACTATGCTGCAAAACAGTGTTTTGTAGCTGAGAATTTTCTGTATCAAGTAGTGTTATTGTGCTCTTTGTTGTAGTTTCCATGAAAATAAATAGGAGGCAACCTTTGTAGAAGTCATCATTAATGGTTTTCAACCTGAAAGCTCCATGTTTGATCAAAATTACCTTAATAAATATGAATGAATCAAGGGAAAATAAATAGCTCAAATTCCATTAAAAATATTTCAGGATTCTTAACATTTCAAATTTCATTTTCATTTTCACTGAAGACCTGCAGTTTTCAATTTTTCTCTGGATTTCTTTTTGTGGTTTTATTGTTTGTTTTTCCCTAAGCTCACAAATTTTTGGGAATAAGAAGAACAGTTGTAAACTGTGCTTCAGTCATCTTTATGTTATTTTCATCAACCATTCAGTGACTTCACTACTGCCATTGAAAATCTCCTACAAGATATCCTGCTGTGGTCCTGCAATGTATTCAACTGAACTTGAGAACCTGCATGTAAATCTTGCTGTTTTTTTCTTAAACAAAAAACAAACCTTCAGAAATTTCTTGATCCTTGCTTAGGTTTAATCATTGCTGCTGACTGCCGGATATACCTCTCATGACCTAGGGTAAGATGGAGATGATGGAGATGTTCTTGACTCACTGAAATTACGGGCAAGGTGTAAGGAATGTACAATTTCTGCACATGCTTGTTTCTAATTAAATCTTCAGAAAAACAAATACATAATAAAACAAAAACAGAAACAAATAAAAAACAGGTTAGGAATGATTTGGTTTTCTTCCTTGATAGAATTGTCAGCCTACCAGTCAAACAGAAGTCAGCAAGTCAAGAAGCCTATGTTTCCTCACCTGTTTTGCCTATAAACTGCTCTTGAACAGGTACAGCCTATAAAACAGGCTTTGTATGATCAGTAAACTCAGTCCTGCAGGTCCAGAAATGGATCTGAATCATGACAGTTATGCTCTGCAGACATGTTCCCAACCACTAGCAATGAGAACAAAGACAGGGAAATCTTTCAGGAGTTAATTAATGAGTTGATCATTGGGACATCTCTAGATAGGTGCTTCGAATATGTGCTCATATTTCTGAGGAAGATGGGCCTCTGCAATAATGTCCCATCTCTTTCTACTGGAAAAATGAAAGGTACACGAAACACATGGACATTGATGTTTAGACAGAATTTGGAGGATCTCTCAGTGGTGACAAGCTCAATGTTTTTTCCTTGTTCCTTGATCTGCAGACCTAAGTTACTATTGCTTCATATTTTATGGTGTAAATCCTTAAAAATATATCCTCTGGCAAAAGATTTCACTTTGGGTACTTCAGTGCACGAAATACATTTGGAGACATAATGAATCTTGTTTCTGTGGATTAGTCTGAACTTCTGAGAAATTTCTAAGGTTTATTTTGCAGTCGTTGTTCACATGCATTTAGTGCAGGTTAAGTGAACTATTACCTTGACCTAGCAAAAATAAGCTGACTGTAAAATATATTACTTATTTACTATGCCTTTTCCCTTTCATTTCTTTACACATTTTTATTAAGTTCTGAGTCAGCACATTTGTCTAATCTAATCACTTGGAGCCTAATTAATCATTCACAAAGGAAATGACCAAGGTGTAGAACAGAAGCTATACAGTAGCATGGCAAATTCCAATTCTTTTACTTCATCTAAATTGCTTCTTATACTAGCTTCTGTTTTTAGCATCCATGCAAATCCACGGGGAAATCAGTGCTCTTTAGCTAATCTTGCCTGTGCTTAAAAATAAGGACTATTCTGGAAAGCGTGCACTATCTTGAATGCAGTGATTAAAATAAAAAGGGAGTACTCAGCACCTTGCAGGACTGCGTGCAAACTTCCATTTTCTGTGTTAATATAACAGAAAGAGATCATGGTTTAAAGAGCATGCCCCATGTACTCCCTCCAGCATTAACTCTCTTTTGTCTGTATTATAGCACAAAATATAAACTACAGTTGACACATTTAGAACCAGATGAACACAGACATGGCAAGCTAACACTAAAATATTTCTGTGTCTGTTGTATTATCTCCACCACAGACTCTGAATAACTTCTCCGAACAGTGCATTGTTCTTGCCCTGTTCTCTGGCACTGCTACTGATGAAGATGGAACACACGTTTTATCAGCATGTTTCACAGAGACCATCTTTTGGGAGAGCAATCTTGAATCTGGAGTTTCAGGAGAATACAGCCTGATAGGTGAACACTGCAGTCCTGGGCTGCTTCAGAATTACTTTCTGCCATCTGTATCCTTGTTCTGGTAAATGACTCAATTCCATTTTCTTGAACAACATAAAAATTAAGCTGCTTCTACCCTGTCACCTCCTTGTCAAGCTCACTGTTCTCTTTCCAGTTTGATAAAAACCAGTAGCATGTGCATATCCTTTAATTGCAGCTCTCTCTACTGAAGCCAGTGACATCACTGATTCCCTTCAAATACACCTCAGATGGTGGTACTAAGGCAAATAAGAGACATTGTCAGAAATGTGCAGGTGAAATCAATTGTGTTGGTTACCTCACCTAAAGCCATGCAATACAAACTTGTCATTTTGATGAATTAATGGAGAAGCAGAAGAGACATTGGCAATCATTATGTTCTGTTGCTCTAATTCTTAAGTGCCTCTTTTAAATTTACGTTCAGTGACTATTCAACAGAGATGGCCTTCAAAACGTAAAAAATAGTGTAAGTGTTTAAACCAGTTGGGAAATTAGGGCAGCTCAGTGCCTAGATATCACCATTTTAAGAACTTCAACTCAGACTTCTCTTTCCATGACACATTTGGGTGCAGGACAGGCATAGGGCTGACCACAACGCATCAAGATTCTGTTAAGCTTTAGTCACTGGTTGTCGTTTCCCTCATAGATGTTCCCAGCTGTCAGGTGACGTGACTTTGTCAAAATCATTTCATCCACATGGCATTTCACTACTTTGGATTTCCAACTGCAGATGCTCTCCCTGGCATGCTTTCTTGCAGTACCTGGACTTCTGCATGTGGGCAGAAAAGACCCCTCTTCACTTCTCTGTAGATCAGTGCCAATTACATGCTATGCTTTAACAGCTCTGATTTCAGAAGTTTGCTATCTGTAGTGATTACACCTGCGTGTAGGTATACTATGAAGGTCAATGTACAGAGTCATATTTTTTACGGCATGTCAGATTATGAAGTACGCTGACCTCACCTGATCCTTTTCACAACGCGTCATTACCCAAGGATATTTTGTGCCAGAGCCACAACTGATGCAGCTAATCTTAATATTGCAGAGCTGTGCCCTTAGGAGAGGGGCAGATCTTGCAGGCAAATGTCATGGCTTTGAGGTGACTGCAACAGAATCCTAGAATGGTATGAGTTGGACCATCTAGTTCCAACTCCCCTGCTGTGGGCAGGGCTGCCAAACACTAAACCAGGCACTAGATCAAGTTGCCCAGGGCTCCATCCCATCTGTCTTTGAACACCTCCAGGGCTGGGGCAACTACAATTTCTCCGGGCACCCTATGCTAGGACCTTACCACACTCCGTTAAAAATTCTCACAAGACATCTAATCTAAATCTACCCTCTTTTAGTTTAAAATCGTTCCCTCTATTCCTATTACTACCTACTTGTGTAAAAAGTTTATTTCCCTCTTATAAGCTCCCTCTAAGTATTGGAAAGCCATAGTGAGGTATCCCCAGAACTTTCTCTTATCCAGATTGAATAAGCCCAACTCCTTCAGCCTGTCTTTTTAAGAGAGGCGTTTCAGCCCTCCAAGCATCTTTGTCATCCTTGCAACTTGTTCCAAAAGTTCCACATATTTCTTGTGCTGAGGGCCCCAGAATGGATGCAGTACTGCAGATAGTGACTCATGAAGGCAGAGAGGAACAGTCACACACCCTTGCCCTGCTGGCCACCTCTCTCTTGATGCAGCCCATCATACAGCAAGCACACACTGCTGGCTCATGTTAAATTTTTAATCTACCAGGATCCCTAAGACCTTCTCTGCAGGGCTACTCTCAATGAGCTCTTCTCCCAGTCTGTTCATATATCTAGAATTGCCCTGAACCAGGTGCAAAAACTTGCGCTTGGTCTTGCTGAGTTCCATTATGGGTCCACTTTTCAAGCCTGTCCAGGTCCCTCTGTATGCCATACCTTCCTTCTGTTGCATCAACTCAGCTTGGTGTCTTCCACAAAGTTGCTGAGGGAGCTCTTAATCCCATCATCTATGTCACTGATAGAGTTGTTGAAGAGTACCAGTCCCAAGACAGACCCCTGGGGGACACCACTCATCAGCTTCTACCTGGTCATAGTGCTGCTATCCACAACCCTCTGACTGAGACTATCCAACTAATTCCTTATCCACCAAGTAGTCTACGCTTCAAATCTGTACTGTACCAGTTCCTGCCCTGCAAAGGCATGTGATAGTTGGTACTTGGTACTTCCAGATGAAAATATATGGAAAAAATAGATGAAAAGCACAAAAAGCAAACAAGGGTGAAAGAAATAAGGCTATATATATGAAGGGAGTTTCCCTGGCAAGTACTTATCTGTTAGGGTGACCAGTTGTCAGGTCCTCAGGGTAAGAAGATAGACCCCTGAGGCCTGTTTTATTTTCTGTTTATCTATGTTATCATATCCAATGGTTAGGCTTATTAGTATTGAATTTCATAACAGAAACTGATGAGTCACCTTGTTGTTGCTAGCGCACACATTGGTGATGCCACCTGGTTTATATTTTGATTTGTTGGCATTGCTACTTTGAAACTGCCTGATATTTTGACGTATGTATTCAATACAAAGTTAAAGTATTCTATAAGAAGCCAAAAAAATTTCAGCAAAAAGCCTTCTGAGAGGTGTATCCTACAGAGATCTTCTCACTTTGGTGCATCACTGCGCGCTCAAAAACAGAGCAAGGTACTAGATGGCAAATGCTACCCTGACACCTCTCATCCTGCCATTAAATCCAACAGCTGAGGGAGCCAGCAGTTGAGCCAACCACAAGTAACCCTGTGATAACTTGTGGGTTCAAGCTGGTGGAAGTGTACTTAGGAGAAGAGGAGCCATTGTGTCCATACACTAGACAGTGCTCCACAAGCAATCTGCTGCACTCAGCGCCAGCTCCCTGTTGGGTCTAACCCAAAGCACCTGAGGATCCTAAGGTAAGTTGGGCTCACACGAATCACAGAGGGGAATGTACCTTGGCCACCAGAGGCCTCTAGCTCCCCAGCTCCTCTGCATAAGGATCTTGCATAGAACCTCTCCTGAGAGTAGCTGACATCCCCATTACACCACATTTCATTTGTATATCTTCATGGCTGTTGGTTAAGGGCCAGCTAAAGCAACTTCTGAGAGCAGCAGAAGTCTGGCTGCTAATCTTGGCTCTACTGTCACTCCAGGCAGCCCACCGTAATAACTCTAACAAGCTCCTTTCTTCTCTCAGGAGAAACCAAGACAGAACCAAGCTTGGTGTTACCTCTTCCTGACCTATGGAGGCTGACCCATGGGCCCTCAGCTGCACTCTGTCAGCTAAGTGATATCATTCAGACCGTCAGCATGGAGACCTGATACCAATTGTTGGACCAATATCAGCAGTGCAGACCTTAAGTTGCAGCAAGACTCCTATCTGCAGGTGGAAGGTCAGAGGAAACAACTTGTTTCTAAGAAAGGACATCTCCGCCAGCAGCAGAGCAGAGCAAATACAAACACTGCGTCACAGATTATCAAAGACTTTTAATTTCTTGACTTGGTGGACGGGTGTGTGGGAATACAAGAAAGTATATTTAGAGCAGAAGCTGTGGAACAGGATAAACAGCAAGAGAAAGGAAGGCAGAGAACCAAGGACACTTGGGAAGAAAAGGAAAACAAGTTCAAGTAAGCTGCGAGATTTCAGACCCTAATTGGAGGAAGAGTGTATGTCTTGGAACTACTTATGACCTTTATTGGATAAACTGTATGCATGTTTAAGGACTGTCTTGGGGTGTATCTTGTTAACATGGAAAAGCAGATGGGAAAGTTACAAGAGAAAACTTGTGCAAGTATATAAGGGATTTTAAAACCTGTGATAAATTATTTAGATTGTCCACATCTGAGTCCGTGCCTCAGGTGCTGCATGGGTGGGTTTGTTTCATAATGCCTAGGGAGTGGCAGAACCTCCGCCTCACTCATCAACATATTCTCCACTCCCTTCCACACCTCCAGACTCCTCTTCACCGCACTGAGTCGAGCCTCACAGGTGCTCTGCAGTGATCGCTACTTCTTACTTCAGCTTCACATGCTGCTTGATCCTATCTTATTTTAAGGCTATGGCTGAAATGTCCATTTCAAATTATAATCTGTCATGAATTATTAGATGTGAGCAGTAAAATACTACAGGAAAAAGACAATAATAGAGATGAAATAGATCACCCCAGAGCAGAAAGTGAAGGAAGATGACTGCTTTCCAGCCTGGATCCTCTATAGCCTGACAGTGCCCAGAACGGTTAGCCACAGACACATTATTTTATAAATGGTTATAAAAGCTTCAATTTACTTGAATTTTCCATAGATACCATCACCTTAAGGGCAAGCAATACAACCAAGACTTAAAACAGAAAGTACAGAAGAAAGAATAGATTTCAAACTCTCTCATTTTTAGTTCCATTATAACACTTGTGCAAAGACAAAGGGAAAAATGCCTATTGACACTGGAATTTTGCCTAGCTCATTGCCCAAGTCCAGAAGCTAAATCTCAGTCATGCTCAAATATCCCACATATGATAAGCATCACAGTGCATGAACTGGAACTAGTAGCAGTTTGTTCCTGTTCTTGTGTGCTCACAGTCCAGGCTGGGACTGCCCCAGATTTCACCAGACTGTGGAAAGCATGTCACATTTTGTCCAGTCTAGTTCCCCTCTGAGTGGACACGAGCATGACTGTAATAGGCAAGTGTAACAGCCATTTCCTTTAAGAGGCATTCAAAATTCAAACAACAAGGTAGGATAACTTTTTGTAGTTATGAGATTCTTTTTATATCATTGAATTGCGGAATGGTTTAAATCAGAAAGGATCTTAAAAATCATCTAGTTCTAACCCCCCTGTCATAGGCAGGGTTGACAACCACTAAATCAAGCACTAGATCAGTTTGACCAGGGACCCATCCAGCCTGAAGCTGAACTTGAACATCTCCAGGGCATCCAAAACTTCTCTGGACAGCCTGTGCCAATGCCTCACTACCCTCTCAGTGAAAAATTTCCCCCTAATCTAATCTAAATCTCTACTCTCTTAGTTTAAAACTGTTCCCTCTTGTCCTATAACTATCAGACTGTAAGAATTCAATCTCCCTCCTGCTCATAAGTTCCTTTCAAGGAAGGCTGTAATGAGGTCTTCTTCGAGTCTTCTCTTCTCCATACGGAACAAGCCCAACTCCCTCAGTCTGTCTTTGTAGGAAAGAGGCTCCAGTTCTCCATTAATCTTCATGACCCTCGTCTGGAACTGCTCCTACAGCTCTACGTCTTTTTTGTGCTGGGGGCCCCAGATCTGGCCTTGTTGAATCTCATTAGATTCTAATGGGTCTGCTTTTCAAGCTTATCATTCTGAAACCATATTTAGAGAATAGCTACTTACATGTAACAGCAACTGCGCTAGCTGTTTTGTGCATTCAAGTTGCTGAAATCTTATCCCTTAAAAATGAAGAGAATAAATTCCCCTTCTTAAATCTTTATAGGGTTTGGAGTGTCATCTCTTCATGGTGAAGGACATGAGGACAACCCAAACAATTCACACAGGCATTGCACTCATAATAACCTGATCACACTGCTGAAGACACAAGGTTTGAAAAAAAGAGCCGATTTGCAAAAGAGAACTGGTGGAATGAACATCAATCTACGTAAAACATATACAGGTGAACCACTCTTGAATGTAATGCTGAAGGCAGACCTGGAAATGTTCTTTGCCCAGATATGAATATGAGTCAGCAATGCATCATTGCAGTAATTTACTGCATATTAGGCTGGAGAAGAAAGAGTGTAGTCAGCAAGCTAACAGAAGTGATTGTTCCACTGTGCAGAGCACTTTTGAGGTGATATCTGGACAACTGTGAGTAGCTTGGAATGCCCAAATACAAGTCCAAGAGAACTGTGACTTTTCAGCCTAGAGGAAAGAAGACTGAGGGGATATCTTATCAATGCTTATAAACATCTAAAGGGTGGGAGTCAAATGAATGGGGCCAGGCTCTTTTCAGTGGTGCCCAGTGACAGAACATGGGGGCAGTGGGCACAAACTGGAACATAGGAAGTTTCATCTGAACATGAGGAAAAACTTCCTTACTCTGAGTGTGACTGGCGCAGGCTACAGGAGAAGTTGTGGTCTCCTTCACCAGAGATATTCAAGACCTCTCTGGATGTTTTCCTGTGTAACCTGTTGTAGGGAACATGCTTTAACAAGATGTTTGACTAGATATCTCCAGAGATCCCTTCCAACTCCTACGATTCTCTGATTCACCGAAAAGAAGTATTGGCAAACTGGTTTAAGTCCAGCAGAGGGTCCCCAGGCTGGCCAAGGCTGGAGAACACCATGAACTAACTAAACTGACGATGTTTAGAGACTGTCAGGCTGACATTCCCATCAATTTTTTTCATTTGTGGAACCACATTAAGACCTCCTAAGTGTCATCCACATGTCTAGGCTTAATATTTCACACTGACTGGTTCTCTGCTTTCTGAGTCACCTTGCCAAAGGATACCAGTTAATGTGATTAAGGTGTACTGTGAGGTGATTAATTAGTTCATTTTTAAAATTCATTTTGTCTTAGTAGGTTTCACATCTTATCAAGGCGTAGCCAGCTTCAGTGACTTCCACTCACAACAATAGCATCTTTATTAAATGACTGAGTATGTCATTTCTTCAAGTGAGCAGTAATCATTCCACTTTTTCAAAATTCTCTCATCCTGTCAGCTTAGTAATAACATCATGAGCAATTTTATTTTTCTCTAAAGAAAAGCAAATGTTTCTGAAGACCAACAGGTTAAACATGAATTTGTTCAAATTAGTGCCAGTGTTACAGATCTAGAATTCCAGCTGCTTTTCACAAAATTGCCGTCCATTTCCTGCATTTACAGATCATTATTTCTCATACTTGTACCATTCTGTTATTATTGTACAAAAAGAAGAAAAGGGAGCTAGATGAGGGTTAAAAAGAAAAGTTAATGGAGGAGAAAGAATGTACAGTTCCTTTCTGTACAATCAATTGCAGTCACTATTCCAACATGAGATAAAGAGAGTAAATACATATATCAAAACCCAGACTCACTTTTCTCCAAGGTTTCAAGCATAGCTAGCACTTTGGCTCAAAGCCATATATTTATTTTTAAAATGTTTCTTCCTCTTTTACATGATTGTAAATCCAGTGCAGAAAATTGAAGATTCAGAACATGGGATATAGCACTCATTTCAGTAGGAACAGTATGTTATGCATGAATTGACGAATCTGGATTTTTCATTTTGAGCTCTGGTTGATGAGAAAGAAAATAATTTTGCAGCATGGAAATAGAAACACTTTGTATAACAAGCTGAGAAAATATAATTTTGTAACAGTTTGTGACTGCTCAATACAAAAATGAAATATATGTACGGCCTATTTAAATGTGTGCGCAGATGTCATACATATGGTTTTAGAATGTGAAAATGAAAGTATGGATATGTGAAATGAATACACGCAAATGTAATCTGGACTTTCTTTTATCCTTAACATCAGATAGATCTTCAAATTCATGTTTATGATTTGTGCTAAGATCTTACGAACTTGTTAAGTCCATTCATTTTCTTCAGATTTGTAAAGTTATTTATCCTGCTTACAGTGAAAGACTTGCCATCAGTGTTCTGCCCTTGTTGTCAGACACCACAGTAAGCAATGACTGCATCACTTTCATTTGATGTAGATGTATTAAAATCTTCAAACATTTTTTCCATTACTTCTGTTGCTCTTTTGGTAAAATATGAAAGAGAGGTGTAACAGAAAAACAGTGCAGTCAGACAAAAATAAGCAACTTAATGCAGAATTAATGCTTATTATTTCTTGAAGCCTAAGTAAGTCCAGAGATGCATTTTTTGTGGTAAGCAGTAGACCACTGGTTAGTTTTAAATGAGTAGATAACATTTTGATTGATATGAATTAATTTCTAAATAACCACAATATTAGATTTGTGGTATTTATTTATTCACCTACTGAACAGCAGACAGTTCCACCATTAAGGCAAATTTCTACTGACCAGAAACAAACAGAACTTAGTCTAGCAAAGATTCCTTCTTTTATAAATATATAAATTAAAGTGTGGTAAACAGCGGTGCTCTAATGCTCATCCTAATCACTTTCAATTTGGACCTCTACAATGCAAAGATTTTGATTTTAGATAATAATATGAACACTGAATTTGTTAATTCTAAAATTCATAGAATTAGAGTAAAATGTGCTATTATTTTCTGTAGGTACAACCATTGTCAGTGTTCTCAGATCTTGACAGGCATATCAGCAGACGTGCTGGTAGCTAATGGAGAAGCTGGAATTTCTCTCCCACTCTGATTTCCTCTGAACATGTACTCTTCTACTTTCCTTTCCAGCCCTTCTCCCACTATTCCCTTGCGGATGTGTGCTATCAAACTAACTGTACCATAAAGACAGAGATAAATTTGATTTGCACTGACACTTTCTACTTCTCTGTTGGCACATCACAGCCAGCAGTTTATTAGAGGACATCAAATCATGCCCTTACCTGCTGTTCCATCTCTCCTTCTGCTGACTTCATCCCTCTGCCTTCACTCAACACTTCTGAAAAATAAAAGAGCCTGTAGTCTCTCTTGTGAGAGACAAAATGAGAGGTATGAGACTCTGAAATAGAAGAAAATAATAGTTTGAATGTAGATCTTGGAGAGGTGCTCAGGACTGAGATTAAGTCCATGCTCTAACTTACATATCCTGCAATTTGGGCAGATTATTTGAAATGTATCACCTAAATTCTGACATAGCAAAGACACAAACAAACCAAACCACAGGAAAATAAATTAATTTGCAATATTACAAATGATTTTCTATATTGGACAAATTAATAAATTAAAACAGCAGCCACATGACAAGAAAAATAATATTCTTACTAGTGATCTCTTGAGCAGTTACAGGAGCACCAAATCCATAATCTACTAACAAGACAATTATTTGCAGCATCAGTAATGCATAAGAGAAAAACCCTGACAGGAAAATGCTGTTGGGAAGGTATTTGCAACTTGTGGGTGGTGTGTACACAAAATCCCAAAAGTACCTAATGTTCTTTAAATGTCCAATCCAGCTCCTTCTGTATGCTGTTACATCTAATGGGACAAACTCTCCATTCACATTTGCTTCTGCAACCTTATTATCCTCTTATGGCCCATTGTATCTAAACAAACCAAAATAAAAATGGGAAGGTAAACAAGCATCTAAACAACGCTATTTTTATGCATTTGCAACAGGGCTCATATTAAATTAGTTTCTGGAGGATACTGCACCTGCTGCCTAGAAGATCAATCACTGGAGTTTCGTTAGATTTGACAGTTATAAATGCTTCTAGATGCAGAATCTGGTAGGCCTGCATTAGCCTCCATGAAAGTGAAATCACACAACAATGTAGGCTTAGGATAATTTATCTAGTCAGGATTTACAGAAGACTAAGAGAAAAAAAAAATCATGTTTGGGTAAGTGACTGTATTTGGAAAATAAATGTAATAAAGAAAATATTTTTGAATCTTGGAAAGTAAAAATAAAACTAACTATGTTACCATGTTCTGGTATAACACAGCAAAAGGCACCACAGCATAACCATACTCAGAATTACAGATTCCTTGCTCTGGGAAGTTACTCTGCTATTAATTTAGGTTTAATCTATTAGTTTATTTTGGGGGAATGTTGTTTTCTTGCTTCCCTAAAATATAATAAAATGCTTTGAACGCTTATTGATCCACTATAGCAGGAAGATTTCCTTTGCAAAGATCTCTTTCAAAGCCTATTGAAATCAAAGGAAAGGCATATTCACATGGACACTAAGAGAATTTTCTTCAACAACACAGAAACTGGTCCAGTTCTCTGTGTTAAGTAGATATTCTGAGAACATATTAAGAATAAATTCCTTTCTGTGAGGGTGGTGAGACACTGGAACAGGTTGCCCAGAGAGATTGTGAATGGCCCCTCCCTGGAGGCATTCAAGGTCAGGCTGGATAGGGCCTTGAGCAACCTGGTCTAGTCGGAGGTGTCCCTGCCTATAGGAGGGGGGTTGGAACTAGATGATCTTAAGGGTCTCTTCAAACCCAAACTGTTCTATGATTCTATGAATCTATAGCATTTATACTGGAAAGTATCTGCTTCTGTAGACTACTTGCCATCTCCAGAAGTTCTGTCTGAACACTTTGCATAACAACGTCCCCAACTGTGACCCACACTACTTAAAACAAATGGTATTCAAAATACTTTGTAAACACTAATCTCATGGAGAAATTAAGGTATTCAGAATGTCATCCAATCAACCTCTGCAAAAACCTGAAGGTAAACATATGAGGTTTATTATCTGCTGGTGATTCAACAAGGTGAACTTGAAATCAAGTGCTGGATGCTGAGTCCATTAGGAGTCAAACTGAAGCCAGTAAGAAAATGTCCAGTAATAACTGTTCTGGCTGCACCAAAGTTGTTTATTTGTCCTTTTAGTGCTTGACTCTGTTCCCACAGAGGTTCATGGATGTCTTTCAATGGATACGTGATCTTACTAACAGTCGTGTCCCAGCTGCAGCCC
>VXAB01009626.1:7343-103253 GCA_013399175.1 Odontophorus gujanensis
AAAAAAAAAAAAAAAAAAAAAAGAGCCTACAACAAAACAACAGACCTCAAATGCATGAAACCAGTCAAGCCAACCATCTCCATCTCCTGTGCTAACTTATGAAGGATGCTTCAAAACTAATACCTCCTATTTTATTGTGTCAGCCCACGACATCAAAGGCAGGTGTTGGTGGTATGGTAGCAGAGGCTGAACCTTCCCACCAATGTTCCATTACATTTTGTTGCCTTGTGACAAGTGGTAGCAGACATGCAGTCCAACAAAATGGTGTCTGTCATGAAAGTGTATATGAAACAATGGGATGTAAGTGAACATCTCCCTAGAAAAATTTGTACCTACTGACATTCATCGACACCTGCTGAACTCTTCTGGAGACCAAATAGTAACTGTGAGCACAGTGAAGTGGTAGGTGGTACATTTCATCAGTGACGCTGTCACAGCAGCTGTGAAACAGTTAGTCATATCTGTTGGTACAGATTAAAAATAATAGTAATAAATGAGATCAGTATTCAGGCTCTTGTTCATAGCAGGTGAAAGAGCATAGGTAATGGCAATTTCGTTGAAAAATAGTGCTTTGCAACTGAGAATTTGCTTTGTCAAATGGTATTATTGCACTCTTGGTATTGACTGTATTTTCCATGGAAATAAACAGGAGGCATAACTTTCAGAGTGACCTACATGCATACATCTCCAATCCATTTCTCTAGGTCAAAATGCTCACAGAATCATAAGTAAAAATGTGCATTTGGTAGAATACTAGCACTGAAATTTGAAGTACTGCTGCAACTTATTTAAGTACTTATGTATAAGCATACAGAAACAAGGACCTAATTTATTTTCTGATTGATACTCAGAGGCAGGAGACAAAATTGAACCAATGTTGGCATTTCCGCATTTTGAGGGAAAAAAACAGCAAGAAAGTGAAGTTGTTTGTAACTGATGTAAAGAAAGGAGATAAACATGCTTTTCTACTGCCAGTCATGCCAGTGGAAGCTAGCACCATCTCCCTGCCAGCCAGCCCACCCCAGCTGCTCATCAGTGCCCAGAGCAGGGATTTCTGCCTTCCTCAAACTCCCTTCTATCAAGACAAACGTGAACCAGCCCAGCTCGTTCTACCTTAACTGGAGACACTGCTCACCAGCACTGCTCAGATTACAAAATCTGGCACAGCCTGGCCAGCAGGCAGAGGCTGTCTTTCTGCAATTATAGACCAGAGATTATTGGTAAGACTTATTAAAAGAATTTATTTTTTTTTTTATTTCTCTGAACAAGTATCTCAAAATGTTAACTGAATACTGAACAAGAGCATTGAGGACTATTTCGCAGTGAGAGCATAATCTATCTTTCCAAAAGGGTAAGTAGCTGCTGGTAAGCCCGAGGCTCAAAGGGTGTTACCCACTCAAGAGAAATGATACAGCTTCAGTGACTCTGTTCTTTAATAGCTACCTACAAGTATCTCTTGCACACATGATAGGTGATCATTCTTCATCCACCTAGGATATGGTTTTTATTATCTTCTCTTCATATGGTACACTCCCCAAGGCATTTCTATAACCTACTCTGTATCTGATGATTGTTCATTTTTATTTTCTAGGTAAAGTATTTATCTGATCTCAGCTAACATAAAATAACAAAGTGCATTTAGCAGGAAAGGTTGTGTGGATCTGAATAAAATAAATTTTAAAAATCCTCAAAACATAAGCCCATAAAAGTCCTCCCAGTTCTCCCATTGTCTATCCTACCAAGAGACCACAAATCAATACAACATCTAAAGCAGCAGTAGTAGCTTATTTCAATTAAACTGCATCACTGTTATACTGTACTCATTATTTTAATAGCAGAGTAGTATAGCTGTGCTATAAGGTTATTTGGGTCTCTTGCAAAGCTGAGACTTCTATTTTATTTATCTCTTGAAAGCATAACTATGTTTACTTTCAGTGTAATCACATTTACTTTCATCAGGACAGAACCTGGTTTATTATCTCAAATGTTATTGCCATTAAGTAATTGCACAGATATATTGGTGAGAGGAACCTTCTGTTATTCATGAGGCAGAGGTTCTTCTGCTCTAATGAACATGCCTGTTAGTGGAAAATGGAAAAGGTTAAGAAGCAAGAGCATCCTCCAAAAGGGGGAAAAAAAGAAAAAAAAGAAAGAAAGAAAAAAAGAGAAAAGAAAGAAAAGGTAGCGTAGCGCAAAACACCCTGCCTCTCCAACTGGAATGATCTCTTTCACTAGTGGTTCATGTATTGCATGCTTTCAGCACTGTCAAAATCTGAAAAAAAACGAACTTGTTCACTGATGATTCCAGTATTGATTCAAGTTATTACTGGGCTTCTTCCATGGATGCATCATCAACAGTACCCTGCTGACTTCCAACAGCATTGGTCCACTAAAACTGTCAATACCTCAAATCAAAAGAGTGCTTGAGACTGACTTAGATCAATCGACTTGATGGATGATGCATACCCCCACTTCATTTAGAGAGAGATTGTTACTATAAGTGATTTTAATGATATTTCATTCTGTAGTTCCTACAGCCCAGTCATTAACAATCTGGGTTAACTGGGGTTGATAGATTATCGAAGTGAGAAGAGTGCAAATGAACTGAGGTGATTATTTTCTCACACTTGTTTCCAGTGCCCATTAGTCATAGTAAAGGCAGATAAGTTGCTATGTTCAGCCCAGGCCATTATCAGAATGAAATCATCCAGCTTTTTGCCTTTTACTTTGGAACTTTCACAGGTGATCAGTTCTGTGGTAAACAGAAGTGGGAGGCAAAAGAAGACAATAGATAAAGAAGAGTTTCTTGGATTTGAAGGCCTTACGCCAGAGCATCTATAAATGTGTGAAGTACAACCAGCTTTAACAAACAGCCTGCTTCACTATCAACTTTGAGTGTTTTGAAATTCATGGCCTGGTCCCAGGTTTTTCCTCAGGATTGACGCTCCAAGGCACACTACAAGAGGTAACCACAGAAATAAAACTGCTGAGTCCTATGTTCAGCACTAACTCATCTCCAAATATACTTAGATTCAGACCAAAGGCAGTGCCTTGTATTTACCAAATAGGGCTTCATAATACACTGGGCTGTGCTTGCCCATTGCTTCCATCAACAAACCATTTCAACTTTTCCTTTAACAGGTTCTTAATTAGTACAGTATGAAACTAGTACTAGGTCTAGTAAGAACAAGTCCTTTCCACTCTAAATTTCAATCCTTCAAAAGGGACCTTTCCACTGTCTTCTTGGGAGCTATAACAGGCACTTTCCTTGACACTTTAATGTGTTAGAAGACTTAGAGTGTCTTCTGTTGTGCTCCAGTAAGAACACTGGGTTGTTCATCTTATATATGCACTCCAAGAAATAAAATCAACATACTAAATGCATTCTAGATAATTTACAAAGTCCTCTCTCGAGAAGCCACCTCTACTTCTCAGTTTTCTCTACTGAATTCAACATAAATGGTTTTTCTTAAAACAACTTAATATTTTAATATATTTCTAACACAAGTAGTGAAGGTCTTCTAATATGAAAAGTGCCTCTCTCTTCAATCAGCAACAGCTACTACCAAGCCCTCTATACTTCTTTTCAGTGTGTATTTCAGAACAGAGAAATCAAAGTCATTGCCTTTCAAAATGGGGTCAAGCATCATTCCAAAATTGTTTCCATAGTAGATTTACATTTTTAAATAAAAATAGAAGAGCAGAATTTACTTTTACTGCAGAAGAATACTCTCCGTTCTTTCCTTAGACATAAGAGGTGGAAATTTTGTTTATTCAAACTTCTGAGAACAGATATTTGACTGCACAGGGAGAGCCAAACACTGAAAATATATCAGTTCAGAAGATGAAAGACTGTTAAAAAAAAAAAAACAAAAAAAAACACCACGATGTGGAAACTGGTCCTGGCAAGGCCTCACAGTTTTAGATATCATTCAACAGGATGCACCATGAGGCACACAGTAGAAATCTCTGCACATATCCAGAGCTCCCACTCCAGGCTCAGAGTACTTTATTTTAGCCATAACACACTAACTCAATTTTGCTGTGTGCTTTGACTTGGAGGATAGAAGTAATTTATGAATATGAGGACAATGAGATATACTTCAGCAGAAAGCCTGCTACCTCACAGCTCTTATTTATTAACTTCACAGGACAAGGAGAATGGTTACGACAGCTATAATAGCTCTTTTGTTTGCTTTTAAAAATTCACCAGCCTAGAATATCATTAAAAAATAGGGATTTCAATTACTATAAAGCCTAAACAGAAACTGCATAACTAAAAAATACAGCACACCTCACCTCAATATATACAACTAACACAGTAAGTGGTAACACATTCTCAGTTTCCCTCTTGAAACAGTTTATTTTGTACTATTGAAAGACATCTACACAACCTTGTCAAAGTGACTGGGAAAATCATCCCCAGTAAGATAGCTTTCTGCAAGATATCAAAGTGATTCAATATACTTACAGCTACAGGCTATACTGTTCAGCCTTTCATATCCAGCCAGCATCATTCCTGTAATTGTCCTCAACACACTGTACTGCAGTAGTTATTCCACTAGCATAAAGACATATGATGTATAGTTTTTGGTCACTTTTATACTGGAGTAAGTTATCTGTAGGAGACAAGGAAATGAGTAACAGTTGTAACATAACTCCACCCTAGTGGTGGCTTTGGAAGCTTGAAACAATTTCGCCACTGCTTTTTCATTATGTTCTTCAATGGACAGGTTTGAAACTTCAGTCACTGAGGGACAATTTCAGGTTTAGTTCCCATTTTGCTTAACAAACAGCTTACAAGAGCTAAATCGGGAGATAAAATTTGGTTCTAAGATTCTTCTGAAGAAGGTGACAAGTAGA
Organism: Odontophorus gujanensis; assembly: GCA_013399175.1. NCBI lineage: Eukaryota > Metazoa > Chordata > Aves > Galliformes > Odontophoridae > Odontophorus > Odontophorus gujanensis. The sequence continues at coordinate 12,207 of VXAB01009626.1, forward strand.
CAAATTGTCTACTGAAACAGCTGGAGACATTTTGCTGAATAAGAGTAACCTGTAACATAAGCCTGCCACACATTTCATATAATTTGCTGTGGATCAGAGGATTTGAATGGAAAACTACATAGAATAATCACATATCGTTCAGTTCCTGGTTTCCTAGTTGTCATAACTCAATTGCACTGGGATGCTGTATCTTTCACAGGACTAGAAACTTTCTTAAAAGCAGTGAAGATGCTTGAAAATTGGAGAGAAAAAAAAACAATGAAAAAGCTGGTATTTGGTTGATCTGGAATGGCCTTGTAGTAACTCTAGGTCCAGGTTCCTCTTCACCAGTTAGTTGAACAGTACAGCACGCAGTCTCATGAAACTGTTCTTACAATCTTAGCTCATGGTCAGGTGGTAGACTATGCCCTAACCACTCCAGTCCAACCGTGCACCTCAGGAGTTTTGGCAGTGTTTATTCCACAGTTTCGCCAGGTATCTGCCTGGTAAACATCACTGCTCTCACAACTGGAAATGATGTCTAAGCATCTAATTCCTGAAATTACAGCCCGTTTCTTCTCATCCTGCCTTCAAGGAATATAGATGGCACTTTACTCCCCTCTTTGCAAAGACCTTATACACCCAAACATTTTAATTCCTCTCTTCCATCTCATCTTGATTAGAGAAGAAGAATGTTATCAACCTTCTTACAGAGGCTACTTTTACTACCTGGTCTGTTACTCACTTTTCTGTTCTTTTAGCTCCTCAATTAATCATCAGATTCCTTGTGTGTATCATTTCTTTGGGAACTATAGCTCCTGTGAGGTTTTCTCTGAGCTGACTGAAGACTGCAAGTCAGCAGTTATTCAGCACTACTACTGTATGTGTCACTTATCTTTTGTCTATGTTAGATAAAAGTGAAGCTATTTTTGGGTAAGTAAATAGTGTATATTACAGCTCACATGAGGTTAAAAAAACTTTTAAAATATTTCCTGAATCCTGTTCCTTTCATGCATTACTACAATCCCCACTTTGTGAAGAAAAACAAAGCTCTACAACCTATAAAAACATACTAAAGGTTCCAGAAAAACTTGCATTGCCCCATCAGTTTTGAGTAGTAAAAGATTCACATTTAATTTAATTGTATTTTACCAAAACATTGGGATTCATGGGATTTATTCTATTATCAGTGAAATAGTTAATACGTGCATGCAACACTGACAAAGTGCAGCACCAAAGTGATTACAGCAACAGCTCTTCTGTCAGGGCATTATGTGAAATTCCTACGCAATGTTCCAGTTAAAACTTGTAAGCAATATAAATTCTAAACTACAAAAGAACCTAGGTCAGACCTCACTGCTAGCATCTAGAAACAGAGACTTTCTCCTTAGACAACTCTTTCTCCATATCTTTAAAAAATAAGGAAAAATGAGCAAGGAACAAGATAGTAATATCTCTAAAGGGAGGTCAGAACCTGAATTTTGCTAGGATCTTCACGGAATCTAATTTTTATTGACTCTCTGAGAAAAGTCCTTTGTAATATATATTTTTTTAAATATGCATTCCAGCCTACCCAACAAATAAAACATTAAAATTGATGGTCTACATCGCAGCCCTAGAGGTTCTTGCTATATTTTATTCTTTAGCATCACTATTTGAAATATTTGATGTCTGAAAATTTGATACTTGCAATACCTTAACAGTAGGTCCACACACAGGATTTGACTCCTCCATGCAGAAAAAACAGCACCCACTGACATTCATTGACACTTGCTGAATGTATGTGGACACCAACTAGTAGATGTACACACCGTGAGGCAGTGGGTGGTACATTCAGCAGTGGCAACAGCAATGTGAAAGACAAGCCTTATTCCAGATGGTCATGCATAACTGTCATACCACAAAATGAAGAGCATCTCAATCATCTCATCTATGTGAAGTGGTGGATAATGATCAGAGAAGTGAGTGAAGAGCAAATATCAGATTTAACGCATTGGAAACGCTGGTGGCAGCACTGTCATATTGCAAAATTTGTGCCAGTTGGATCCCACAAAAAAAAAACATTGAATGCAAGTCTGTCAGGATATATTGAACCAATGCAAGACTGAAGGTGACAGTTTACTAGACTGAATAATGATTCAATAATAAATAACTGGTGATGAGAGATGATGTCACCCTTACAAACTTACAAATCAGCAGTCAGTGGTGATGGAATGGTAACAAGCGAATCCCCCATTGAAGAAAAGGTTCAAGATGCAACATCCAGAGATTAAAGTGATGAGCACTGCCTTTTGGGGTAGGAGTCCAGGTTCCAAGTCATCCTTCTGGATTTCTTGGAACCTGGACAAATGATCAACTCTAACAACTACAGTGCTGACTAAGCTGAGGGCTTCAACTTCCAGAGTTAGGGCGGAGAAAACAACAGACATTTTCTTGCAACACTATAATACCAGGCCCCATACCTGTTTGAAGACAACGGAGCACGTTGCCGTGGTGGACTGTTCTACCACAACCAGCATACAGTCCATATTTGACACCTTCTAACTTCTGTCTCTTCAGGCTGATAAAAGGACTGCATGGACAACACTTTCCTAGAAACACCATCATAGCAGTTGTGAAGCAGTGGGTCTCATCCACTGGCGAAGACTTTCTTTTTTTTCCAAGGAATGTAGCATGCAGGCTCTTGTTCCCTGATGGCAGAAATGCATAGCTAACGGTAGTGACTATGATGAAAAATAATGTTTCGTAGCTGAGAATGGTGTTCTTGTACTTTTGTATCTGTTGTAGTTCCCATGGAAATAAATAGAGACATTACTTCCAGAGTGATCTATGTAATAATTATCAAGTAAGCTCTGTAAAATTGTGAAGTTGATGGCAGCACTACACATTGAGCAGTTAGTTTAAGAAGTAGAAGCAGCAATTGTAAAATAATAAAACCTGTTCTAACTCTTTATGCTATTAAAAACCACTTGCAATTTTAGACCTTTACAGAATAATTAAAAGCTAAAGATGCATTATTCAACCAAGTGAGAATGTGGCTTTGTGTATTCTCTTAACAACGCTTGGAAACATTAGATCCTATCTCATGTTTGAAGAACAAAACACCAGTAGCATATATGGTTTTTGAGACTAATCAGACTTCAGTTACTAGTCAGGTTATAGCTTGCCCAGACCAGTGTGCCTAACAACCAGCATTCACTTTGAAAGACAGATAAGCACATTACTGTTAAAGGAACAAGCCCAAGACACATCAGGAATCAAACATTGTCTTGAGGGTCTCCATTATTATTATATGGGATTCAGTGGTCAGATGGAAGAGAAAAAAATAAAAATGATAATACCATAATAGCAAACTCAGCTCCAGCTATCTCAGCATGCTGAAATCTGAATCAACATAAATTAAGTTCTAGGAGGGCTTTCTGTTTTGTTTGCTTTTTAAATTTCATAGAACTCAGATAAAAAGAAAAGCTCTTAAAGCGATTAAAGCTTTTTTTTCTTCCTCTACTCTCCACACTCCTCGAGATAACTTCACTTTCACATGGTTTGTGTTAAATAAACCAAAAACCCATGGACACACTTATGTCAAAAGGGACAGTTTTCTGGGATGAACAATTAAGAAGTTCTGATTAACACCACATTATTTATATGTAGAGAAACTTCTTGTACAATAACCAGAACACAGCTGAATTTGTCTTCTCAGTTTTCCATAGCAGTATAGTGAGAAGTTAAAACTGACACTAAGCACAGTTAATGTAGTTAAGTGCAGCAACATTTCACAGAATTCTGTGTTGTGCTGAGGAATGCTAAGGAGTGGTCAGAGTTTCCTCAGGAAAAAAAAGAAAAACTTTTAAAACAACAGGTAAAAAAAAAAGTTTAATACTATATAATAGCTAATTGAAATGCTGCTTCATTTTACATTTCTCTAATGAAGTGCACTACAACACTGTGACTGTAATAATTTTGGGTAAGGGGACTACTCCTATTAACTCACTTATAAGGAAGCTATTCATTAGTTAGTGTGGACAGAGCAATCACTGCTATTAAGCAATAGCAGTGTCAACTCACATTGTTGACAAGTATCTAATTACAACTTAATGATAGAAAAATGTGCAAATATACATCTCCTATCTACTAGAGGAGCACTTATTACAGATGCACACAATGAGAGAATCTAACACATCTATCTTCAGAACGTATTCTGGAATAAATTTAAAAACCATTAACCCTTCATTTTCAAATTAGACAATTAACTCAAAGCAGGAGCCTTATTAAGATTGTCTCATTAGTTCCATTACAACTCTTAAAAACATCAAGACTTTTAGTTACTTGAAGATTAACATTCTTCCACAAAGACTTAAAAAAAAACAAAACCAGAATACCAGCCACACACCCAAACCCAGCAACAAGAACTATCAAATCCAAGAATGTCCAAAACCAAAGGCTAAATCTGAAGGCAAGATGGCCTTCACCGCTGAGATGAACAGCAAAAGAGGAAGTCTCCTGGACTTGCATGCAGTTTAGTCTTTCCCTCTGGGTGGAAAATGGGAACACAAAGACCTCTGGTGTATGTAGTTCACCTTCTCTTCTGAGAGGCAGGTACCCAGAAAGTCGGCAGTCCACAGACTCAGAGCATTAACTCCTTAACTCCCAGTGTCTCATATGATGTTATGATGTGGAATACCAATAACAAAAAATCATAAAACCATGACAGTGAGATTAATATACTAATTCCATGTGTGATTAAGTATCTGTCTTCATGAAAGTTAATTATTCAAGAATGGTACTTTCAGTCATCCAACTCATTCAAGGCACAGGAAGTATTTGACAGATAGAAATGCAGCTGGTGAATACTGGTTGTTAGGTACACTAGTCTGAGCAAGCTATAACCTGACTAGTATCTGAATACAAAGGTTATGTATCTGGAAATGCTGATGTGCTTAAGAGACTGCAAGACCAAGGGCCTGATAAGCAAGCATACTACAGAACATGTCTTATCCCCTCAACAACTTTTTTTTACTTTTTAACAATATGCCACACTAATTAATCCATTTATCCTAAAATATGATGTTGAAGTAGATAATTAGTCCAAAACAGTTCACAAGCTGTATTAATAAGCCCTAGTAACTCTCTTCATGAACTGGGAGAAAATAAATAACAAGAATAAAACTTCCAAAGACCACTGAAAAGTCTTTCAAGAGGGAAGATACTGTTTCCAACAATGCTAAACACTGTCTTTCACTTGTGGTATCCCAGAGGAGGAAGAATTGACCCATTCTCATGTTGGTGCTATTTATTTTGTGTGGGTGGACTGCACTGTACTGAGTTCCACCACTCACCTTTTAGGACCAGAAAGATATGTTTATTCCCTTCATGTATATTAACCATCTCAAACAGGACAGATCTTTGTCCTTTCCTTCTGAAGCACTGGACATTGACAAAGTCATAGAAACTGAAAAACACATTTTTGATGGTTGCTCCAGTGGCTTCAGGGTAGTCAAAGCACATCTTGCTTCTCAGACACTTGGAGTATGCTTCCCACACACCACTATTTTTCTATACTTCCAGAAACTGGGAATTTGGCAGAACTTTGATCCTTTTTCTGCTGTTTCTGTGACAGATTAGGTTGTCACAAATATACAGGCTTGCCATGAATTTGTCATAAATCATCTGCAGTGTTTCGTTGATCCTTTGGAGTAGTCAACTTTATGGCCATTTTTTACACTCAGATCCTTGGATACTCTGTCTTAGAAGTTCTAGTCAGTTCTGTATTCCAGTTTCTAAGGCTGAAAAAAGGCTTTCCCCCACACCTTTAAATCATTTTCATTCTGTAGATCGTCTAGTAGGCATCCTGATCTCTCACACTCAAGAAAAGGAAAATTAATGCAGGGTCTGCAGCCCACCAGCTACTTAGACACTTGCATCACACCAGCCTAAATATTACAGACTTGCTGTGACCACAAAGAATATTGTACTAGTGCAAATTTTCACTTTCTATGCCTTCCTGTCAAAAAATTTGACAGGAAAACTGAAACTAGACTTATTTTTCCACATGTGCAAGTTTCATTAAGATAAGAGAATGAAATACAAAACCTTCTCTTGAAGCATCTAATACAACACTTAAAATATCTTTGATATTTCACTACTGATCTTCAGCCTTTCACAGTATATCTCCATTAGTACCACAGCTTGTTTTCACAAGCAGAAGCAGCCTAGTGCCTCTCCTGTTGTACTCCAAGGGAAGGACAACACCTGGGACAGATTCTGGAATTAGCAGGGAATGTCAGGTGGCCTTCATACATAATTTGGAGGTAGACAGACCAGCTGTGTCCTGTATAGCACAACTGCCATAACACTCACCTAAATGGTTCTGAACCCCACCCTTAGGTGCTTGCTTGTCCTCTAAATGAAAAAGGAAACTGGAAAGCTTTGACAAGCCTGGTGGCCAAACCACTGAGTTAGCTGAACAGCCCTTACACTGTAGGTAACTGAAATCCAGAATATTTTTATTTCTTTTTAATTGGTTTTAGAAAGCTTACAAGAGGAAGACTAGCAGTACTCCAGTACTGAGACAAAGAAAGATCCTGAAACAAGTTCTGCGAGTCAGTTCACTCTCTCAGGGTTTTGCACATCTTTTGCTGGTAGTAGATCAACATGTCTTTCCATCCAGACATTGTGTTACTTGGTTACAGAAGAACAGATACAGGCTCTTCTCCTGCTCTTTGAAACTGAAGTTAAAAAAAATAAAATAAAAACCCTTGTTCCTTCCTTAATGCTGAAATCCTGTCTTTTTCAACCTTGAATTAAAAAGGAGGAAGAGAAGAGAATGGAAGAAAGTCAGTCAGAATGCTAACTGTAAATATGGTCTTACAATTTTTTTTTTTTTTAATTAATTGGACCATTCCCCTGTTTAAATTTCACTTCATTATTTGCGTTTAACTGTAGCACAGCTAGAAGATAATGATTCCTCTCCATAAATCAGATGCTATTACAGGAGTTGTTTCAGATTGTCATCTTGACATTAAGAGAATTACATTTTTAGAAGTAGAAAAGAAATTTGCACTTTTACTTCAGAAACCATAAGCAAAATTTTGATCTTTTGAAATACATTCATGAATGGCTACAAAAGCCAATTTTCCCATGGACGTGCATAATTTATCAAACACCTTGAAGAATCTGACCCTACAATCCTTGTCATAAAACAGTCCCATCAAGGTTAGTAAGGTCAATCTCAGAGCTACAAGATTAGGTCTTCACATTTGATACAGCCTTAACAGATAAAAAATTGTTTTGCAGACTACACTAAATCTACTGTCCTGAAATATCCTGAGTTTCCAGTGGTGATTTTTGGATAAGCTTTCACTGCTGATCTGTCTTGACAATTTGGCACTAATCTCCCCACTCAAAAATTCAAAACTACAAGTAGAGATTGTGAGAATCATCTGTCTCTCTGTGGTATGAGTATGATGTGCTCATCTCAGATAAAAAAAAAAGAAAAAGCTCATCCTATGAAAAGAGCTAATCTAGGACAGATAGGAAAGGAAGTCTAGCAGTCCTGCTTCATCCAGTTAGCTCTAGGTGCAACCTTTGGCTGGGAGTGAAAGTAGAAGGGTGTAAAGCTCTGTCCCTTCCTGTATATGAACAGTCTGGCACCACACCAGGATGTACTACTATTAGGACCAGAGGTTAGCAAACTCTTTTTTCCCCTCCTTTCTTCTTTTCTGCAGTCTTCTATAGTCTCTCATATAAGTTTATGCAAGAACAATTACATAAATAAACATGCAAAACAGGAGCAGAATTAGGAATAATAAATGTTTTCTTTCTTGCTAATTCTTCAGATACTTCTGAAAATGTTGATAACTACTAGTCTTGGAAAGGACCAGTAAGGTAAACACAGTGACTTATATAAGCTTCGTTCACAGTTCTTAAGGTAAATGAATTCCCCATACATGCAATGAACTCATAACGACTTTGAAATACTGCTTTAGAGTCACGGAATCATGGGGACTGGAAGGGACTCCTGGAGAATATCTAGTCTAACTTCCTCCTGAAACTGATCTCATAGAGTAGGCATGAGCCTACAGAGTAAAGAGAGGCAATGAGACATAGAGTAAAGCATGAGCAAACAACCTGCTGTGATATAAACACTTGGTATTAAGAAAAAAAATTAAAAAAAAAAATAAAACCTGATATGGAGATTGCCACCAACTGCTATCAGATCTAAGCTAAAACAGGCAAAGAATCATGTCTCTAAATTTCAGGAAGTGTAAATAGTTCATGGAAGATGGGATGGATTGCAGATAGCAAACATGCAATTTTTATTTTCCCAAGTGTATCACAAAAGAAAAAAAGAATCACTGAATAATTGCGAAGGACAGAAAGTGTTTTCCTTTCTTTTGTCACAAAGCTTGCTATGTGTAACGTGAGTGATCTTAGAGATGATACTCAAAAATAGTATAGAAGATGGTATATTTGGATAGGTCTATACAGATGGTGCACAAATAATACAAAAAGGAAAATGGCTCACCTTTCAGACGTCAAAGGCTTGCGGTGGACTCCATGTAGGAGAGATCTCCAAGAAGAGATCCTTTCCTGGTGGTGGTCAGCCCTTAAATGGGGCTTGGGGAGAGGTGGAGCCAGGCTCCACCCCTTCCAATCACACAGGTATTATCACCTCCACCTGTGTCCCCATGGCTGACTCGATGCTCACCTCAGGTGACCAATTAGTGGTTCAGGCCGTGATTCAGCAGTTCCCTTACACTATGTAAGGCCTTTTCTGGTGACAAGACTCTGACTGATAACTGCCGATTATCTAGATGGATGTCATGGTGCCTCAGTGTCTCTGCTTATGGTTGTAAAGATAAACAGTAATAGGGACAAACAGTCTTTCTGGGGGGGTATGGCTTGGAGAAACTGACCACCACAAAAAGACAACAATGCTCCTGCATGGCAATGAAGGCGATATCCTCTGCTGGCTTATCTGTTGGGCTAGACATGTCACACAAACAAAGAGGAAAAAAAAACAAAACCTGAGAAATGGGGAATAAAAGGCCTTCACTGAACCAAGGATTTTAGAGAAGAATTCCTTGAGAAGAAGAACTCTCGGAGAAGAACTCCCAAAGAAAAAAACCTTTGGCGGAGAATTCCCTGAGGGGGAAACCTCTTTGGAAGAAGCCCTTGGCCTGCTTGCTGCGAAGCTTCCCAGCTTTCTCCCATCCCCCACGGTGACCAGAGAGTTCCTAAGATCAACAGACCTACTACAAACCTCACTGGATCCACGGTGGTAATTATATCTCTCTTGATTTCTATCAAGATTCCTTGCTTTTTTACCCCTTTTCCTATCGCTCACCTTCCCTTCTCCATATCCCTAAGCAACTAGTATTTATAATAAACTGGTTTTGGGCTAACATTTGACCCATTGTGTCTTAATCTCGCCATCAGGTATACACATAATCAAAGAACCTCGTCTCACTCCTTTATATTGGAGCATGACAATAACAGAGGATGACGGAGGCCTAGGTTGGTGACTGAAAACATGCATCCATGGACTGCGAGGTCACCACCAAGAGGCTGTGATATCATCAGATGACTGACCCCATTGACACTCACATATAAATTCAGGGGATGACAGAGTTCAGCATGGACTTGTGCCTTGAATCCAGCTGAGCATACACATGAAACTTTTAGCACTGAACAAGGACTTCACCAGGTTGTGCTCTACTGGCCCTGCAGGCCCCAGAGCTGAGAAGTTCTCCGGCATCCTACATGGATGTACTGGGCACCCCACCATCATGTCCACAGAGGAGTCACAGCAGGAGCTGGGCAGCAAGCCACTTCACCCAGGGAAGGAACAGTAGTCCAGATGGGTGCGGAGAGCAAAATGGAGGGGATAATCACCTCCCTTGCCTTGCTGGCCACCCCTCTTTTGATGCAGCCCAAGACAGCATTGAGTTCCACACTGCAAGTCCACTGTGAAGTTTTTCATCTACCAGGACACCTAAGTCCTTGACAGGGTTGCCCTCACAGAGCTGTTCTTGCAGTTTGCAGTCACACCACCAGGACCACCCTGACTGAAGTGTAACACCTTGCACTTGGCCTTTGTTGAACCTTATTATATTCACATGGGCCCACCTTTCAAGCTTGCTCATCCTCCCTTTGGATGGTATCCCTTCCTTTTATCACATAAGCCAAACCACCAAGCTTGATGTCAACTGCAAACTTGCTGAGGTGATCCCATCATCTATATCATTCATAAGGATGTCAAAGAGTAACAGACCAAGGACAGAGCCCTTGGCATCACCACTTGTCATCAGCCTCCACCTGGACATAGAACCATTGACCAAGTAATTGCCTATGGACTTCAGTGGTGGATGAGGGAAAGGCTGTTGACATAGTCTATCTACTCTTTACTGACTAAGGAACTGGCTGAGGGCCAGGCCCAGATAGTGCTGGTGAATGGAGTTAAATCCAGCTGGTGACCATTCACAAGTGGCCCCAGGGGTCAGTACCAGGGCCTGTCCTCTTCAATATCTTTACTGATGACCTGGACAAGGGCACTGAGTGCACCCTCAGTAAATTTGCAGATGACACCAAGTTGGCTGGAAGTGTCTATCTGCCCTACAGGGTGAACTGGACAGGCTGGATAACTAGACTGAAGTCAATGGGGACAGGTTCAACAAGACCAAGTGACAAGTCCTGCACCTTGGCCACAACAACCCTAGGCAACACTACAGGCTTGAGGCAGAGTGGCTGGAAGACTGTGTAGAATAAATGGACCTGAGGGTATTGGTCAATGCTCAGCTGAACATGAACCAGCAGTGTGCCCAAGTGGCCAAAAATGGAATGGGCTGCTCAGGGAGGTGGTAGAGTCACCGGCCCTGGAGGTATTCAAGGAATATTTAGATGTTGAGCTGAGGAACATGGTTTAGTGAGAACAATTGGTGATAGGTGGACAGTTGGACTGGATAGTTGTAGATCTTTTCCAACCTTGGTGATTCTACGATTCTATGAATGACACCAAGCTGAATTTGAGCCAGCAGCAAGCTGTGTCTGTACAGAAGATTATATAGCAATTCTAGACCACAATATCAGAACCACAATCAATAGATCAAGAGAAACCATTATTCCCCTTTGCTAAGCACTCAGACTATTTAGAAGATTGCATAACAGCCTTGGGCTCCAGAGCAAGTTCAATTGAGGGTAACCAGAATGATCAGGGATGAATTGTGAGGAGAGTTTGAGGAACCAAGGCCAGTTCAACCCAGAGACAAGGCAGCTTCAGGTGCACTTAAAATCAGAGCCTATGAGATTAGAAAAGGTAGACAAAAAACAGCACAAACACCTCTGGCTGCCACAGCACTGGGTATAAGCTGAACACAAAGCTACTTGTGTCACCAATAGCGCCTAGAGGTTGAGCAGAAGTCAGCTCTCTCTCAAAAGCCAATGTATCTGTCAGATACAAGTAGACCATTACTGAACAATCAGAGTACCTAAGCCTGGAGGAACACCTTTTATCCTGAAGGAAAGGCTATGTTGAACTTCAGAGGTCACCACTGGCAGATGTCACTGTGCACAGGTCATCTGAAGAGCTTTTCTGGTCACAGGAGCCAACATTTCACCTAAGATGGATGTATACCCCCTTGGAACCAGCCCATAGCTTTTACTGAATTGGACTGGGGGAGCTGTCAGTATTCAGTGCTTATCGCACAGCAGAGCTCTTGGAATAAAGAAAATCATAGGCTTATATTTAGCAAGTGAGCAATGAAGCGAAATGGCATAGCAAATGCTGACAGTAGTGGTGAGGCTGTGGGGGTGGGTGGGGGGCGTGAAAACTGGCAAGAGTTTCAGGAGAGCGAGTTTTGGTATTTCAGTTTGAGAGGTAAGGAAGGACTAGATGCCTCTTACACCCTCTGCAGCAGGTACCGAAATTCTAGTGTTGCAGAAATTTAACACCATCTGAGATTTCTTCCATCTCCCACCCCTCTATCTTGTTTGAAAAATATTTACAAGGAGATGAAAGGCCACCTTCAGACATGTGACCATAGCTGCATGCTGATGCTTTCTATAAATACAGTTTTGCTAACACACTAAGCTGTGTTTTGCTGCAGTGTGGCATTATGGCTTCTGCTTAGCAAAAGCTGTTTCTCTTCTCAGACCCCTGCTACCCTTAGCATCCACCTCTCAGCTACATGACTTTTGCCCTACCCTTCCAGGGCAGAGGAAAGCAAATATCTTCAAATATCCTCTTTGTGGCTGCTGCAAAGAACAAGCTTGAGTTCTGTATCTCAGACAAACCTAATCGGCACAAATACAGAAGTGATTTAAAGAAGTCTGATGATTCCAGTCTATATTTGGGGTGTTGCAAATCATGTTGTGTTTAGTCATCACTCATTCTGTTTCTGGTTGGATTCTCACAGAGTTTTCTGGTTTATAATTCAGACAGAATGCACTTTCTCCTCATTTCCCTAACTTCCCCTTAGTATTTTCAACAGCCATGCCACATGTATATGTTAGTAAACCTATTTGAAACCTGTTTACCCTTCCGTATCAGCATGGATAAATTCGTGTGCCTGGCTGCTTGGTGATGGTAAGATGCTTTTAGAAGTAGCTTTCTTTCCCCTCCACTGCCCCGTACTGTGGAGTAAAGCTTATCTTACAGAGACGAAAAAGGTAGAAAAAGGTTTGTACAAAGGTGAAAATAATCATTTGTATTTAACAGCACTAAGCTCAAAACAAAGTATTGGAAACATCTAATAACAAATTTGTAGTTATACATACAATCAGCAGACAGAAAATGTTATGCTGCATGTTTGCATAATCTTCCTCAACTTATAAATAGTCAATAAAACATGTTCAAGAGTTTAAAGAAAAACAACCCGATGAGAAACAAAACACCCAAAACAGAAGCCATACTTCTGCCTTCCTATTCTTTCTTCTTTCCCCTTATGATTACTAAATGTGCTGCTTTTCCCTTTCATTTTCCTCCTTTAAAGTAAAAGGAGAATATATGCACTTAGCTTAGATTTCTTTCATCTGTTAAAGAAAAAAAAAGCAGGTGCAATTTGTTACTTATTATGGACTGAGTCCATAATGTTTGTTTTACTCTAAATCACCTTCTCCAAACATTCGTTTTGAACACTGCTGGAAAAAAGCTTTTGGGCTAGATGGGTCTCTGGTGTGGCTATTTTTATGCATTATCTAAGGACTAGGACTAGTACTCTGACTAGTACAGACTGTGAAAGACAAAGTTGGAGGACCTGCTCAAGAACTAATAAAGCACTGAAGATTGACATGTGAAAAGAACAACTGGAAGCATCAAAAAGAAGGCCATAAAAAACAATGAATATTAGTTATTCTTAAAGTTTAGAATTCAGTCATTGAGAACAAACTAATTGTACTCCTTTCCTTCCAGTATTTCGTTTTTAAATGTTATTCTGACATACAATACTGGCGTTTAAAGATTAAAAGAAAGGAAAGAAATAATGAAAACAGACTCAGAAGCAAGAAACAGCTATACAAATCCAACCTTGAAATAAGAAGCATTTTAATAGCTGTGAGGATAATTAGACACAGAAAGAGCTTATCCAGCAAGTGGTAGATTCAGCGTAGACTGGAGCCTTTAAAGATTAGATGTTTAAAGTGTTCTCAATCCAGTCAGGAGGTAAAAAAAATGAAGTCACTGATGAGATGACCAGAGTAGTCTCTTCTGACCTTAGAATCTGTGAGTATATAGATATCCCTATATCTTCCCTTATTCACTAACCTTGTAGAGGAAATTTTCAGAACCCAGCAAAAAGAAGAATAATCCCCTTCTCCTGAGCATTGGAACATGCTGCCAGATAGGAGTTCACCTGAGCCTCTGCAGCCCCATAGATAAATCTACCCTTCCTTCAGGCACACCCATGCAGGGAACAGATAAGTCTTGATCACTTGGTAACTGGATGGATATATTCTGAAGTTTTTGAGTCACGTCTCATTTTCTCATCCTCTTTCATTCTCCTCTGCTGAGGCAACCAGCTGGCTGCAAGAAAACTTTTTCATGGGTGTCCAACTGAAGATCAAGCCAAACACCATGCTTGGGAGAACTATATTTTCTCCAAAAGCTTTAGTGTCTATCTAAAGGCGATTTTCTACTATCACTTTCTTACTGGCAGACTCCTTTCCCTGCCCACATAATATTCATGTCTTGCAGTTTCCCTGACATTTCAGGAGTCCTACACCATGGGATCAGCCATATTTGCTCCCTCCCTACCAGGGAGACTGAACTGTCCTGGACTAATGCAAGTCAGTGAATGTGGATTAGGTCATTTGGGGGAAACTATATAGCCTGAAGGACAGAAGCAATCAGATGAACTGATTTGTAGCCCTGGAAAGCCTATACAAGCAGGAGGTTTGCTCTTTACCGTAGCTTCCTTACACATCAGAAGGAAAGCAGCAGAGGGAAAGCACAGTGTTATCCTTATTAGTCATGCCCTTGCTCTGCAGCATCTTTATTTGCACTTAACATAAGACATCAAGGCCTTTTGAGAGCAACTAGAATCACAAAGCAAATTAGAATAATATAATATCAGACAATCTTCCAAGAATATAAATATCTTTTTTCATACAAGTCTTACCATAGCATACATTTGCATAGGTCACTATAAAACTAATGCCTCCTATGTATTTCCATGGAAACTACAAACAATACAAAGAGCAGAAGAATTTGACAGTGTACCTGAGAATGTGCTCTATTTTTCCATACAGACACCACCATTATCTATGCATTTTCACCAGCCATTAACAAGAACTGCAAGCCATGCACATAAAAATCTGCACCAGTGGAAGTGACCCACTGTCACCACTGCTGAAACACACAACCCACTGCCTCACTATACACATAGCCACTGTTTGGTCTCCAGAAACGTTCAGCACAAGTCAATGAGTGTCGGCAAGTGCGATTTTTTCTTCCACATGGAGGAATTCAAATCCCCTCCTTTACCTCATATGCACTTCCACATCAAACACCATTCTGTCAGACCGCCCCTCTGCTGCCATCTGTCACATGGCAATGAAATGTAACAGAAAATTGGTGGGAGGGTTCAGCCTCTACTGCCATATCACCAACATCCAACTCTGATTTAGTAGGCAAGCATAATAGCATAGGAAGTATTAGTTTTGGAGCAGCCCTTGTACATACACCTGGAAAAAGCATATGACTCTTTAACTGCATCACAGTACTCTTGAAAATATAAACCATCTATTCAAGACTCAGAAAAATGAGTGTGTGAAAGATTAACATGTTGCAAAGCACCTGTTCTCCTGAACATTCTGGGGAGCTGAAGATATTTTTATCTCTTTATATTTTCTTTTTCTTACTGTTTTTCAGAAGGCCCAGTGTCAGTTTCAGGTTTTCTATTCCCCACACACGGGCAGCAGTCACCCCAGGACTTTGTTTTACTTTATTTTCAAGCTGTCTCCCCCAGCATATCCAGAAGCAAGGGCAGAAGTTATCAAACAGTACAACTGACACCCTTCATCTCAGCAAGGCCTGACTATATACAGCAAAACAGTTCTGTGCCAATGGTAAGAGAAAATTCTTTACAACAGAATCCAGTTATTTTGCACTAGTACTACGAAATTTTGTGACATTATCTATGATTTATCAGTCTCTAAGCCTAGACCATCTTAGTGCCTCACTGTTCAGGTATGAGTCTACCTCTGTTTTCTGTGCCTTTTATAGGTCCTGTAGTCTCTCCATAGCATGATGAAGTCTGGCACAAGCCACGTTGTACTGTCTCACACACAGTAACCCAGTGTGAGAGCTCTTGAAACACTGCGCCCATCAAGAGCCCCACACAGGTTACCCTCCTAGTAAGGATGATTAAATATATGGGGAGGGGAGGAAGGACACTGTCACACCGAACAGAGCTCTTTCGGGGAGCTCCTGCTCTCCCACTCACAGTACCTTAGACATTGGTAAATGCCAACTCAGCCCCCAAGGATTGGCCAACTCCCCGCAGTACCACTTCAACACGTCTTTTCTCACAACCATTATTTTTTTTAAGCTTTGGATTATCAAGCTTACCTACTCAGACTTCAAAAATCATTAATTCACACCACCTCAGACACTTTATCCCCAAATCCAGGTATGTACCATAGCAGAACACAAGCTGTTTTCTCTTCAAGAGCAATACACTTATTTTGTCAGCAATCGTGGTGTATTACCTTAAGCATTTCCATACGGGGAGGGAAGAAACAGGAAAGAAAGAACAACATTCACACAGCAAATGTTAATGGCTCTGCTGCCAGCTGCACAGCAGTAGGGCAGGCTGAGCAGGTCAGGACCCATTAGATCATGTGATATCTGCACTCATCCCTGCAGATCTGTTTGTCCATTGGATAGAGAATATGCAGAAGTTTTGATCACAGTTATCCTCCACCAAGATAATTTCAGTTTAGGTAAGCGATACCCAGGAGATAGCTGAAAATCCATTTTTACTAATAACACCAGAAAAAAAAAATAGAACCTCTAACATTTCAGCTATAACAGCTGTGAGCTAGGCAGAAGATCTATACCTTTCCCTTCTGTAGCTTACCCAAGAAAGAATTCCAATAATTTTGCAACTCTCAAAACCAATCAGTTACTGTAAAATGCTCAAACAGTTCTGCCTAGCTTTAATGCAAAATATAAAGTTTCTTACCTTTCTAAAAACAGAGGAGATTTCAGTTTAATGACAACAGATAATGAAAATTTCATGCAAATTAAATAATGAGAAAAAAAAAGCCTTAAGTATTCACTCAGTTGTTTTGTGACCTCAAAAGCTGGTCTAGAATATAAAAGTTCAGTTTTATGTCTTCAACTACTTTAACTAGTGATGTGATGCTACTGTCTCAAGACAGGATGGTGCTATTCAATACACCTTTATTCCATCAGAGGACTCATACTGATAGTTGTCCCATTTGCTGGAAACGGATCTGGGGCCATTCATTACTTCTGTAGTGTTTTTTAAATAGCCACAGCCTGACTCTTCAAGCAGTCTTGACCCAGTCAGTAGTTTTAATTCTGTTTTTTAATTCCCTGCAGTCACTGGGGCTTTGACACCATATTCATTGTAAAACTTAACACAACTCTGCAGCTTCCCATGCACTTAATATGCTGGAATTACAAAGTCAAAGACTAGAATAGACTGTGATTTTCACATCCTGCTGCTGACCCTGGAGTTCAGAAGTTGCCCTTGTCAAGCCAGAAGGGAACTGCCTGTAGCGAGTACAGCCACATCTCCCTGCTGCTTTGGGCAGGGGCTGCAGTGGTGTGATCTAGCCACAGTTCAGCACTGTATAGTCAATCACTCCCTCCCTCCAGATGGGTCAGAAAGTATTCTTCCCTGGCTGACCAACAACCTTCCAGCCAGATGCCTGCCAACATTTTACAGTTTGCTGAACACATATCTGTTAAAGGGAGATGCTGAAAGTCCTGAGAGTAGTACATCAGCCAGAATCATCAGTTCTAAATATGCTGTCTTTTAGATACTGAAATATTTTGGATCAAGACTTCTGTTTAGCAATATCTCATGAGAGCTGATGCCCTTCCATGGAAAGGGATTAGAGCAAATGATTTGGAGACCTTTAATACAAGTTATTATTTCCTATATTCTGATTGGAATAATTGAGACTTGTGATATGCATTTTTTCCTCCTGAAGTAATCTGCATTAACAAGGCAAGGAATATAAACCAAACATCAGGTATTTTCCACTAAAGTAAGTCACACTAATAGTTCTTCATAATCTGTATCCAGAAAATGGTACCTGCCCTCTTAATCATATAGGTTTAAATGGAGGAGTCATCCATAGGTGTTGGTGGGACCAAAGTATTCTCTAATCACAAATCCAACTTCTCTGCTGGTACACATTCTCAAGTGGCACATATGTTCCTATGTTAAAATACTCAGGTTTCCACTTCCTCCCCTTCCTTACCCTCTTCCAACTCCTGGCCCTTTCTCTTTGTGCTCTCTACTGTTTTCTGTTGTTTATGGCACTTCAGTTCTGCTCCTTAATGCAATAAAGCACTCCTTTCTGCAACCCCCTGGATTTTAGCACCTTAACTGCAGCTAGGCATCAGTTAACAAAGTAGGGACAAGGAGGTAGGATAAATAAAAACAGTTCTTTCCAGGGTCTTCAGTCACAGAACTCTCCCTGCACCCTGGAGATGCAGATAGTCACATAAAATTTTGATCAGCATGTAGGCACTTAAGGGGAAGGACAGTAACTATCCACCACCAGCAGACAGAACATTCTGAGAATTCATCATACACACAAGGACTTAACCAAGGATATGCAAACAACTATTTTCCTCAGGTATTTAACGAATCCAAGAGAAAAATCTTCATTCCTTTCTGAACCCCATTTTTTGCCCAATTTACTCAGAATACTCTTTAAGAAATTATGAGCTCATTCACAAAAGGATGGTGAAAGGAAAACAAACAACAAGAAAAAAACAAGAACGTTCTGACTTAAGTTTACATTCAACTAGCAGAATTCTGCTACTTCTCAAGGTAACCAAAGTCAGTGTAAATAGGACAACTGGGAAGGAAGATCTTATCTTGAACAATTGAAAACTAGAAAAAATGGCAAATAACTGAAAACACTGCCTTAAAATAAAAACTTCTGTGTATCCCCAACTACCAGTTCAGTATCCACATATAATTGCAATCATTACTGCAACATCAAACAAAGATTTTACCACCGTTAACTCCAAGCATCACACAGCATCAAAGAGAAATATTAAGACATTAATTTTTGTTTGGTATTTGCTCTTAGTATACTATCTGGGAGGTCTGTTTAAGTAGAGAGGGAAGATCCCTGTGGTTTATTTCTGCTCTTCCAAACCAGAAAGTATGATTTATTCTCCTAACAGAAAGCACAACTGCCAACATCAATCTCAGGTGCATTAACAGGAAAAAACAAATGTTTTGAAATGAAGGGAAGAAAAAAATTATGTAAATACAAATTAGTCATCAAAACCACATAATCAGATGCTTTTGTGGTCATTCTTATAATTAGACACTGTGCCCTGGAGGACAGCCATACAGAAATGAATAAATTTTAGTATGTCATAAGGATAATATATTGCTAGATGGAGTGAGAGCATCAGTCTCTGCTAAAATTAAATGCAGAGCATCTAAAGGTTTTTGTTTTTTTTTAAATCCTACATACAGCTCGAGTATACATGATCAAAAATATGTATCTCAGAAAAGACAGCCTTCCAACATACCAAGATCATCACTGCCCAGAATTTTTTTCAATCCCATTTTTCAAACAGCTTCTGACAAAGCTAGCCACAGCCTTGTCACAAAGCAGTAGGTAAAACTACAAGAAATAATTACTTATTTGTTTAACTTCTCTTGAAATCTGCCTCCAGCCCTTCTGTTTGAAAACTCATTGTTTCACGTAAATCATCTTTTCTTCAATCGCATCATGCTATTTAGCCTCATAAGTGCATTAAGCACTTACCTCCTTTTATTTAGGAACGGAATAAATTTAAACAAATGGAAAACACTCCATATGTTTATGCTCCATTAAAACTTAATTCTGCTTTTAACCCTGGACCAGATTCCTGATAGATTCATTTTTATTAAGTTGAACTTGAGTCTTCCTGGCTGAGGAAGAAGATGCTACTCAATTTTTACTCACGCTATTTGATTCTACTTTATTACACATACTCAAAGCTGTGTTTCATCTTGAAGCTTCCTTCTCAACTTGTCTTCTTAGCTATGCTGTCACAGGCCATGTTTCTAACATAGCAATGGGGAAACAATAACTAGGAGATAGAGTTACTTAGGAAGAAGAAAGTCAAAGGAGAGGCAAATAAGAAATGCTTTTCTCTCTGATTAGAACTCAGTTGTCTGGCTTAAATATTGCATCTGCCATGCCTGGCTATCTCTACCTGGCAGATTCAACTCACAGGTCCAACTGTTACCTACCAATAAGCTGCAACACAATAATCCAACCAAAAATAATAATTAAAAAAAAATGGTCAGTACACCATGTTATAAAATAAAACCTGTCCAAGTATCTATCAGCACACCTCAGTCACACTGGTTCTGGTATCTTAGGCAGAAATCCAGTCCCAGTGAGACCATAGAAACAACAAACATTCAGCCAAATCACATTTTCTTAACTGTATGGCATTTAACTTTTGCTTTGTATTTTTTTTTTTAAACTCCTGAGTTTATTTTCTGAAGGTCTAATAAGACTTCATAAAACATTGTTGTCTAATGACCTGCAAGGGCCAAAGTTTCCCTTCATCCTTCTTAGCCATGGGATGAAGAGTCACCTGCAAATGAACCCTTTCCCTGTTGAATGCAAGCTGCACTCCAGACAACTTTGCACTCAAGACTTCCTGCACTCGGTTCCCAGGGTGTTTGCTCTGAGATCACCAATGAGCATAGCCCCTGCATGCCCCCAGCCAGTTGAACACTGTCCTCTTCCCCTGGTTTTCTACCATCCAGATAAAAAGTTGTTGTTTCTCTCGTTAAGAGTGGCATGCTGACAGTCAGGACAGCGTCTTGCCTGCTAGGCAGGCAGCTGCTCCCACTGCTGCAGGAGCTATGCATCAGAGACCATTCATCCCTGCTGACCCCAATGCTGCCTGCCTAATCCCAATAAATCACGGGCTCAGACAGCTCCTGCAAACATCCCCTGATGGGCACTAAAAGCAAGGAGGAAGCAGAGCACAGATTTTTTTTATCTTTGTCATTCCTGCACTTGTACCAGCTCTCTGAGTGCTACCTTTCAATATTCACTCCTGCAAACACTCCTGGGAGGAACACATACCAGGGAAGATCAAGCTGTGCTTTCTACTGAGCACAGAAGTCATGCAGGATGACCAGACCTTGACTGCCACACAACTTTCCTTTTGTCAGTGTTTTCTCCAGGAAAAGCAACATCTATTTCCTTCAGAGCAGCCCCACATAGCAGAGACCTGATAAAGGCAGCGCCCCAAGCACCTCATGATGGTGTTTCTTTCAGGTTGCCCCATGATATCTGAGGTGCTGCCCAAGACTTGTTTGCGCTTTGCTCAAGAGCGAGTGTAAGAAACATGCACTTCAGCTGTTCCAGGAGAACAAACCTTGTCTAGAGCTTTCAAAGCACCTCTGCAATATTTATTAAGTGTTCACATGCGCATAAAAATACAATGTGCTGCTTTCCCTCCAGATAGGAGGTGGCAAAATTAAAGGGAAATAGTACAGAAGATGAACTGTGGTCCTGCCAGTAGAAAGATACCTGAATTTAAAGCCTATCACTGATGTCTATTCTGTAACATATGCAGCCATCCTACATGACACAGGCAAAAACAGCAACATACTTAAATACAGACAAGTGCCTGCAGGTCCATGTTGTAGTCTCTCAGGCAAGAATAGCAAATGACTTATAGGATAACATGTGAATAGGCCCAAATGAGTCCAGAAACAGACTCCTTAGCCGTACCCACAAAAGCACTGAGATCCAGGTTGTGGATTTGGATCATGTAGTCCCATTGATCACTGCAGCAATATCTACAAAACAGTTTGCTTTTCCACTTTAGAATCATGACTGAGCCCATAATTATGTATCACCTCATGCCAATCTCCTAGCAAGTTGAAGATAAGGTACGTTCAGCAGCATTGCCATTGCTCTGTTCGTGCAGAATCAATGCTAGTCACACCACTGCAGGCTGTGGGTCAGGCAACCTGTAACTCCTTAGCTACAGGTTACATATAAAACAAGCATAGAAATGTCTAAAGCAACTATGAAAACAGGAGGGAAGAAAAAAAAAAGACTAGCACAATAATATTTGCTGGAAGCAACAGATTGTCTGTTTTGGGTCAGGATGATTTATATAATAATTGCATTTTGAGCAAAATCTGCCAGCTGATAAATGCAAAACATAAATCACAACTGACTGAATTTGTTCATCAGCAATGGGAAGCTTTCTTCTTGGAGAGGAGAGAGAAGGAGAAGCTTCTTTCTCTCATACAGAGGAATTAGAAGTATTTATTGCAGTATGCTCCAAACACTATATTTCTTGAAGACAGCAAAATACAAACTCTCTATTAACACATTTTCCTTTGGATTCATCTATCTTTATAAGAGATCTACTCCCTTCTGTGGTCCCTGCATGAAACCTCAGCTTCTTTCCATTCTGTTCCCTGCAAACCCTTGCAGCCAGCATTACACCAGAAACCAAGCAGCTGTTTGCTTTTAATTGCTATCAGCAGCAATCAGGACAGGAAAAAAGAGAATATTCACCAAACTGCAGCCAGGATGCAGAGCAGGTAACTGTCAGCTGGCCAGGATCCCTGCATGCTTTCTCCCTGCCCTCAGAGGGCTATTGGAGATGCATGGAGATAAACAACCTCATGGCAGCCTCACCTTGAGAATTGTGTGCAGTTTGGGGCACCACGGTACAAAAATAATATCAAACTTAACATACAAAGGAAAGCTACAAGTTGGGGTTAGGGAAATGTGCTACACCAGAGGGCTGTGGGCATGGATAGGCTGCCAAGGGCAGTGGACACAACCCCACACTGCCAGGGTTCAAGGAGCATCTGAACAGCATCTCAGACACATGCTCTGATATTCATGTGGTGCTCTGTGGAGACAAATATTAGACTTAAGGATCCTTAAGCATCTCTTCAATTTCAAAGTATTGTCTGATTTCCTTAAACAGCACAAAGTCAGTCATAGCTTGCCTGAATTCCAAGTGATGGTGTATTATCTCCTTGTTACAAGACACCTGCAAATCTAGAGAGAAGGGTCAGAGGGGAAATGTGTTCCTCCTCTCCAAGTATCTGTCTCCAAGCTGTGAATTAGCAGGTACATTTGAACAGCTTGAACACTAATTCAGAAAGGTAAGCTGTTGTAACTTCACGCAAAGAAGTTACAAAGATTTCACTGTAACATACTTTTATTTAGTTACTATAGTTATTGAACCCTGTATCTGAACATAAACTCAGCAGACACTGACAGTCCTCAGTGTGATATTTGAAAGCACAAGCTGTAAATAACACTTAAGAATAACAGCTAGAGTCTTTAGCATCAGGAGGTGATTCAAGTTCCATGCCCCATGCTCTGAATTTGTCCTGTAGAAACCAATTGCAATTTCTGCACCAAGGTATTTGTGACACTTCACTGCCACCAAGAGCTTCCAAAGCCATACTGTGCCTTTTTTATTTTTTCCTTGAAGCATGCATCCACCCACTGCATAGTTCTAACATTTCACATGTGAAATAAAGGGAGCTGAAGCTGCTCCAGAAGATCTGGCCTCCTGCTACTATCAGGCTTACCTTCAAGTCATAACACAGGCACCTTAAGAGGCAAGCAAATGACAAAGCACTATAGTTCCCTAAAAGCAAGTCCTTCCAAAGATGCTGACTTCAAACATCATTATCAATTGAGCAGGTGCTCATTATTTGATAAGATGGAAAGTGAAATACTCAGCATAATTATAATATCTGAGTACAGTTTGGCATTAAAGAGAACAAACAAAACCTCACACTTCAGTTTTTCTCTAATCTTTCATTGGAATATATGACTAGTGATATTTCAAATAGATAATGCTGTTTTACTGAAAAACATTAGACTTCTCAGAATTCTAATCCTTGTTTTTTATAAGGGCCACTAACATAGAAGCACTAAAATTAATATAAATTCTACTCTCTAGTAGATATTACTGTTTCCCAAAAGAATTTTCACCCTTGTGTTATAGGATGTAACACCTCACTTAGCAGCAGAACTTAAACACGTTTCCAGGAGGAGTAGACATTTAGAGTACAATTTCCTTCTATGTTTTTTTTTTCCTTATTTGATTAATTCATAATGATGGAATTAGAGATTTCCTCCTTGTTTAAGCTTGAGATGAGCCTCATTTATGGAAGTTCAAGACTAGAATAATTTGAATGATTCCATATTTCTGATGCTTTATAAGCATAATTAGAGGAAACAACTTCATATGCTGTTTACTTCATTATCTAGAGGTCAAGTAGTTATTTGGTATGGAAAGGATGACAGTAATGAATTATAAAATAAACAAAATAACATCATCATTGCTTATACGTATTAGAATTTTGCCTGAAGACAAGTCACTGGCAACACACAAACATCCCAGCTCTTATCCATAAAGAACTGTTAAGATTTAAACACCTTAGCCAGTGGAGGAAGAGGACAACAACAAAAAAGTAGAATAGAAATAGAACAAGTAGAGTTATGACGCTCAAATATCAGGCTGTTGATTTTTTTGTTTTGTTTTCTCCTTTTTAAGCCTTTGCTCTAGGGCTCACTTAGAAAAACAACATCTAAATAAGAGAGAAAGACTAATGAAGGGTAGGAAATCAAGGTGAATATCCAAAAGAAAGAAATCAGCCCAGTTCACAGAAAGAATGAAGTGTAAGGAATGAAGCACATAAGGAATAAATAAATAAATAAATAAATAAATAAATAGCCCAGTTCCCCCAAAGACAGCACAACCTCCACAACCACAGCAGATGCTCTGAGCTTACAACTAACAACCATAGTACCTTTTCCCTGTACCTCTGCTTTCCAGTCCTTAGGGTACAGCTTCTTCCTGGATTGCCCCCCAAATTCTTGCCAGCTAATCTAGCTGAGACAGAAATCGTAGTCTACAACAATGAAATCTCTCCAAACGCTGCTCTCCTGCAGCTGAAAGTGGGTAAGTAGATGAGTGGGCCCAGCTGGAGTTTGTTGCCTCTGCAGTGGCCAATGAGGTAGCACAATCTGTTTTTCTGTCCTTCACAGGTCAACATGAAACTCATCACATTTATCAGGGAAAATAGCCTGATTCACTTAGTAGCCTTATTTAAAGATAAATGTTGCATAAACAGCAAAGATAAATGATTAAGCTATGTTTGATGAGCTTTAAGGCATATAATATCCTAGTGAAATTCCTTATCTTTATCTTCTTTGATGTCCTGATTGATAAGGTTGAGTGTGTAAGCATATCAGAGGTTACTAGCAAGCCTATAAGGGGCAAATGAGTGTATACATATACAGAGAAATAGTACAGTAAATGCATTAATAGTTTGCAGTGTTGAAAACAGTATAAGGAAAATAAATGTGAACCTTGAACTCTAAACTGTGATTCTTCCACTTTTCAGCCTGAACAGTAAGAACCTTTTATAGCAATCCATATGTGAAGCAGAGTTAAGATCTCTTATCTCAAGGACCAACAAGCACAAGCTCTACAGATTGCCTCAGTGCCCAGATACCATGTTTGTATGGTGTTCCTGTGCCTGTAACTTCACCTCATATCAAATTTAAAGTGATATTAGCTGAGGGACACCCCTACATTATGCTTTTAGACCTTGGATGGGATCTCTGGAGTGGTCGGAAGCATCTGAGATGGATCATGCAGCGCTGCAGTCACAGTCATGCCACCCCCTGAGAGAGCAATAGTGGAAACATGAAAGGAAACTCTGAGATGAGAGAAGAAGTGCCTCTGGTCGCAGAATACAGCTGAGGCAGGGCGATGGGTGCAATACACACCATGTAAGCAGGAAACTAGTCTTCATGAGGCCATTGTTTTCCTAAGGAAGCTCTAATTGTCACGTAAATCACTTGGGCTCTCCTCTGGCTGAAATTACACCCTCAGAAGATGGTTATTTGTTCATAATGTAGCTTTATTTGCTGTAAATCAGGGTGACTCTGCAAATGCCAAGGCATTAACACTGATTTAAACCAGCTGAGTATCTGGTCTTGAACATGATATCATACAAACATGCACCACAAAGGTATCATCTGCTCAGTGGATTTACAGACATTCTCCACTGGTATGGACAGTCTTGTCCATACAATTCACTGCTTTCTATGTCACCAACATTCAGAGCCCAGAGCTGGCATGGCCATGCTTGTGCTAGCAGGCTTGGTCTGGACCAGAGTGCCTTGCTCACAGTTTTACCATACAGAGAGGCAGGGATGCTGCATCCCCAATACTCAGCCAGATATGCTCAGTGTGGGAAGCTCTAACCCAGGGCTGGGAATCTCCCTGCCTCCTTCTTTGATACTGCTCCTCCAGAACCCCCATCCCATTGAGGAACACCCCTCACCCACTGTGTTTGGTCAGCACTGCAGCAGAAACCAATGAGCTGATGGGTCCACATGCAGAGCTTCCCAGCATGTGAATCCCAACCCAGTGCGGCCATTAATGAAAATTAGAGAAGGCATTAGCTGCTGCTGGGAAATTACAATTTTCCTGGCTATTTTTGTCTTAGGGTTCTCTGTGTAAAGCTAACTTGGCACTATGTCTCTGTGATGACTATTTACATAATTACAACTGGCTTCTGCTCTAACCCACCACCTAAGGAGTCCCTGGATCTTTCACATGGATGAAGGGGAATGAAACATGCACATTGCTTTTGAAATCTGTCTCTGAAAATCTCTGTTAGCAGTAAGCACTGATTACATCACACAGACACATTTTTCAATACGGACTTCAGATTTCCTGTTTCTAATCATTTACAGAAATGCCCTTTCCCTCTGATATATAATCTCCTCAAATCTTAGTGCCTTCTTGCTGTGAAAAAATGATTCACATGGGGCTGCATGTATTGTGTTGCTGTGTGTTTTTTCATTGGTATGCATTTGCTGATCCAGAAAACTGAGTCTGAAAATGGTTTCTGGGGAACAGCTCACAATAAAAACAGTGCCAGTGGCCTCATTCAGCCTCCAAATCTTAGAGGTACTACTGATATTAACTTGAATTGCATGCAGAAATGTAAGTGAATGTCTTTACATGTTTTCTATCAAATATTTATAGCATCTATTTTCTCCTTACTGGCAGATTTTGTAACAGATGCTTTAATGAGTTTACCCTCACGGAAAATTAGCTCTGTTAATTTACAGAGTTAATTCTAGTGCTAGATGAACCTGCCATGATTTAAGCAGGCAGTCCAAATGAGAACTTGAGTTTAAACGTTTCTTTGAACTCTGACCAAACCAGATCGGTCTGTGAAACCAGACAGAAGCCAGGATTCCCAATACATCATGGAGGTGCAAGGGAAAGTAAGTGCTGAGGAAGGAACTTCAGCCCAGTTTTGGTGACCCTAAAGGGTTTGAATTATATCTGGGTTACTAAAGGACCAGACCAGCCTGCAGACAGACTGCAGAAAATGTGCATAGCCTTCAGACTGCTCGTTTCCCTATTTCACCAAAACGTTGTTGCTCCTCTCAGGGGCTGTGCAAAAATGCTGGTGTGCAGCTGGTGCAGGGATGCTTGCCTCATGCTGAAAGCTGACTCCCAGGGCCCCACTCTGATTTACTGACTTCTCATCAAGTGTATTACTACCCTGCAGCAACAAAGCAAAATCTGATTCTCAGCAGTGCTGAGACAGCTCCTGCAGATCTCAAGAAGACTGCACACAGCAGAAGCCTCAGCGTGACTTGGTGCTGTAGAGGTCTTTGCTGCCCTCTGTCACACACTGCTGTCCAGTGAAATTATCTACAGCGTATTTTTAAAAGACCAATCAACTGTGAAAAATTCTAATGACTAAGTGCTGTTTTCACTTTTAAGACCTATTTAATAATGGACTGGTAGAAGAGGCAGACTTCATCACTAATGAAAATTGTATATTAAAGGATGGAATTATTTTTTTGAGAAATCACTGAGGAGATCCATACTGACATGTTAATTATCCTGCCTCTCCACTCAGCATTGCTGATAGCTCACCTGGAATACTGCATCCAGCTGTGGAGTACAGGAGAGTACAGGCATGGGGTGGGCATCCAGAGGAGGGCCTCAAAAATAATCCAAGGGACGGAACACCTCTCCTGAGAGGACAGCCTGAGAGAGCATGGGCTGTTCAACCTGGAGCGAAAGCTTTGGGGAGACATAAGAGTGGCCTTTCTGTATCTAAAGGAAGGTGTAAGAAAGAAGGGAACAGACTCTTTAGCAGGGTCAGGATTGATAGGACAAGGGGAAATGATTTCAAACTAAAAGAAAGCAGATTCAGCTTGGATCTAGGAAAAAAAAAATTTTACTATAAGGGTAGTGAGGGGCTGGAGGAGGTCGCCAAGAGAGGTGGTGAATGCTCCATCCCTGGAAACACTCAAAGCCAGGCTGGACAGGACTCTGAGAAACCTGATCTAGTTGTACATTTCCCTGTTCACTTCAGGGGAGTTGGAATACATGACCTTTAAAGATCCCTTCCAACTCAAACCATTCTATGATTCTGTGGTGCAACAAGATTTCCACAGCAGCCTAAAATTAATGCTAATTTATTTGGTTAAATTTTAAAGTACAGTAAATGGAACATGAAGCAGTACTGGAGCAATTTGCTTTATGATGTGCCATCCTAACTAGGGAGCAATGTAACCACACGAAGAGCATTACACGTCAGGTTGAGGCAAGGGAAGTTTTCCTTCTATGATGGAGCTGATCTGTACAACCACAGCTAGGCAGCTGGGATCTCATCAGTAACTGAACTCATCAGCAGTGTGTGGTGATTTGAATTGCCCTACCTCAGTAGACTTAGAGGAGTGAATTGGTGTCTTTTCTAATTTTTCTTTCAAACACTGCTGCTGCTTTGCGTAAATACTTCTTCACAGGCAATTCAAGACCAAAGACAGGAGCAGGAGTTAGAGAGACAGCACTGTGGGTTAATAGATTTTTTGCAAGTAATTGACTCAGTCATGCAAATGGATGTCTGAGATTTGTTGTTGCTGTTGCTGTTTTATCTGAAACAGTTTTTTGTTGAATTAATTTAAGGTTTTTACCAGACATGAAGATTTTTGATAATGAAAGTTTTCTATCTTTTAGGTTTTTTGGGTGGAAAACAGGACTCACTTCTTAACTGTATCTAAAATTCCCCCTAAAAAATCTAAACCAAAATAATACTAATATTGTTCTATAGAATGAGAAGTACGAGCATATGAATAAATATAAAAGTTATCTTTACCAAAAAAAAAATCAATCATTTAACATTCTGGTATATTTACCCCAATAATTTATTGTTGAAGCAAACAATTTTCAAAAATGAATATGAACATGAAAATTCTACCAGTTGGAATATTAATCACTACTCTCATATCATTTGTTTTTATAAATTTACTGAAGAGCACCAATAAAAAGAATAGTTTATTTCTTGAATCTAGATCTGTACCATTAAATCCTATGTGTACCTGCTGCACTTCCATCCCTTCTCTCACAGCTTCTGAAGGCTGCTGAGCAGCATTGGTGAGGTGACTAGCAGAGGAATGTGCCATGTCTTCCAGAATTTTCACTGGAACATAAAGCAAGATGTCTGGCAAAAGAGAATTCTGATTAATGTTCACAGAAGAAGACCATCAGAGAAACTGCATTAAAAAAAGAAAATAAAAAATGCTGAAGAACAGTTTTCAGCATCTCTACAAACAGCAGGAGGTGCTGAGTTCACTCTGTACTGGGCTCTGTGCTGAGGTGTGGAGCAACTCTACCTCTAGGTGGGCTCAGGAATATTAATGTATCTGAAAGAATCACAGAAGAAAGTTTAGATAATGCTGAAACATGCCAAAATGGGGAGCTAAAAGGAGGTGGTGGAGGGGGAGAGAAGATGTCTTTGTTGTTCCCTAATTCATTCTCCTAGTTGGGGCTGTGTTGGGTAAGTCATGTTCCCCAATCAATGTCTCAAAGCTTGAAGGGGCACTGCAAGTTTAAGTATTATGTAAATCTAGATTTGGATGCATATCATCTTCTCCTACGCATGTACAGGATTTATTCCAGCAACAGAAAATCTGTATCTTACCTAAGCACGTCTTCACTGCCTTGCCACTAAATCCCCCCTCCTTCTTTATCTGGAGGCCTTTAATTCCGACCACGCCTGGAGACGTGTGACTTGTGCCCTGGCAATAAAGCTCTTTCATCTGTAAAAGGACTCAGCTTTGTGTTAGCAGTGAGTGTGAGCAGAGAGGCTGGAGCATTAACAAGCAGAATTAGTGGGTTTGCCAGCAGCTATTTAAATGAGATTAAAGAAGGTGTTAGGAGAGATTAGGTGCAGATGGGTTTGGAGATATTGATAGGGGTCAGTGGGGACATTAAGGAGCACACAGGGACATGGGCATTGTGACATTCCCAGGCTCAGGGCAAGGTTTGTGTCAGGTATCACTCAGTGACAGGCAGTAGAGGTGAGAAGGCAGGGCATGAAGTGACCGTGTCCTGCATGATCTGTATGAAAATTTCTATATGCTCCTGTCCTAACCCATGAATGATTGATTCAGCTGTAGAAATCAACTTTTCTCTCCCACTTTTCCATCTCTTTTCTGTAAGCAATGTAGATGAGTCTTGAGGGCATACATCTGACTTCTTTATATTGATCCTTGCTCCACACTTTTTCTTTTTTTCCACAAGTTAATTAGTTCATGCTTCCTGCCCCTGGATCTTCCCTCTCTACCCCTCCAATCCCCACCTCACTTTTAAACACTCCCAGTGATTACAATAACAAGATCCGCAACGGAGTGAAACAGAAACTCTGAAAGTTCTTAGTTTTTCCTTTTTCCCTTCTGGCTTTTGCAGACTCAAGAAAGGTGAATGATGTGTTTGGGCTTGTGTTTCCTCTGCATGATACACCCTCGTCCCAAAATCCACAATTCCTAGTAGTGTGGAGGATGTAAACTTCAGCAAAGGTTACTAGGTAGCTAGGATGAGCCTCAAATCCAGAGACTGGATCCCTGAGCCATCTTGGGCAGGAAGATGATGGAAGGTGGATGCTTGGAGACCTCCAAGGAGGAAACCCCACAGCCTCTGGCCTATGCCAGTGCTCTGTCACCTGCACAGCACACAAGTGCTGTCTGGTGTTCAGAGGGAACCTCCTCTGCTCCAGTTTGTGCCCACTGCCTCTGGTCCTGACATTGGGCACTGCTAAAAAAATGCCTGGCTCTGTATTTTTTGCACCCACCTTTCGGGTGTTTATAGACATTGATAAGATTATTCCTGATCTTCAAGGAAACAGCAAAATAGCAAAGCTTGAAGCCAAAGTAACATTTGCTGACTTCAAAAACTTTATCGTTTCATTTTTATAACACGTATTTTACTTATTATAATTTTAGAACTGAAGCTAGAATTTTAACTATAGGGCTTGCTTTGGGTCTCTCCGTAGTTTGCCCTCGTTGCTTACAGCCTCCTGTTGGCTGCGTCGCAGTCGCCCGGCTGAGGCGATGGTGGTGAGCAGGCCGCAGGCTGAGGCGGCACGGAGCAGCAAAACGAGAGGAGCGAGGCCGGCAGCGGAGGCGGGAGGCCGCCAGGTGGCGGCATTGCACTGCTCTGGGCACCATGGCGGGGTTTCCTGGCTTTATTTCAGTAAAACCGGTCTGTGATACCTACACATCGCCCTCATTACCTGTCTAATGAGCTGTTCACACTGAGTACTTCATGAGGCTGTGTGCCCTGTCCTTTTCCTTCCGCTGGGCTTAGTTGTCTGTGTTTTTCACCAAAGGGATTCAACACATCATCTCTGCAAATAAATAATTATCTGCGTGTGGATTTATGCTATTTAGAATCATAGGATCATTGAGGTTGGAAAAGATCACTAAGATCATCTAGTTCAACCACCAACCCATTGTCATAAGGCTACCTTAACTAACTACTTCAAGTCTTCAAGGTCCACAAACCACAGCATGCTGTGACGTGCAGAGTCCCACAGATCAAAAATGTGAAAGTTTGATTTAGAAATCCCACCCTTAAAAAAAGATAATAATTTGGGAAAGAAAAATCCTTGAGCAAGGCAAAAGATTATAGGAAAGAAGAGCCACATTAACCACTTGCTAATACCTCCCAGAATCTTGCTAAATAGGAAGGACTATTTGAGACAGTTTTTATGAGTTTTTACTTCTTCCAGAAGTAGAGGCACAAAATATTCACAATCAACAGTTAAAAGGTAGTTTGCTACCCAAACAGTTTTGCAAATAGTTGGAATTTATTGATCTGTGGTGTATCACGTATCTTCTATCTCAGTGTGTCTTCATAAATCAAATGTGCAAAATAACTAATTTCTTCATGAATAAGTGCTTATTTCATAGTACAGAGTCTGAAGTCAAATTCTGACTCAATTTCTGAATGAGAGAAGAATCCTCAATTGCTGGGAAACAACTGAGATACTTCTGTTTTGTTAGACCAGACAGAAATGCCCAAAGAAGCTGGTGCATGAAGGTAGTTGAGATGAAGTAGACCACCAGGCACGGTTGCTCAGAGCTTGGCAGGCTTTGTTCTTCTGCATTTCATCTGGCCTTTCTACATGCTGCCCTGAGAAACTCTTCAAGGGGAAATAATAATAATAATAATCATAATCATAATAGGAAATTAAAATTTTTCTTTCAGTTTGTTTCTTTCTATAAGTAAGGTATGTTTTCCAACAATTTTATGAAATACAATTACGTAACACCACTTGCACCTAGCTATTCCTTTGAAGATAAATGTTTCTGGACCACTTCTCAGGGTAATTGTAGAAAAAACAACTCCAACAGGCTTGTGAGGATTTTCATGGTAGAGCTAGGGAAGTTAGCCCTGCTAGAATATCCACACATTTATATGAAGTTCTTGTTCATACAAACAATGTTCAAAAATACCTTTTCAACTTCAGCTATTTTCTGTTTTTGTTTCTGTTTTTAAGTAGCTTCTACTCTTCTAATTGGCTGACCCTTTCACACTGTTTTATTCTGTTACTTCTGTGTGGTGTTGTTTGTTTTCACTGCCTACTGAAAATTGCTGGACTTTAATCATTCAGCACTGTCATTTCCAGGACTGAGTCCAAATATCTTCAACTAATCAAGTCCTGGATAGTTATTTCCCAAAAATGGTGCTGAAAATATTGGTCACAGACGGCCTCAGTTATGAGGCTTTACAGTTGACTGTCCCAGAGTGCCCACAGGGCACACTCAGTGTGTGTGTACCCAGCCCAATGACCTGTGAACCTAACAGAGACCTGCGGGGCTGGATATCTGGCCTTGGTGGCCCCACTGTGACGTCTCCCTGGGGAAGGTCCAAACATCAAAACTGTGTTTCAACATAAATTGAACTATCTCAGCTTTATTTTTAATAAACAGTAAGTAACCAGCATCAGCCTTGTTGAGCAGTATAACTCTTCATAATGAAAATTTATTATATTCACTAACGTGCTACAGAGAGGTTAGCAAAGATTTAGCTTTGTTTTAAGCACATTGTAGAATGACCTCTGTGTCCACATAATCAGTAGCCCATAAAACCTTAAAGGGAATTTTTATCCCAGGAATTCATTTCTGTCCCCACTAAGGGACCCAAGGGAATGTCATGGAACTGTATCAGTGAAAGGTCACACTGGGTGTTAGGAAAAGGTTCTGCCTCAAGAAGGTGGTTGGGCACTGGAGCAGGCTCCCCAGGCCAGTGATCACTGCCCCAAGCTGCTGGAGTTCAAGCAGCATTTGAGCAACACTCTCAAATGTAGAATTGTGGGTGATTACGTGTGGAAGTAGGAGTCAGACTTGATGATCCTTGTGGATCACTTCCAACTTGGGATACTCTATGATTCTGTGTTTTTATGATTTAGAAATAAAGCTGTGAGCAGGCTTTTGTGAAGACACATTTTTAACCAGAAAGAGTCTTTTAAAGTATTTGGAGAAGGAAAAACTGGAAACCTTCAAACCGACTGTCAATTGAGGAATTTAAATGCTGTTTGTGTACAAAATCTAGATCGTAAATTTGGTTTCTGATTAAATTCTGGGAAGAAATTTCATATTACATGTCATTCTGCTTGCAAATTTATCCAAATTTACTTGGAGATAAGCCCCTTTCTCCTTCTCCATGGGTACAGCAACTGTGGGAAAACTGAAGAAAGTAGAAAGATTTGTCATTGCATTGCTATATGGAAAATACTAGTAGGATCACTGTATTCACAAAAGTCACAGGTTTCTTTTGAAGTTCTCTGCAGTCAAATAATGTAAAGATCAAGGTTGTACTGGAATTTCTCTCTCACAGTACTCCAAATTCTGGCTATGGTCTATGGATGAAGCCACCTGTGTTTGATACCACATTACTCCTTAGATGGTTTATAGAATTCATATTTACTGGACCGTTTTCAATCACACCATACTTTAAGAAAAACATAAGCAGCTTTCATTGTCTTGTTACATAACTTAAGGAACACATAATGCAAAGTTTTACTGGCAGCACTAAGGGGCAATGCATTTCTAATAGTTACATATTATTGTGGGTATAACTGTTTCTCTGAACATTAGGCCTGAATAGCTGTCTCTGTTCCTAGTTACATTTTATTACCTCCAGCTCTGTAAACATCTCTTCAATTTCTTCAGCTAATGAAAACCTTACTATATTCCTGCCTGCAAAAGCACCCCTGCTTTTTTGCTTCTGTTCTCTATGTTCCCCCATGACACATGTTCCAATTAAATGGTCTTGTATACCTAGGCATTTTTTTTCCAAGACAAGCCTTATGGGTTCCCAAATGTTAAAAGTCTACAGGGAGAAAAATAACATAAATTCCTTTCAGTCCATATGTTTGGCAATAATAGTAACCAGGGAATCACCTGATGCTACTTCTTGTGCTGTTCAGTTAAAGTAATGTGTTTCTCTGCTGTCACCTGAATCATCAAGGTTTTTCCCTGTGTAATGGTGTTAAAGGCTTGGAACTGGTCAACCAAGAGAGTAAAGGGTGAACAGAAGCACTGTGAAACAGCAAAATCCCCGACCCAGTATCTCTCAGCTCCCTAATTGCAAGGAAATCACCACGTGCTAATGCCATAGCAGAATACTTTGACCTGAAAACCTAGCCCACAGCCTTCACTAGAGGTAACTTGATGACATCTTGCTAACAAATAAACCAAAGCACTGGTAACACAAATTATTCCCACTGTGCTGAGCAGTACTCATATGCACTGTGAACTCAACTCTGTTTTTCTACCTAAAGCATTTGTGCCATCCCATGCCTGCAGGGTCTGGGACATCAACTATGTAGTCGCAGTTTTATACTGATGAACACTGTCTAGATACTCTGCTTTGGCCCTTTAGAAGGGCTTTGCATAGCATTTCACAATTTCAGTCTAACTCTTCTATGGTTCTAAATCATCTATGGTTTAGGATTTCCCACCTTATGCACAGATAAATAATTTCAGCAGTTTGTATCTTTCCTTCCTGAAGCCAAGGAATTAAACTAGATTCCTCTTGTTCTGACCTGCAAGCACTAGAACACAGATGGTTGTTAATATTTAACTGTACCTTAATCTTTTGCTCATGAAAAATATTTACATATTTCATCTTAGGGTAAGAGATACTTAAGGCAATTGGGATTTGGAAATTGTCCTGTATTTCTGTGTTTAAACATCTCAGCTGATGTCAGAAGTCTTCTCAACCCGTGAATTGTACCCTGATGTTCTAAAATTGAAAGTGCATGGTAGACTGTCTACTATATTCATGCACCTAGAAACAGATCAGTTTCTTGGAAATGATGCAAGTCCACTGCTTCGTGAATTCCCAAATAAGACATGGCAATTGCTGTCTACAGAAAAACCTCAGCTGGAGCCTGTCCATGCTCACTATGCAGTCTAGTATGTGGATTTACCTGCTGGCAGCTACAGCAGTCTAAGTCCTGCCATACTCACAGATATTTTTCCTGCCTTGTCATTTTTTCTCCACATTTTTTTTAATTATTATTTTAATATGGACATAAAATTCCAAAATGATTATTGATTCTAAGCAGTCAATTTGTCATTTCTCCAAGGCCTTGATTTTCAGAGGGTAGCTGGTCAACCTTTTGTGACTCTCAGATGACATTAAAATGTCACAAGCTAGATAAAATACATACTTTTATAATGACCACTTATAAACGGCACTACTGGCAGAGACAGAAATGAGATGAAGAGATTCTACTACCAGAAACGTTTAGAATCTTGCATCAAAAGAAATGTTCAGCTTAAGGCTTTTGTAAATGCACAGTTAGGGAGCTTCCTGGTCTCTAGCCCTCAGAGAGAAATGGGAAGGTGAAGTCTTCTTAACAGAAATGTATATATATCGACAAAACTGTGCAGGCTTGTAATAACTCGGCAAACAAGACTGGACAGGAGAAAGATTTCTTAGTCATTCATGTATAAATGTGGTGGGGATTGGATCTGATTTCAAAGGCAGACAGTCTCTATTTAAACCTTTTTTTTTTTTTTTTTTTTTTGAGGTTATGTCAAAGTCTCATAACTACTGAGTCTCCAGTCTGTTTCCACAGAGCTTTCACAAAGATCTATCAATTCCAGATTCTCTCAAAGTCTGTGAAATAGCTGGCTGCATAGACTGTTCACATACCCCAGCTCAGATAAAGACAGCAGTGGGGGCTCCTGTGTTAGTGGACCTTGGGGAATCCACTTAGGAGAAAGATTACTCCAGAAGACGTCAATCAGGGAAACACTTTATTCTTTAATACATCAGCCATAAGATATCAATTACGAAGACAATTACAGTAGCATTGTGCTTTCAGAACAAATTTTAATTTATGTTTTTACAGTGTCTCAATTGTTTCAGACTTTTTTTCCTCCAACAATACGCCTTTAGACAACTTCTGAGAACTTCTTCTGCTGGCTTCTGTTTGTAGGGGGTGTTATCTTCTTCTCAAGAGTAATGTAGCAACTTTGTGGGTACTCTGTGAAAGTCACAAAAATGCAGATTTCAGGTCTTTAGAACACACTAGATGGATTAAATAGACTTCTCAAATGTATCTCTTGCCATTTCCAGAGGTTCTCAGCTTGTACTATAAACAAAGCAAGTGCATTGATCTGTTTATTACCTAAATTCCTGCCAATTTTTTTCCCCAACTTTTCTTTGTCCTTATATATATATATATCACTGACTTGGGCACATCATTCTCAGTAATGGTAGAGTAGTACCTTTCACCCTTATCACTGAAGGCTCTCTTTCCACTCGCTTTTACCAATCTAGTTTCCAGGGTTTCCAAAACTAAACAAAAATAAATAAATAAATAACAACCCCACAAAACAAAATAAAATAAAACAAAACAAAACCATAACCATCTTTCACTTCTTCTCAGTGAGACTCATAGATAAGGGTTGGAAAAGTGGAATGTTTCCAGAGTAGCTCAGTGATGTCAAAATGATACAAATAATTTAAAGTTTTCTTTGGGAAAATATTCAGCTGGAAGATTTACAACTTTTTGCATCTTTAGAACACATTAAAAACTCAGGATTGTGATAAATATTCAAAACAGAAAAAATGATTCTAAATGTCACATGGTATTTCAGTATACTATGCCAAAAAGTAGAAAAGGTTTTCCAATGTGGCATTCTGAATTAATATTCCAATAAGTATTCTCTGCCTTCTCCCTCTTCTCCCCTTCTCTCATGTGTAAGATTTTTTTCTGTGTGCTGTAAATCCTCACTTCTACATGGGAAAATGCCTGTTATAGGAATACGGTAACAGGGAGTGACCTGTCAGATTGACAGTTTTTCTTTCTAATTGTGACGGACACTATCAGCCTACATACCAATGGGATTCTTACTCTATTTGAAATAGGTAATAATTAATTAATTAAGAAAGAGAAAAAAGCAAACAGATTCTCAGTCTTAGCAACTGAGCATGTTAATTATCATCAATATCCTTAAGTATTCAAAGTGTTATTTCAGTGTTATTTCATCTGCAGAGCAGATTCTCTAAAAGCCAAAAGAATACAGTTATCAAATATCAAAATTATTTTATTTTAATAGAACTTGCAAATATCTTCTCTGCTTGTCAAGTGATGCAGAAATCCTATTTTAACTGCTGAAAAGGGGTCTGAACTCCACTGAAACTGCATTTCTCCTTTTGACTTTCTGTAGTAGCAGAGATCCAACTCATTTTGATATAGAATGACAACAGTAGATGAAGGATACACATAGGGTGTCTCACTCCAAGTTATAGGAAGGAGAGGAGAATCTTTGAGATATATATATATATATATATACCCGGCCTGAGATTAAGAAACAACAGTTCAAATGTTGGTCCTACCAGTTTATTACAGATCTTAATCAGAGAGATATGGAAAGGGAAGGACAGACACTATTACCAATTAGGGTGATGGGAAATGGAAGGTGGGCAGTAGAACAGATAGGAAAGAAACAAGACTTGCATTACGCAGGGATAGTCACCATCCGGATCCAGCAGCGGTTCCATTGCACGCCATTCTGATGGTCTGAGGCAGGAGAGCAGGAGGGGGGAGAGCAGGTGGGGAGGGGAGAGCAGCAGCAGCGGTGGCCAGGCTTGGGCAGCAAGCAGTTACCAGGAAGAAGTGGCAGGGTCCAGGAGAAAGCAGCAGGTCTCAGTTAGCAGGCCCAGGAGGGAGTCTGTCAGCATGCAATGATCAGCTCGCAAGGGTTCTGATGGTAGAACATCTATCCTCATGGTTGTTGATCCTTTATCCTTCATTTTTCCTGCCTACCTGATATCCCTGGATGCTTGGGTAAGTGTCATGTGAATACCTCCAGAAATGGCTACCTCCCTCGAGATGAGTCCATACAAAATACTGTTCTCTGGCCATTGACCTGCCGCTTATCCTTCTCTCGTTGCCCCAGGACGTGTCATCTGTGTCCCTTAGACCAAAGATTTCACAACCCCTGCCAAGGACTTGCTTGGACTTATCATCAGCAAGCTTTGAGTCAATGGCATAAAAAATAACAATTTCTTACATAGGAGAGAATCTTCATTCTCTTTCTGATTTGTTTCTTTTTTGTTCATTTGTAAAACAGTAGACTCCTGCCTGGTAATCAGGATTGCTATCTGTAGCTGGTTTCTTTGAAAATGTCTTTTGTTACCTCCCTTACAGCTTCACAGCCCAATACTGAGGTTTCCATGGCAGAAAACTGCAGGTTCCAGAAAGAAACCCACGGTCACAAACACCAACTTGGGACTGTTGAAGCAGGGTGGCAGAGGCGGGATATGTGGGAGGCTAAACTGCAGCTATCAGAGCCGGGAAACAGCTATGCCTCTCCTCTCACTTCTGTGCCACTTGAACACTCTTCTTAGGAATCAGAGACAATAACAATTTCAAATATCCATGTCTGGGAGGATTGGCTAAGTGCCCTGAAAAAAAAAAAGAAAACAAAAAAGAAAGAAAGAAAAGAAAAAGCCCTGAAAAGGAAAGTTGAGGAAGATATTCAAGAATCACAGGAGAGCTTCTCCTCAAGAGTCAAAATTTGAATTGACTTGCCATATAAACTGAGGAGAACCTAAACTGAAGGATGATTTTGTGAAAAATCTGTAGTCCTGCACTGTTTGTTTGTAGTGTCCAAAAATTAAATTGAGACCTATTATTCAGACCTACTGGTATAGCCTTCTAAAGCCACAAAATTTTGTCTTTGAGAAATCCATTCTTGTATATTTTTCCTTTTCTGAAGAGAGGGAAATAGTGGGATTTGCAGTGGCATTCAGCTAGTATGTCAAGAAATGTTATTATTTTTGCCATTACAAGGTGGAAAACTATGTTTAAACACAGACTATGAGCAGAATACTTCTGCATTCTCAGGCAAGCTGCTCAGTGAGTAGTGAACTGAAGAGTTCACATCTGATTGCACATATCCTTTTCCCAAAGGATATCCCATCCTTTATCCTGCCTCTGCTGGGAGTTCCTCAGACTGATGTATGGCCATGTGAGTAGGGCTGACTGCAGTATTGTGCTTCTGCCATCTTACATAACTGCTCCGTGAACTTTCCATTTGCTTATGAACCAAGTAGAAGACTTTCAGATGAAAGATGCCTGGGAGAGGGAGAGCCCAGGGACCCTGAGGCAGTGCAGGCTTAAGCCATTGGTAAGTATTAGAGCTGTGCTGCAGTGTGACCCTGAATCCTACATTTTAAACACTTCTGCAGAAGTATAGGAGCCAATTTTTAATTTTGTAGACTGGACATGGGCTGCCAGTCAGAGACTGGGCCAACTGCTCTATCTGGGGTGTTGACTGAAGAATGTTGCAACTTAGAAGGGTCAGGATATACTTAATTGATCCCTGTACCAAGCAGTAGGAAATATCTGAGCATTAGACACGTCTTTTTACTCCTAAACCCAGCACACTCTCCTGATCACTGTGCACATCCCATAACTCCTCCCTGTCTTGGGCATCAGAGTCACCCTCTTGAGAGCAGAAGACACAATTGTAGT
This sequence comes from Odontophorus gujanensis, assembly GCA_013399175.1. Lineage (NCBI taxonomy): Eukaryota > Metazoa > Chordata > Aves > Galliformes > Odontophoridae > Odontophorus > Odontophorus gujanensis. The sequence continues at coordinate 52,298 of VXAB01009626.1, forward strand.
CTCGTTGTTAGCACCCACAGGGATCACAGGTTACATAAAATCTGGTGGCTAGACATCTTGCCCCACACATATGAAACCTGGATTTAGGTTTCTCTATTGAGAGAAATAAGATATTACTATCCCACAGTCCCTCAATACTCACCTGACTGAGTCTGAATCAAGGAATGCTCTACAGGTGCTGGCCACCATAAAGAGAAAAGCATGAAAGCCTCAATGTAAAATGATGTGACAGCTCACACCTTGCAGAGGCACTCACCTGTGCAAGTTGGTGCCATACAGTTTTCAGACCGGGTCTCCAGCCTTCTGCAGTACTTTGTATTGAGCAGACTTCTGAGTACTGTGGATCAGAAAGCTGAGGAACAAGTCCAGGGGAGGCTGCCACAGAAGCACCTCAACATCAGCTTACGGACTCCTGCATCTCCAGGTATTTTCTGCTCAGAGAATTTATGGGAAAGGCAGTTTGTCTGCTCTAAATCCTACCTGTAGGATTTCCATCTGTTTCTCTTTTCAGAGAAAACTCTATAATACCACTTCCTCTGAATTAGCTGAAGTGAATTCAACAGAATGACATTTTCTTTGCTTGTCCAAAATAATTTGCTCATTCAAGGAGAAAAATAGACAAAGATAATCTACATTACTGATTTGGAGGAGCAGCTTGCTCACATCTCACAGGCTGAAGAGATTCTCGGGTGATGCTGCTCAGACAGAGGCTGCTTTATCCTGCTGCCAAGGGACTGGATTGTCTGCAAGTGTTTGAGGATACCCTGGCAGTGTTACTGATTTAGGATGTTTAGAGCCGGCAAGGCCCAAATCAATGTAGAAACACACACAGCAAGGGTAAGCTGAGGAAAATTAAAACTTAACACATGCACAGCTCAGGGGGTGGTGTTCACTCACAGTTTAATTTCAGGGGAGCTAATTAAAGGCCAGCTGATGTTGAGTGCTGTGCCTAGAGAAGCCATACTCTTTGAAAACCTCAACTATCACCTCATACAGTCTCAAAAATGTAAATATTGGGACATTTGTTATTTTTAAATATATGCATTTGGGATGAACAAAACTGTAGGGAGGGGTGCTGCAGACAGCAAATGAGCCAGCTATGACTACAGCATCAGACAAGGAAAGTCATAGAATCATACAGTCACCATAGAACCGTTTGAGTCAGAAGGGATCTTTAAAGGCCATCCAGTACAACCCCCCTGCAACGAAGAGAGACACCTACAGCTAGGTCAGGTTGTTCAGAGCCCCATCCAGCCTGACCTTGAGTGACTCCAGGAACAGGTCCTCCATCATCTCTCTGGGCAACCTGTTCTAGTGCCTCACCAACTTTATTGAAAAAAACTTCTTTCTTATCATAGAATCAGAATGGCTTGGGTTGGAAGGGACTTCAAGGATCATCAAGTTCCAAATTCCCTACCACAGGCAGGGTTGCTACCCTCTGGTTTATATACTAGATCAGATTGCTCAGGGCCCCATCCAACCTGGCCTTAAAAATCTCCCAGGGATGGGGCATCCACAACCTCTCTGGGCAACCTGTTCCACCACCTCACCCCTCTCTCAGTAAAGAACTTCTCCCTGACATCCAATCTAAGTCCCCCTTGTTTTAGTTTAAAACCATTCCCCCTTGTCCTATCACTATCTACTCATATAAAAAGTTGATTTCCCTCATGTTTATAAACTTCCTTTAAATATTGGAAAGCCACAGTAAGGTCTCCCCACAGCCTTTTCTTTTCCGGGCTGAAGAAGCCCAGTTCCTTCAGTCTATCATCACAGGAGAGGTGCTCCAGCCCTTGGATCATCTTTATGGCCCTCCTCTGGACCCCCTTCAACAGCCCCACATCTTTCCTGTGTTGGTGGCCCCCGACTTAGATTGCAGTACACCAGCTGGGGCCTCACGAGGGCAGAATATTCGATCTAAATCTACCCTCTTTTAATTTGAAACCATTTCCCTTTCTCCTATCACAACAGATCCTGCTAAAGTGCTTGAAATATCATCAGTGGCTTTACTGATTTTATTTTATTTTTTGTAGCGTTATTTTCATCTTAGTAAGTGGTTCAGAAAATGCCAAGGCATTAAGGGCAGTAAGTCTGGGTTTCAGCAAAGACCTTTTGGGATTGCTGAAGAACATGACCTTGGTCAGAGACATGCTGACCAAAAGAGTCCCTGCTGCTGTTCCCTGCTCTATCACACATCCTGCTCCTCCTGCGGCAGATGGGCAATCAGTCCATTTTAAACAGCTCTCACATAAACCAGACTGCAGTCATGTTAAAAAAAAAAAAAGTAATACATCTGTTTCTGGAACCTGACTGCAATCCAATTTCTGTAAAGGTTGCGTGATACAGATATCCCAGAAACAGACCTGCAGCTGCAGGAGAGATTGATTCTACTTCCCCTATTTTCCCAAGGAATAGCCTTAGCAGAACTTTCAAATTGATGGTAATTCACTAGTTTCAAAGGGCAGATGAAATAAATCTTTAGTAAAGAGGTTTGCCCCAAGAAGAAACTGCCTGTTTAAAGAGCTTAGAGCTCCAAGTCGTCAGTCTGTGTGCTCTGTGTAATTTAATACTGGAGGATCTTGGCTAACATCATTAAGAGGATGACAGTGAAATTGAGATAAATCATCCCATGAGGGGGGAGAGACCAATATAGAAAAATAATATAATCAGCAGGACAAGCTGGTTATATTACCACATAGATAACTTACTTCTACATTAATGTTATAGTGAGTTTCATTATTATAAACTATATATATTTGAATCAGAGCCTACACTTTTGGGAAATAAGATATATTGTATAATTCATATAAGCACATCAGCAGTTGCTGAATCCTTATTATGTTTAGTTTTGATTATTTTCAATCCACTAATTGAGTGAGTTTTGTTCTTTTTTACAGTTGTTTTTATATCTTCACTAATTATTATCTCCAGAATGTCTTTACAAACCAAGTAGCTCAGATTCCTAACTAAGGGTTAGCTTCCCATAATTAAAAATAATTATCTTTTTTTTTAATACATGGAAGTTTTCCCACCTCTTAATATATTCACGCTAAAAAAAGACTCCAAAAATGTGTAACAATAGCAAGAAAAACAAAACAAAACAAAACAAAAGCCAAGAAGAAAGTTAACCCCACTGTACAGAATTGTGGTTCTATTTTGTAACTGCTGACTGTGCATATATATCTATACTTATCAGTCATAGGGAATATCAACCATTTGTGTAAAGACATTTTCTCCAGAAAGCTGAGTCACTGGTTTCATTCAAGACATTCAGCATAAATTCTGCATTTAAATAATGCCTTTTCCTGCATTTTGACAAAAGTAGCCCTGCATAACATTCAATTCTTCCATCTGAACAAGATTTTAAATTCAGAAACTTTATTTCAGGTTTTGTATTGTCAGCTTTTCAAAACAAGTCGTCTGCAACATCCCTCTCACTGATATTTATTCCTTTTCAGATGTATCATGCTGGATGCTGAGGGAACAACTGTTCTGGTTTAACAATTCTCTTGCTTCCAATTGGGGCCGTAATTGATGGTGCAAATCAGTAGGGTGGTCTTCACTCTGTATTGGAAGTAGTGACTGAAGAGGAGCAGACATGAGTTGTCACTCAAGTTTTGGATGAGCTTTGCTCTTCTCCTCTCATCTTCCTACCTCTGCACTCCCCACAGACCACTAGTCCCCTAGGATGGGAGTTGCACCGTGGTTGCTATTATTCACATAAAGCAACAGGTGCCATTTTTCACTTTGGGTAAACACAGAGCACTACACAGCAGTGCCCTGTCAGTCACTTCCAAATGCTCCATTGCTGTTTCCAGCCATGATTTACACGATGGCCAGATGCATGAATGCCAATGCAGAGGACTGCCAGTCACTGCATCACAGGCGATAGATATAAACTTTAGCAAATGAAGGAGTTTGGTTGCTACAGCTAAGGAGGTCACACACCAATATCTCTGGACTCTGTAATTGTGGACATTGATTTCCTTAAACAAAGAGCATAAATAGTTCATACTTTATCATAAAAAAATAGTATTAAATTGAATGAAATCTGAGAGCCTTTGATGAAACAGGAAATCTCTTCTTAATATTTTTATTCCATTTGCATTGACTTACAGTACATTTCCTTAACACAGAAAAATAGTTCTGTAACTGATGGATCAAAAAAGTTTCTGCCCTACATCAGCCAAGGGAATGATACAGATCTGCAGTGACAGACTTCAAAATAATAGCACTAAGAAACATTAATCACTGCAATAACTGATCTGTCTCATCATCTGCTAAAAGGGACTTAAACAGGGACTTACAAGATAAATTAGAAAGTGGATAATCACTAGTTATATCTGATCTCTTGCTACGTCATTTTTGAAGGTTGATGGACACTTTCTGTACAGTTAGGGCAGTTACAGGTGCCATGTGCTTGCTTACCTGTTGCCATCAGTTGCAGTGGGTTGCTTTGATGGCTTTTCAATATCCTCCTCTTTTTTTTAGCTCAAGTTTATTTAGGTCTCTTTGCATTTATGTATTTAGTAACCATCAATGGATTTCTACTTCATGTTTGTTCTCCCTCTTAAGTCCACTAAGCCTTTATCAACTAAGGAAAATTCTAGTTTTCTGTAGGAGGTGAGCTCACATTGAGATCTCTCGCAGAGAGGGGTTATCATAAAGATCCCTTTGCCATTCTTGTGCTTATTGTAAAATATCCCTTACTCTAAGGGATTTTTTGTTAAATTCCTTAAAATTCCTTATTTTGTTTATTTCATATGAATGTATAGAAAGTGAATCAACCACATTTCACAGAATCACAGCATGGCTGAGGTGGAAAGGGACCCCTGGGTTCGTCTGGTGCAACCCCTGCTCAAGCAGAGACACCCAAAGCAGAATGTCCATTACCCTGTTCAGGTAGCTTCTGAAGATCTCTCTGGGCAACACATATCTATGCTTAGTCATCTTCATCTATACGTTCATAGCAACATTAAACCATCACAGAATAATATATATATTTATATATATGGAAAGTTGTTGGGAATCTTTCTAGTCCCATTCACAATCCTAAGGCAGGAGCAGATAGAATTATATTAGTCTTGACAGGCATTTTTCTCATCTGTTCTCCAGGAATGCGGATTTTTTCTCCAAAATACTGAGATACTCACCTCACTTTGACTGTTTGGCTGCAACCATTAATGAAATAACCTTTTTTTCTAACATCCACAGGCATTAGCTGCTTATTCTGATAAGACAGAATTTCTTGCTTTGCCAGCCTCTCCCTTTGTGGAAAGGAATCAAAGATTTTGTTAGGGAAGACATATTGTTCCTCTGATGCCTCACTTCAAGGAAATATCAAGTATTTAAAAGAGTTTTTGACATATTCCTGAATTATTGCTCATTAGCAGGGATAGTATTCTCCATCTGAATATCTTCACACAGCAGAGAAGGGGAATTAAGAATATTTACAAATTCAGAGATCGACTACAGTGGCAAAAAGCCCAGAGATAGCTGGTAATGTGGGAAAGTATTATAATGAGGAAAAGATGCTGTATTTGGTCACAATTTGGATTTTCATTCATTTATCAAGTGTTTCAGACTGCAAGGGATCCTTCACTTGAACATGGAAAAACGCCGAAGAATAACTTGTTTTTTAAGCATGAAAAGAACTGAGGGAAACCTCCGATGAATAAATGTATCATACCAATGTTTCTTTCACAGAATTAGTAGTTTCTTATTAAATAGTCTGAATGCCAAGAGCAATCAGAACTTACATTTGCTGAAGCTTATAATATAAAGCATTCTCTGAAGATCATGTTGCTGAAGAAAGTGGGTGATATTTTCTCTGGTCATAAATACATCTTTCAGCTAAAAGACATAATGGTAAAGGAGAAGGAAAGGAATGAAATTCCATTCATTCATGTAGGTTGGTACTCAAGCATTTGTATTTGTCTTTTCCTGAATTTATTTTATTTATTTATTTTTTTGTCTTACAATATCTTAGGCATTATTGAAGGTATGAAACTTAACAAAATGTGGGTGTACCATGCTCACATGAAGAATATTGTGCAGGGTGAGTGATTCCCATGTTTTAGGGACTAATAAAATATGCGTTATACTGGGAAACGTTTGCGCATCTTATCCCCAAATTTTTACTCTCTTATTTTCCTGAAATTCCTGAAATTTATTTCTATTCCCTTACTGAAAAAACTTACGGAGAGAATATTTTCATTTGGTAAAATGGACAGGTAGCACAAATCAGTCAAATACCAGTTTCTAAGTCTGAAATAGCAAATGGTCTTATGATTTATATTAAGAATTAAAAACCTCTAAAAAACCTTCTAAGATCCCAGCTGTACTGAAAGATATTAAAATGAAGACAAACCTAATATAAATAATGGTATAGACCATGTTGTAATGTAGTTGTGTATGAGAGTAAAGGAGTGTGTAGTTTAGATATGCTGAGGGAAGTAGGTTTTCCTTAAATCACCTCTTAAAATAAAGCTTTCCCCAGGATTTTTCCCATGATGCTTCAGCTCCAAGCAGGAAAGAGGATCCCGTCCTGAGATCCTTCTGTCAGGTTTTGTTGCACGAGCCAGCAGACACAAAAGCTGTTAGGAGGTACAAATACAGGCAGCTCATGTAAGCATGCAAAACTTTTTTTCTTAGGAAGTCAGGCAAAGAAAACTCCATTGCTGACCTCAGATTTCAAATAAATGAGTAATTCAGGTTCAGCTGAGCTCTTTGGGCATCATGCTCCACAAGGTGTGTTGCCAAGATACAGACTATGACTTGTATAATGTGTAAGCAGCAGCTGCAGCTTTTAAGCTAGTGTTACAAGTGTAATTGGGTGAAATCCAGCCTCTTTTGAGATTATGAGAATCCTGGCAAGAGCTTTTAAGGGTTAGGACTCCAGTTAGGACTCCAGTCGGTAACTGCAACCTGTTCTGCAGCGGGGGAACACAACTAAGACCTCAGCTCCTAGACAAAAATTTCTACACCTCATTCAAAGTATTGATTCTTCTACAGAACTCTTAATAATAATAATAATAATAAGTAGCGAATGCACTACAGATTTCATAACAGGAAGGAGCTAAAGCCAGCGCTCTTCCAGGTATCATTCTCAGAGAAAAATTATGTGCCTTCAACACAATTAAAATGTAAGCACATACAATTTCTGCACCTCAGTTGGGGCCTACAGCATTTTTTCTTCTAGTTTGCAGTGATTGATATAAAATGATGCGTAATGGCTCACTTGGAAGATTGCCTTTTTGCAGAGGTACAGGTAGACCTCATCTGTAAAAGAGAGAGATTATAGTGACGTTTTATCTCACTTGCTAGAAAATAATGGCTCCCCATCATTGATTTATCTCAAAGAGATGGATTTGTGAATATATGTGAAATCAGAAGCTGTTCACATGAGATTTTAGAACCACTGTGGATGACAGAGTAAGATTTTATGTTCATTTATAAGCACATGGGAAAGGTTTTTGTTGAAAGCAAAGTCTACTGAATATTTATTGCTTATTCTTGTTCTAACATCTCCAGATTTCCTTGGAAATCTTCATTTTCTGAACCTATGAATATACTAAAATCACAAAGTGAAACTGCTTTTTCATCCCTCGATCTTCTTCAGCAGCAATCAGAACAGGTTTTCTCTGTGATTAAGTAAGTTAATGTTTTTTTCCTAACAGAGAAAGACTTTTTAAACAAGATGAATAATGGCATCAACCTATCTCTCTTTCTTACACAGGTGAACTATATATTCAGGAAAATATGAACAGGAATAGAGTACAAGACTTATGGTGTAGGCTTCCAGCAGACTCTGAAAACAATGTTGACAGTCTGGCATGCCTCTTCAGTTGTGGCTTTGTGTCACATAACACCATATGCCTTCTGTTACTATGCACAGCCACTAGATCTCACCTGTAACAGGGTGTTCACCTCCAGATTACTTTTTTCTTTAATGCATAGTGTTTAGCAAGCAAGAATGGAGCAGTGAGGATCTGTTCAACAAAGACAATGTTTTCTTTGTTGAGAAATTTATTTCACCGAAGAGAGTGCTCCTTCATTTCACCTAGAAGAATGTACTCTGCAAAAACATACTTTTAAGTTGTTTTTAAGTATGGTTTATGTTATAGAGGATAAAGACTAGGAAAAATCTGTAGGAAAATTGTTTCTTCAGTGTAGCTCCTGCACTATCCCAGACTTTTGACTAATGTTTTCAGCTTCATTTGGTGCTCACTTGTGGCTTTTTATCCTGCTCCTTTCTGCCTTGGGGGTCTCCTTAGGAGACTTCAGTCAAGAGGGTTATGTACCAGAAGAGGCAATGGTACCCAAGAACTGCCCCTTCAGCTACTACTCTACAACTGTGTGCCAGAAGGACTGGAAAGTGGCAAGCTTTTTAGCTATGCTCTTGCATTGCTGGTGGCAAATAATTACTAGTTAACAACCCTTGCTACCAGGTGTTGTTTTCATCTGTACTTCTGGAGTTTCAGTCCGAGATAAAGCAAGATGACAGCAGAAAAAAAAAATGTAATGCATCCTCAGTCTGATACATTGTTCCTCTAGAGAGACATTCCGAAAGAAACTGGGTTTCGTTGCCCTTCTGTAGAGCATTTAGTATCTCCTGGAGTGCTGATACATTCTTTGTCATCAACAGTCTGAAAATTCACATGGAAGCATTTTTCTCTTGCTTCTGTGGAGATGAGCACTTGGATAAAATGAATGGATCACAAAATAATAAGGAATGGGACAATTATGAGCAGAACTCATTTGTTATCTGCCGTCAAACCTCAGCAGTTGAGGGAACACAGTCATATGTGCGTCCTAATGAAATGTGACAGGTGTTCAGAGACCAAAGGCTGACATTTACTGACAGCATTGCCATCTGCACAGGGGAAGCTGCTAGTAGCCAGACACCATAATCTGTTCAGGACTGTTTATTATGGTACCTCCAAATTGCAAGTCACAAAGATCCTGAGGTTGCATCTCATCAGCACTGCATGCAGCCCTTTTAGTACAGCTCAAATCTTAATTCTCAGTCACTCAGTGTGCTCCCTAGCTGCATGGCTAACTTTCCAAATCATCAAGTATCCTAATAGTCTGAGATACAGATATTTGAAAGTGGGAAGAAAAAACACAAAATAAGAACAGCACTTACACACACACACAAATCAACAAGCCATCTAGCCTGCCAGCAGGCAGAGTAGAAGTTAACCTAATTCTTACCAGGGCAGATGGAGTTATATAATCTGATTTATAAGGGTTTTTCAAGGAATTGAGGATTTAGCATACATAGCATATAGTTGTTTTGATAGCTTCAGAATCAAAACACGGTTTTAGTTTCTACAGTCCTAGCTCTACACACAAGACAGGTACATGGAAAACTGTTCAAAAAAAATGAAACATACAGTAAAGATAGGGGCTTTTTTTGGTTTCAGTGTTGTGGTTTTGGGCATTTTTTTTTTTTTTTTTNAGATAGGGGGTTTTTTTTGTTTTAGTTTTGCGGTTTTTGGGATTTTTTTTTTTTTTTTTTTTTTGCCTGTGCCAAGGAAAAGCATTACCTGAGCTGCACTGGAACACAGACTCAAACAGGAACTAGGAGACTGATATTTTTTTCTCAGACATTTTTTTTTTCCCAAGACAGGAAGAAGGTGACCTTGAGAGATGAAGCATGCACAGGTCAGATGGAGTGAAGAAGAGCAGGCAAAAAAAAAGCCAAACAAAACAGCAGTGGAAGTTAACTTAATCCTACAGGCTTAGATGTTTCCTTGAATTGCAAGGAAGAAGAGAAAAGCCTGAAGGCACACATCAAGTTACAGAAAAAGATGTGCCAATTTTGGCCTGGAATAAAATGTTTTTCTCCACACATCAGGTATGCTGAAGACTGGTCCTGAATTCCAGACTTGCTTGCTAGAGTGTTTTATTTTCTGCCTGACAGTGAACAAGGAATACCCAGGAGCTTGTTGCTAAAAACAAACCAACCAACCACCACAGCATTAGAAAAAAGGGACTCGCTTAGCTGCTTAGGTCAGTGCAGGAACCTTTCTGGCCAGGTAGAAGGCCAGTGCTCTCTGTAGAGGTCCAGTCATTGGAGGCTGCCTCCTGGCCTCTTCTCACCCAGACAGCTCCTCTGAGCATGTCACCTAATGTGAGCACTGATTTTTGAAATCAGCTTTAGCTTTAGATAAAATTTGATACCTTCTGCTTGAAACAGAGCTCTCAACTAGGTGGCATCCCATTGTCTTAACTGCTGAGGAAACAACAGTATTGTTCTTTCATACAGTTACAGAGGGGAAACTGATATGGGGGTGATTCATTTAAATTTGAGAATGTTGCAGGAGTGCACTGGATCCTCTCAAGAACCTCTTTTGTAGATCCACTCATTTGACTATTTCTTTTTCTTTTTGTGGAAGTGAAAATATAGAAATGAAGAAGTGTATGAAGTCAAGAAAAGAGCTGCAGGGTCACCTTCACATTGAGAGCAACACTTCCCCAGGCATTGCAGCCTCTGTTGCTGCCTGCAGCTTTCAGTGATCTAAGCCAGAGAGGACAACAAGACTCCCTGATCCCACCTAATGCTCAGTAATGCAGTCTGTGAGAAATCAAATGTCAGATGGACCTGGTCAACTGTCGCAAGTAAAGGCAAACTGCTTCCCAGGAAACAGTTTTTGCCTTAGAAGTAAGTATTAGAGTCGAGTACCCTGTGGGTACTTCAGCAAGAGTGTAAGGAAGCACTGGCTAACACAGTTCTTTGAAACCTGTACAGTGAGCTGTGGGAAGAGTGGATATAACCACCAATGAAGCAAGCAAGATTTATTACATTCACTTGCCTTGTTCTGGAAGCAGATAGCTCATTTTGTATCTGAGACTTCTCAGAATGAGCTGTCCTATGTGAAAGAAATGAAGGAAAACAGCATTAGTAGCAGATATGTTTACTAAGAAAATATAAATATGTGACAAGGGCAACTACTATAGCAACTGGAGACTGGGGCTTAATCTTCTGGGATGCTTATGTACACATAAATGCAAAGAATAGTAGCTATTGACTCCCAAGGGCAGTAGCATGTTTCACTCTGCCAAAGGATGCTTTTTAAAATCTTCAACAGATGCAAAGAAGTAGCATTTAAGTCTTCAGAACAATTCAGTAATGTTCATCTTCCACCTCAGATCACAGAGCATGCAATTAAAGACTTCACTAGCTGATATTCCTAAATGGATTTCTGCTCTGAAAACACACAAAGATCATTTTCCTTAAAGCTACTAGGAGCATCCTACTACAATGTTTTTGGAATCAAGTTAGGTTTCTGTCTCCAGCTGGCATGAGAGTCAGTTTTCTCTCTGCATGAGATCTACAGCCAGCTACTTTCACCACAGATGTAAAAGATTCATGATAATCTGAACTCTGTTGCCTCCTGCCATGGTCCATAGAAAACAAACAAACAAATAAAATCCCACCACTTTCTTTCCTCTTAGACATTACTTATTACTGCAACTCACCTTTAGTGAAAGAAGGAAATAAATAAATAAAAATAAAAACCCACACCACAGTAGAACAAGTAGAACACACAATTCCACCGTCACTAAAAGTGAACTATTGTTGTTTTAATGTTAAAGCTAGCAAACTCATACACAAAAATCTAAGTACCAAGCCACTGGAGGAAAGATTAATAAAAATAAGTTGCCTATTTTAATTAAACAAATAAAATCTGTCTAGCAGAAAGGAACAACTTGGAAGCAAATGCATTTTAAACATCCATCTATTTCTTGGTGTTTCCCAGAGAACTCAGGCATAGCTGACATGTTCTTATCCGTCCTTCTGCAAGATCAAGGAATTGACTAAATCTGACAGAGATGTAGGTGTTTTCAAAAGCAGAAGCCCATACATACTGATGTCCAGAAAGTTTCATGAAAGTAGTTTCAAAAGTAAAGAAAAAGAGACCTTGATTTTCTCCTCTAAATGACTTGCAAGGTAGGCAGAAATCTCTAGCAAGAGATGGCCTTGCCTTCACTACCAGCTCTTAAAAGAGGTCTGGGAAGGAGTGGATCCTGGCTTGTTACTCAGGTACAATGCTTGCACCTGAGCTCCTCTGGGTTGGCCCTGCCCTCCCACTAGGTGCCCAATCACTGTTTCAGGCCATGACTTTGCATTTCCACTACAAGGATACAGTTAAAATTCAAAACCAATAGGCTGCAGAAAATCCCTTTGTCCTGGAAAACCTAAAAAAAGGCAGAAGCTTCTCCCAGCACTCATCCAATGGAACCCCAAAGAGCCAGTCATGAGAATTCAACCCATTGGAAACCAGGCTCCATCTGTACTGCTGCTCCTTACTCTGGAGGACTGGGAAGAAGACATTACCAATAGCTCAGTTTTCCCTTTCACTTTTACATGCACTTATAACATTTTGAGTTGCATGTTGCAGGAATCAACAGAGAGAAATTAAGCTATGCCAGAATCCAGATCTTCACTGATACAGTTTTTTTCTCTGCTCCAAAAAGACAACCATTCTTTCCAGAATGTATTCTATTTCCTCTTATCTGTTTCCCAAATTTAGATTAATCACTTTCAGAAAAAGCCTTTGGTAACAACTCATTAACTCCTGCATTTGACATTACCACTCATGAAAAGGACAAGTGCAGCATATTTCATTGTAATCACATTTCACATTAAGAACAGCTACATTGCTATTTTCACATTCTTATTATTGTAGATACATTACAGTCAGAGAAGCATAAGAATACTGCCAAAAAAAGAAAGAAAAGATAACATTAGAGACTTCAATTAAGATTTTTTTAGATGCATCATTTGCTGTTGATTTCAAGATATTCCCGTTCTTAGAAATAATGTCACCACAGAATGCTTTTATTTTTCTTAAATGTTTAAATGAAAACGTTGGTTTCCAAGATACACTGTGTTTTCCATTTTATAGTAGGAATTTCCAGTGTAACTGCCCTGAGCCACCAACTTTATGAACAGTGCTATTCAGTAATCTCTTGCAACATTTTGTTGTGACCATGCAAATTTCCATTTAGGTACTGCTGCTTTATAAACAGTGTCTGATTACATTACAAAGAACAACAAAAGCACAGTAATAAAACCATGTTAATCAACCAAAATGAAAATAAAGCAAGTGTAGTGGCAGGGTAGATACAGATACCTGATTTTACTCCATGAGAAAAGAGGCAGTAAATGTGCTTTCATATTCATGCATCCTTCTACTCACTGACAAGTGCTAAAATGTGGTGTATTTGTTTTAAATATGTTTAGGTACCATTTTGATTGTCTTGCATTTTTAAGATAGAGATCATTGTGGGGATAATTCTTTCAATACCACAAACCTCCTGAGCACACTGCTTTTCTCAAAAGATTTTCTACATAATCTGAAAACTTCTTCCCCTCCTTTGATGAGAAACCAGAGACATGTAAGGTGTTAAAGTTTCTTTATTTGTAATCAGAACTATAACACATCTGTAATAATTTATAGTCTGTTTTTCTCCCAAAAATATTATCTGCCCATGAATTTACTAAAAGTACCCATTTTCTCACATGCAGTGTAAATCTCAACTACATTCCAGATGCAAATGGTGTGCAGAACATCCCTTGCCAATAGATAGGAAATACTAAACGCATGCCTTAATTTAGAGACACATAGATAGGAAATGCACTATTTGGGTCTCAAGGAAAACTACACTATTTATGCAAGGGTATTTGTTTTTCATTGATAGTCTCCTATCAACCTCCTCATGGCTCTGCAAGGCTCCCTGTCATTCTCTCTCAATGATGACAGATTTCTGACAGAACTGGAATGAAGGACATGAGGTACTGGTTGAGTAACAGTGTATCTAAAAGTTCTAGGACAGTAAAGAGAATGTAGAAGAGCACAGGGGAAGGAGGGGTGGAATAGGCTCATATGAAATAATGGCAAAAAGCCTGAATTCACTGTTTTTTGAAGTTGTTATTTGCATAACACGGGGATTAAGAAAAAAATATGGACATGCAAATAACTTTCCAGACTATTAAAGATACAATTAACAAAAAGGTATAAAAACACGTCTGGCAAAATTCTGTGGAAAAAAAAAAAAAAAAAAAGTAGAATACTCCTAAATACATTATGTTTTTGTTGTCCTATAGTTCTCCCTCTTACATCACTGTTGGCAAACACCATTTTGCATCACAGAGCTTCCCCAGCAGGCTTGCTTTCCTTCTCCACTCCTCTCGCTTTCTTATCTGCCTCAGAATAAAACATAGACTCACAGTCAGTTTTCTTAGGCTCCCAGAAAGCAAAGATACAATGAGTGTTCTGAAAAGAGCTGCCTCCTAACTGAAGGCCAGCTGATGAGAAAGCTCATAGTAAAAAATGACTACTATGACAAATACATGAATTTCAAGACCAAGTATTTCCACCTTTCAAAGCTTGCTTGGTTAAGGAAATTCAGCCAGTGTCTATAGATGCAAACTGCGTATTTGCAATGCAGTTCAGCTTTAATTATTAGAGGATTTATAACAACTTCAATCATGTTGAATTTTTCTTTGCATTTTTAAACAAAATGAAGACTGAACTAGATCATTATCTGGTATGAGTCAGTGCTTTTAAATTAAAAACAAAAAAAAGGAACCAAGCAGATTTCAGAGGCTTAATATTACAATATGTGGCTATTCGTGACTAAGCCTGTGGCCATGAGAAAGAACCCTAAAATTGTTTCACACAAGCAGTAGAACATAGTAAGTAATAGCCAATTACTTAAATCAAAAAGTCACATTGAGACTCATCTCGCTGAGTAGAAAAGTAATTATGAAAGTTTGCATTGTACTTTGCAGATTCTTTGCATCTGCTTCTAATACATTTCTAAGTATATTACTACAAGAACTCAGATGAAGTAGAGCTACAAGGCATTTCGAGAATGAAATAAACTGTTATTCATTTCAGCTGTGTAATAGTGCAATCGTCATTACAGTAAGGGAGAATAAAAGTGAAAGATTTATTTAATGTGTATTTTCAGAAATATCATGGATTTCTTCAGATATATAGAGTAGTTAAAGGATAAGTTCTGTATTACTGGCTTAAAGCAGTGCTATTTGAGGTCAATCTGCATGACAATTGCAAATATCTAAAGTCATTTTATGCCCAGGAGGTGAGAAACTGCTCCTGAGACAGAATTCAGACACAGTGTACTTCCATCCTTCAAATGTTAATAGTCAAAATTGCTTTTTTTTTTTTTAAGTCACTTCAGTATTCATTTCTGAAATTTAAGTCACAGCAAACTTTCAAAACTGGCATAGCTAGTGAACTCCATATCAGCACATCAGTTTCCCTTCTTTCAATATCAAGAAAATTAAAAGGAGTGGTTGAGGCACAAGTGATTTTCATACCGAAACATAGAATCACAGAATCATAGGGGTTGGAAGGTACCTCAAGAGATCATTGAGTCCAACCCCCCTGACAAAGCAGGTTCCCTATACCAGGTCACACAGGTAGGTAGAAGTTCAAAAGTATTTCAAACAAATAGACCAAAACTTCAGTACTTTACTTTAACTTCAAAAAAAATGTGACAAAGATCACGGATCTATGATCACAGTCATAGATCATAATTGCTTCAAAGTCATCACAGTGCATGCTTTTCTTTTTTCAAGGATGAAAAAAAAAAAAGAAAATGGTTCATGTAACTTACCAAATCCATTTTACACTGCCATTTCACATCCATGGTTAATCAAAACAAATGACAATTACATGTCTCAAAGCAGCCTGAGAGCATTCTGCTACACTCAACAGTAAACTGTTTCTTCTGTGAAGACAGCTTCAGTAAACCCAATAAGACAGAGAAAAGTCCAGCCAGCTGGCCTGGCAGAAACATTGCACGCAGAACTGACAGGGAAGTGCACTGACAACAAGCATTGGAAAATAAGTCCATATCATAAGAGTTTGTGCTTGAAACTATCTTTATAGCTATGGTTATTGTTTCAGTTAAGAGGCACTGCATAAATACGGAGTTAGTCATCTAATGCACTTAACATTTTTCAGCCGAGGACTATTGCAGCTTTAACTCTATGCCTAGGTGTTGATTATACTTTGGTTTGCTTCACAACAGTAACATGGCTCTAGCAGTACAGCTGAAATCATGGCAGACGGAAGGATCAGTATGAACAAGCTGCTCCTTTACTTTTTTTCATGCTTCTTGGTTAATTTTCCTCTTTCTAGCTGGAGGCTCATGCTGCTGTTTGTTCGCTTCTCCTTTTGTTGGTTCTCCCGAGAAACTTGCTGCACAGCTTGGAGGATGGCGGTCTGCACTATCTGCTTGCTGGCATTCTGCAGCTTAACCTCATCTTGTTCTGGCCCTGGTTTCTCACCTGTCAGAACCAAACAATAAACAAACAAGGTGATTTAAGCATTTGTTGCTACTGTGTGAATGCACGAAGGACAGAAATAGAGAGAAGGGGGAGAGGCGAGTGGGAGATAGGAGTACTTCAGTACAGCTTATGATGTAGAGAACCCTGGAAGATGCTGTAGTAGGGTGCAAAATGCCTGCTGCATGCTCAGCATTATCTGAACAAAGAGGGAGACTGTCACAGACCTCAGCTACTCACTTCCCAGCCCCAGGACAGCTGTGTCTTCACAGATGAAACAAGTACCATTTTATTTTGCAGCATGAGAGGGGAAAGTTTTAATTTTTTTCTCATCTATTTCTGAATCACATCCTTTTTGATTATAGGTGAGCTTCTCTCTGGGAAATTTGACTTCATTTTTCAGTTCTGATGTTTTTTCCCTTCATAACCATAAAAAGTTTTAACTAAATAGAAACCTTAATGAAAATTAAAGGCTTTCACCCATCGAATTTCAATTGGCTTAAAGGTAAAAATTTTCCTTAAGTGTAACTTCACTAATTCTTAGCTATGTTCTCCAAAGAATTTGAAAAACATTAGGAAATGCTCAGATTGCTATAGGTNGATTTTATATATATATATATATACATTTATGTTCATATTTATATTAGTAATGTTACCTATGCTTTTCAGTTGTCATGGAGCAAAGCCCCCATTTAAGTACAATTCATTCAAGTGAGATCTTTATTATATGTGTTAGACTGTGTTGGCGTATGCTGGGAAAATAAACCAAACACACAGAAACCAGAACCTCTGGACTACTCCTGACAGTTTAGGTATGCACAAAAAGGAAATAAAGAAGCACAAACATGTAACATCTTTCCATCAATATAACATATTTAGGTTGATAGTAATCCAGGTTAAAAAAAAAAAAAAAACAAAATGGCTTTTGTTNTATTGTTTCAGTTAAGAGGCACTGCATAAATACGGAGTTAGTCATCTAATGCACTTAACATTTTTCAGCCGAGGACTATTGCAGCTTTAACTCTATGCCTAGGTGTTGATTATACTTTGGTTTGCTTCACAACAGTAACATGGCTCTAGCAGTACAGCTGAAATCATGGCAGACGGAAGGATCAGTATGAACAAGCTGCTCCTTTACTTTTTTTCATGCTTCTTGGTTAATTTTCCTCTTTCTAGCTGGAGGCTCATGCTGCTGTTTGTTCGCTTCTCCTTTTGTTGGTTCTCCCGAGAAACTTGCTGCACAGCTTGGAGGATGGCGGTCTGCACTATCTGCTTGCTGGCATTCTGCAGCTTAACCTCATCTTGTTCTGGCCCTGGTTTCTCACCTGTCAGAACCAAACAATAAACAAACAAGGTGATTTAAGCATTTGTTGCTACTGTGTGAATGCACGAAGGACAGAAATAGAGAGAAGGGGGAGAGGCGAGTGGGAGATAGGAGTACTTCAGTACAGCTTATGATGTAGAGAACCCTGGAAGATGCTGTAGTAGGGTGCAAAATGCCTGCTGCATGCTCAGCATTATCTGAACAAAGAGGGAGACTGTCACAGACCTCAGCTACTCACTTCCCAGCCCCAGGACAGCTGTGTCTTCACAGATGAAACAAGTACCATTTTATTTTGCAGCATGAGAGGGGAAAGTTTTAATTTTTTTCTCATCTATTTCTGAATCACATCCTTTTTGATTATAGGTGAGCTTCTCTCTGGGAAATTTGACTTCATTTTTCAGTTCTGATGTTTTTTCCCTTCATAACCATAAAAAGTTTTAACTAAATAGAAACCTTAATGAAAATTAAAGGCTTTCACCCATCGAATTTCAATTGGCTTAAAGGTAAAAATTTTCCTTAAGTGTAACTTCACTAATTCTTAGCTATGTTCTCCAAAGAATTTGAAAAACATTAGGAAATGCTCAGATTGCTATAGGTAAAGTCAGAAAACAAGTAAATAAACAAGACTCCACTATCAATAGCAACCTAAAAAAAGATACAGTTATGTGATACTTCCTTGTTTCCTCCAGGTTTAAGCATTTTGGTGAAACAAAGTAATGGTCTATGACAACTAATGTGGTAATGAAGAAAAGTGGCTTAGAGATCACTTCACCTCCTAGCAGAAAATGTGATTTCACAGGACAACAAGGAATGTCATAAAATGGTAAAGGTTAAACTGGATATAAAATAAAAATTTGGAATTAGTGAGATATCAAACTACAGAAATTTAGGAAAACATACACTTACTAATGGAAATGCATACGGTAGGTGCTTACTTACATTACTAGATTTGATTTTAAAGGCTTTTGAGATAAACAGTTTCTTATCAATTGTGTTATACTCAAGTAGCTCATGAAACAAGATTCATTTTTCATTGTCTGTTTTGAAGCCATTTATTAAGAACTATGTCCTGAGAGAAGTAAAACAGAGTGAATTAAAGATCAGTTGCTCTCATAAAAGGTTCACATTTGGAGTTGCGAGACACAGTATTCCTTAAGAAATATCTGGAAGAAAATACAAGAAACAAAGAGTAAAGAAAAATCACTGGTTTATCTTACAGAAAATACTGCAAAGACCTGAGAGAACAAACCAACCACTTACAAAATAAGTAGACCTTATTCTGTAAAAACTAAATAATTCATTAGCTCCAAAATTTCTTTGAAAGAAGTTCAAAAATACACTTCTTTTTCTATCCTGGACATACATAGAATAGAATTTCTGGCTAAAACTAAAATATAAACATGGCTGAAGAAAGAAAAAAAAACTACACATAACTGTAATAAGACTACTATCTTTGATTACAGCTCACAGGTTAAAATCATAAAAACTTAGAAAACATGTTTCAATCTGAAAATAACGGCTGAATGGAATCACTTGAATCCTTGTCTCAATCCACTTCCCTATATCACCTTGATCTTACCAACAGCACTTGAAACAGTAGTTGTTGGATAAAATTCAAAGCTATTTCACATCTCCAACAAGAAACCCTTCCTCAGGGCCAGTCAGCCCTTAAATGACACCTAAGAGTGGCTGAACTAGGTTCCACCCCTTCCAGTTGCAGAGGTGAATTACATTCACCTGTGCTCCCAAAGCTGACCAAGTTTTTATTCCAGGTGCTCAGTTAGTCCACATACACTACTCTATTGCTCAAATATGAACTCAAATTTTTTTATTACAGAATGAACTAGTCTTCTTGCTGGGCTGAAAAGTATCAGCCAACTCAGCTTGTGTTCAGAAGATATATTACTGAAAGTATAGATAAATATGACATTCTAAATATGANGACTACTCCTGACAGTTTAGGTATGCACAAAAAGGAAATAAAGAAGCACAAACATGTAACATCTTTCCATCAATATAACATATTTAGGTTGATAGTAATCCAGGTTAAAAAAAAAAAAAAAAAGCTAAATGGCTTTAGTTATGAAAATAATCAAAGATGCTGGCCTGGGTGTTGTAAGTAATGAGGCCATTGACAGTTTATGCTGACCAACTAAATTTGAAGTTAGCAGTCAGAAAATAAGAAGGGCGTGAGAGAAGACACAGAAAATTACTGACCTATTAGTCAACCAACAGTACTTGGAAAAATTATAGAGAAGATTAGCCTGGATGCTATGGAAAGGTATTTAAAAAACAAAACCATTATCATGCATAGTGGGTTCATGAAGGGAAAATCCTGCCTTAGTAATTTGACCTCATATGATACGGTAATCCAGACAGCGGATGTAACATTTCTGAATTTTAGTAAGGCCTTTGATGCTGTCTCTCGCGGCATCCTACCATACAAATTGCCTAGTTGTAGCACAAGCTTTTCTTTTTTCTTTTCCTTTCCTTTTTTCCTTTTCCTTTCACCTTTTGAGTTGGATATCATACACAGTGAAGAGGTCTGAGCCTATAGAGTGACTAGCATATGAGGAGCTGGACTTACAGTCAGGTTCCAGACATGTCAGTCAGTCACATAAGAACACCTAGTTCCTGTTGGACTGCTAGTGCCTGTCACAGCTGGCCCAGAGGAGCAGGTGTTTAAGTTTGGTGTGTGCTCTTGACAAAATACAGAAAGCCACTGACAAATGGAACCTTTACAGTAGAAAACATTATCCACTTATTATACCCACCCTGCTTAACAAACACTCTAAAATTTATGGTGACTGAGTGGCACAGTCCTGTCTTTGTGGCTACCACATCCTAAATTCCTCTGTGGTGCAACTAAATGTCTTCTTCACCATGGAAAAAATTAGGAGGAAACCTGTCTTTCTCAGTCTTCCTTTGTTTCCACCCACCCTTCCCACCTTGATATTATTTTCTGTAGAGGTCTGGATGGAGGGGTGCTGTCATTTATTAGAAGGAATTAGAAAATTCAAGGTAAGTGATAGGGCTGTTAATACAATAACTAGGACATCTATACTACATATTGAGCAAAGTGGAAATTGAGAGGGTGCTGGGCATGAAGAGAAACCCATATTTTGGGCTAGAAAACAGCGAGAAGTAAGGTTTGAAATTCCAGTTCTCGCTGAGCATGGCTCTGCTCATGAAAATTTCTAGGACCTAGAGCTATGTGACACATTTTTCTCTTTAAATAAATAAATAAATAAATAAGCACTATTCTATCTAGAATAGGGCTTTCATTTTATTTTTGTTTCCAATCATGGCTGATAAATAAGGATAAATGCATGTGGGCTTTTGTTTGTTTGTTTTCTGACCTTACCTCATCTTTTCTCGTATGGCTTAAGCCTTCAATCATAGTTAATGCCATCTTCAGGCTAAAGACAGTCAAAATTTTAACCCTTTTTCAAATGTCAGAGCTATCGGATCCTTTCAAAAGGATCACCTTCCAATCCATTTGTGAAACTAGGTTAGTTTGCCCTAACTCAAATAAAGAATCTTTTGCAATTTGTGAAGCCCTAAGAATTTCAGCTTTTGAAGTTGCAGTAAACCAACTGCTTCAAGAGGGTTACAAAAACAGAAATTTCTTCACTTTTCCCTCTTATCTCTCATCAGATAATGAATGGCTTAATAAAGCTGAAAACAGGCAAGTCCAGCAGTAATTCACTTGAGAAATGTGGGTTCAGCTGCCTTCTTATTTCCAGTGTGTGAAATGAGGTGATCCTTCCCCTCTCCTCAGCACTGGTGAGACTACCTCTAGGTTACTGTATCCAGTTTTGCCTTAACCCTCTTCATGCAGTGAGACATGAACACGTAGGTTTGAGTCCAACAAAGAGCTACAGAGATGCTGAAGGTCTGGAGCACCTTTCCCACAAAGAGAGTTGAGAGGCTGAGAACTGGAACTGTCTGACCTGGACGAGCTATGGGAGATCTAAAATATGTCTATAAACACATGGAGAGTGAAAATAGGATGGAGCCAGGCTCTTCCAGTGGTACCCAGTGACAGAACAAGAGGCAGTGGTCACAAACTGGCACACAGGAGTTCACTCTGAACACCAGGAAGCACTTCTGTGCTGTGAAGGTGATGAAGCAATGACACAGGCTGCCCAGAGAGGCTGTGCAATCTTCTCTCTCAAGGTTCATCATCAGCTACTTAGACATGGACCTAGGTACCCTGCTCTGCGTGGCTCACCTTGAGGGGGGTGTTGGACCAGATGACCTTCACAGGCCACTTCCAACCTCAACCATGCTGTGATTTTGTGACTCCATCTGTTGAGGCTGCCATAAAACTCAACTTTTCCGCTTCCTGAAGGAGTAAACAGCAGTATCTAGAAGGCTGTTACCATTACTCCCTCTTTCTTCCAACTATTCATTTCAAAGGAAACATCCAGCACAAAGCTGTTTTCTGAGAAGCTTACTTCTTTTTGATATGCTGCACTTAGAAGAGAGGGAGTGACTAAGGAAAGCAGCAATGACTCATGCAACTATCACAGAAGGACTGAGCTTGAAAATGTCTATCAAACTGCTCCACTTAGCTGAGATACAAACTGTTGTGGACATGAATAAAGGCAGAACTTTGAGAGCCCATAGAATAAGGCATTTTAAGGATCACATACTTTCAACAAGGTAAAATACAGATATCTCCCCTGTTTTCTAAGTATTTAGTATTTAACTAATCAAATCAAGAGTTAATAAGATACAGCTAAGTTCTATTATTTTTTAAAGATTTGAAGAATAACCTTAACAAAAATTTCATGACAAAATTTCAGTTGAACTATTTGCTGATAAAACCTTACACGGCAGCAGAAACAGCATTCAGTTTGTAAGTTATCATTGTCTAACAGCTGCAACGAGTCAAAAATCCTCTTGATGGCATAAAACCTTTTCTACTTATTCCCTGTCTTCAAATGCTCACATCAGTTACACAGGAATGCAGCACCCTAATGATATTTAGTACTTCAAAAAAAAAGTAGCAATTTTTGTCATCAAGATGTGAAAAGTCTCTTTCGGACATTTACATTTCCTTTTCTTCCACTTCATAAACTTTATACCAACTGACATAGGAAATTAAAAGTAATTTGTGATCTCCACTTTGGTTCTGCAATTGAAAATACAATTTGATAGATTTGCAAAACTTCAAAGTCTTAGAACAGCTTTGGGAATCAGTCACATATTCCACTTTCATGTAAAAATAGTGCTGTACATTAGTACTTAGAAATGTCCTTGGCTCTTCTGAAGCTTCACGATGAAAAAAAAAAATGCTAGCAGTTTGGAAAAAGAAAAAACAACAACAAAGAACACAAAAAATACCCCAAACCCCAACAACAAGTAAACACATTTAAATCAAGTTCCAAATACCCATTTAAATTCCTAGAATGAATATTAGTTTAAGTCCAATAGTACCTTGCGTGGGAGATCTTAAAATCTGTGATGCTTCTAGACTACGAAATATACCTAGAAAAGTAAATATTTAAATCAATAACTACAGAGGAAGAGTGCTGAACACAGATTAAGTACTGAAGAGCTTCCATCTGGTCACTCATGGACCTTTTTCTCATTTATTCATTTCACTTCTTCAGAGCATCAAGACTCACTTCCTTTTGAGCCTGAGATCAAAGCAGTCTCCTCTGCTTTCCGTTGATATCTCCTGCTCCTTTTCCCTTCCAGTTTTCTGCTTGTTAAATTTAGTAAGACTCATAAACATTCCTACCAAATAATAGTTAACAACACGCCATTTATGTGAATCAGCAGTTCATAAAGTTATCCACCATATATTTTCATAGAACTGTTGGGGACACTATCATGAAACTACACAACCACAGAACTTGTTCTTGCAAAGATATAAGTCCATCCCTGATCACCTGATTACGACACTAAACTGTGGGGGAAAAAAATATGTTTCAGTGGATGAAGAATCAGTATTTTAAAGGGAAACAGAAGTAAATTTTTTAACATGGAGTAGGAGCAGGGGCAAGTTTTTTGAGGAAAAAACTTCATACTCTTGGAAAGCATATCCTAGAAATAATTTAGCCCATATTTTTTGAGAAGGTATTATTCACACGTGAGCATGCATGATCATAAATTTATGTCCTACCTCTGTAATCTCAAAAAAATTTCTATTATCTCTCAGTTATCTTTTTTTGCTTTTTCAGCAAGTTTATTGTTTTTCCTAGAAGAAAAACAACATCTTTTATTTTAATTCCATTTTTTTTCAAAACTTGTGGCTCACATGCATTTCATATCTTCTTCCTGCAGCTTAGGTCTCATTCAGCCTTGAGACATAATACAGGCACTGCATTTGGAGAGAACAACTTAACCCTTCCAGCATGTTCCATGAATCCCAAGGGTCATGCACCAGAGGTTAAAAGTTTAAGTTCTCCTTCACAGGAACAACAAATGTAGTTTAATTCCAGCAAGTGAATACCTCTAAAGCTGTTTTCCTAAAAAAAAGATAGGAGATTTTTTAAAAATATTTATTTATTTATTTATTTTTGTAAACAGCTTGAGTTTAACCATTTTTAAATACAGTAAAACCATATTTCTCTAAGCAAGCATCAGTGCAATTAAGAATTCACTGTTAACCAAAATACATTTCCATTAGCTACAAGTTTGATTTATACAAAATATCTGAATGTGGAAGACACATGAAGCAAATATTTTCTCTCAGTGTTTTGAATAAGATTATTAAGCTCATCTCTTAACTAGAAACATTACCGTTTGTTTTAAAAATATATTACTTTGATTTGGAATAGTTAAACATTATAGGTTTTTTTTCTGCACAACTGCAATGTTAGATTTTTTTTTCCCATGATTAATAAAAATAATAACAATCCAACAAAAATACCGCTCTCTGGGAAGTCTATTTCAATTCTGTTACAAAATAATACTGATAGTTTCACAAACCAATCAACAGTACTGGTGACATTTAAATTGGAATGAAAGTACATATAAGGAAGACCATGATGATAAAATTTTGTCATAAGATCAAGTATATATTTATCAGAAAAGTTAAAGGACATCAGCTATTTTTTGTTTATAAACTATAATTCTCACAAAAAAAAACCAAAAAACAAAAATCTGGCAAGTTTGCAATGATATAAAGTGTACCTGTGGTAGTAATTAACAGTAAAATTTGTTGCATCAGTATTTGTCTTCTATTGCAAAAAAGAGTTAAAGTCTGTTTTTTAACCTCCCACTGGCATTAGTCAGTGGAATATCTCTCTGTTTTCCTAGACACAGAATGAAAATTTCAGGTGAGAATTTACTGAGGAACATCTAATAACCTGCAAATCACAATGGTTAAAAATCTCCTTCCCTGTGCTGCTTAATTGGTTCATGCTTGGTTCTCAGCACTGGAATTCATGCTTTGAAAAGAGGATATAGAAGATGAGGCTGCACGTTATCCACAGTAAGGAAATGTTGATGAGTCACATTAATTACATCCAGAATGAATGAACACATCAGTTAGCCAGAGCTGTAGACTTTTGAACATGTGCATGAAAACGACTTTATGCATGTATCATTAAGGATTTGAGATCCAGTTTATAGCAACATTAGTAATGATGCCAGTTCAAATCTCATGAAAAGGTCCTAGATCAGAGCATTATGGAGGGAAAAAAAAAAAAAAAACCATAAAAAAGAAAAGAGAAAAAGGAAAAAAAGAAAAGAAAAAAGAAAAGAGGGGAAAAAAACCCAAAGCATATGCATTCTTCACTGTATTAAAATTAGTTCTGTCCAGTACTGTTACTCTTGCCCCAAAATGGAGCTCAAAGATTTTCTGAATAATAGCTGTCAGGTTTCTAAGGGCACTCAGTTACTTAAGTAAGGAGGAAGTAAACTGAAGTTATCAGAAATGCTTTCATGTAGGACCATCAGGGTTTTCCAGTTCCCTAATCTGCAGTGATCAGAGGACTTTTAACACTCCCTCACTTTCAGCAGAAAAATTACAGTTCAGTTATACTTCCTGCCCTAACCTCAGTCCTTGACTATTGCTGTGCAACCACAACAGAAGCGGAACTTAAGAAGAGGGCCAACACAAACTACTTCGGATATAAAAGAAAGCATAAAAATGAAATAGAAGCAGCTTTGCTTTGAACACAAATCCAGGAATGATGGAAAGGAAAAAAGAAGAGCAGAAATGCAGAAAGATTTTCCCAAAGAACCTAATAGTATCTCCAGAGTAGTACTTCAACTATACCCAAAATACCTTTTCATATGTTTTTTTTTTTTGCCCACTGTGCTTTTATCTTTAGGAGAAAGGCATATCTGTAAGTATAACATTTTTGGTTTGGTTTTATATATCAATATTACTTTTTATAATTCCCCTGTAAGTTATTCCATATTATTTGAAGTATGTCACCCAATTGAAGCTTTCAACATCTTTCAGATTAAGAAGTTGTTGAGATCTACAGATATTTAAGTTATTTGTAAGAATTTTTTTAACATGTTCTATAAAATGTATTGCTGTACTTTTTAATAAGATTTACTAAAACAGATTATAAACTTCAGTTTATAGATTTACTTGGTATTTTCATGCACAGCAATGATTTCATTGTTTAAGGACTGTATGTTCACAGCTTTGAAGACTGGATGCAGTTCAAAGTAGTAGTCACTGAATATTCTGCCACACATAAATCTATTAGTGTGATATTCAGATTTTGTCCTCAGAAGAACCATTTCTGGAACTAACACTATAGGTCAACATTAAGTGATGAGGGTTTTTTCTTTTGTTTTTTCTTCTCCTAAGGTAGAGCTCAGTGTATTAAAAATAAGATACTTTCTAAAAAATATGTGGGACCAGCATCTCTAAAAGTGATTAAAAATTAAATTACCTTAATCTACACAATTTTGCTATTTCATTTAGGAGATACACTTCTAAGAGGAAGAAACACTTCTGCATCAAATCCTGTGCTTCTTCAAGTGAAGGAGAAGTCCAGTCCAGATACAGGTAAATTGTGTGCCATTAAACTTCTATTTTCTATTGCTTAGGTGCCCAGAGTCTACCAGCCAAAAAGAACATTTTAGGCACAAAAGTGAGGTAATGTTTAGACTTCATAATTCTGTGCCAAAAAAATACCATTTGTGGACCCACACAGAGCCTCACTGAATCCCCCACCTACCTTTCCTAGGTGTTCAAAAGTTTTTGCTATCCACCGCTGTGAAAGTCTTCAAAGGTGTCATGCGCCACTCTTAGCTGTTATGTTCATATTTCTGCAATGCAACACAATTTTTGGTCTTCAGCTTTGTACACCTTAATTAGAATTTGAAATAACTCACTCTGATCTATTTTGTTTATGTAAAGAAAATAAGGAAGAGGCTATGTAATTTGCCAACAGCCAGCAAATTAGTGACAACATTCATCGAGGTGTGACAACAGTGTAGGAAAAGCATCCTGGTTATTTCAGAATGTAAGAAGACTTTGAAAGCTGTACATTAAGGCCATTGGTAACTGTATCTGAAATATATATATATATGTATGCAAAATCACAAGACAAAGTATATAAGAGATTATATAAACTCAGAGTGTGCCTTCAAAGAGGTGCACTTTCATGGCTGTAATCTGACACAGTCTCTCTCTATATATGCTGCAAGAGACAGAATGCTATGGAATGTTGTTTTCCACTCTTGGATCTAACTTCCCAGAGAAGTATTTTCCCCTCTAACGAGAAAGCTTACTTCAAGCAGAAGGTAAGGTTAATTTGATGATTTAACAGATGTAGTAGTGGATATGCATCATCTTCACACTGATAAATGGTAAGCTGATTCACTGATCAAAGTAAGAAAACAGTGTCATTATATCAAATATGCATACTACAAAGTGAAGCAAATCTAAGTAATGCACAAGAGATTACACTTGCTTTACCATTACAGAAACATCAGCACAGCTCAACTTACTTCTTCAGGCAGAAAATTTCAGACTCTCTTGAAGAAAGAAGACAGCATCTTCTGACAACATGACTACAAGCATTTGCCAGGTCAGATGACAGCAGCACAGAGCTCACCTGGATTGACTTCCCTGGCAAGGCATTCTATAGGAATTTTATGGCTATTCAGGTCAGCTCCCCATTTCTGTTAACATCAATAAAGATTCTGCTTCAATTTCAACCCCTTAAAAATAATAAATCTTATTTTTGCAAATAATAATGGTAGTAATAAAATCTTATTCTCGCAAAATATTAAGGAAGGAACATAAATTCAAATTCCTACCCTCTCAGATAATTTCAGTAAGCCTATAAAGAAATTACTTCATAAACTGCTTACAAAGATCTTTTGCTTAACTTCTTATGTGTAAACGTAATAGATCAAGTCTTTAATAAAATAGCTAATGTATATGATTGAAGATACAGGAAGAAATCTAAAGTTTTGTTGTATTCTACAGTATTTAATTCCCATTATCATGTTAAAGCTTACAAAGTTAGAATCATTTACGTCTGCGAGAACTACAACAGAGCAATTCATATGGAAGAATAACAGACTGGAGGGATAAACTTCATTAGGTCAATGTAACTCATTCCCTTCGCACACTCACAATCTGACTTTTGGATAACAGTGCTAGTAAGGATGTTAATAATGACTGTATGACTTATCAGCTACTCTTAACTATAACAGTTCCATCGATATAAGCCACCACTCAGTTATTGTGAAGTCTGAATTCTTTCTGCAGCTAATCTGAATAAGATTCAAACCAGCAATTTGGAACTGAAAGTGCCATTTCTTATTGCTTAAGCCTTAACTACTGGTATAAATAATTGGAAAAAGTAAATTCTGTGCTAGTTTTTAAGTGCTGATTCATAACTCAAAATAATACCACATCTAGTACTGATGATTATTTTTCAAGCTTGCTAATCTCATCACATCTCTGAATATCTCTGAACTAACATTACTTCCACCTCACTAATGAGACCTGCTAGTAGAGTTCCACATCAGGGGAGAGATCAACACACCACTGGGGAGAGATCAGCACAAGAAACACTATTTTTTCCTCAGTGAAATAGAATAAAAAATTTCTTCCTACATAATTTCTTCCTATCAGGTGAAAAACACTTTGAAGTATGGTTGAGAGCTTTTTGGCAGAACTGGTCTGCATACTCACTACCAAATCCACTACCTGCTATCATAAATTTTGGACAAGACAACCACTGTATCAAATTGCATAAGGCTTGCAAAATCGTTTGATTCTAGCCTCCAAATTCTACCACTAAGCTAATATGAAACAATTTTACATGTATATACTCTTAAATCATATATCAGGGGTTAGTGTGTTATTATTTATTTATTCTGTACTGAAGAACTTAAACCACTAACAGAATGCAGAACAATGATTAGGAAACAAATAGAGAAAAGGTGTGCACCCTGCCATCCTACAATTGTTTTCATGGGTGAAAGAAACTTTGTAAGTGAAAGTGCCAGAGCACCATTCCCCACACAAACACTAGAGATATCCCATGACAGTTTATATTCAGAAAAGTAAAAATACTGGTTGGATTTTTTAACATTCAGTATGTCCCTTCACATATCTTGATCTGTGCATTGTGGATGGAGTTCTCCACAGTATCTGCAATGCTATAATTAAAAAAGGCTATCAAGAAATGTAATGTCTTCACATCCCACAACACACCAGCTTTCCCACTTGAGAAGATCAGGACTATTCAAACAAGTAGGCACATCTGTTTTAGTGTGCAGCTGCTGTCATCAATTGCAGTTTAATGAGATTCCTCAAATATTTGGTACATGATGTGCTTCTGAACCTCAGTGTTATTACATAGGTTTGGTATACTGTCCCCCTGTTAAGAACAGATGTGCTTCTGAAGAGGTAGTTGAAAAGCTGTCTGAGTTGCTATTGCAGAAGAATGGTGCCAAGCAGTGAATGTTCTGACTTCTGTAGTGTCTAAATATCCTTAAACTTCCAGTGTTTTCACACATCTTTTCTAGACAAAAATATTGATTAAAAGAAAATATTTTACTACCTCTTCCTCCTTTTGGGAGTGAAGGGTCATGAGTACAGCCGATGGATTTCTGGATATAGGTAAAAAGAAATATTTAAAAAAATAACAAGAATCACCTGAAGGATGGAATTGCACAATTCAAAGTAAATACTTAAAGGATGGAAGTGTTCTGATGAGCTGCCAATATAAACACTACAAACTTTCTTTTGATCTATCCAGATCAAAACCAATTATTTCCTGAAAAAAAAAAATATTATTCAGTAAAAAGTACAAATTCATATTTTACAAAACATAGCATGGTACATTATTGACTCAGTGAAACAGTTATAACCTCCCATGTACTCTAATTTGGTAATACCTTATAGTCTTATATTATAGAGAAAAATCTCAATAGATACTAAAATAATCTCTTAAGTGATGTCCTAGTGAGAGAGTTGCTTAGGAAACCCATTTGGTAGCATATATCCTTAACAAGATTCCAAGCCAGTTTTGAAAATGCAGGCAACCTTCGTGCTCTACTGGTGCAGACACACAAAGGGGAGAAGGTTAAGGCAAAAGTGTTTGAGTGATTCATGTGCAAAATAGCATTAGAAAAAATCCTGGGAGAATGACAAACATCTTTTGTATCCCTCTTGTTCAGATGAATCATAAAAATAAATAAATAAATAAAAATAGAAAAATACCTTTTTTTTTTCTATTTTTATTTTAATGTTTCATATGAAAAGTTTTGGGGTCTTGAATAAACATGGAGTGTGCCCAAGACCTTCTGTTTTTTTAGGTTTAATTTCGTATTTTTTTTTTTTTAAGTAACTGGAAGTAACTTGAAAAGAAAGTAGCATGATCTAGACTAGGAACATTTAAAATGATTGTTAAATTATAAGGGTTCACTTAAAAACAAAAATGATTATTGATAGATATTGATATTATTGATAGACTGCCTGATATTGGAAGTGACCTCTCCTTTCCAAATTAATGATAGGGCTTGCTTGCTGCACTTAGAAGTCATCTTTTCATAATTTTTCCTGATGTATTAGAACAAAGAAATGCTTTAATAACTCTTTTATTTATTACCTTCCAATGATAGATATTCCACTTGTAGAATTATCTAAAAAAATCAATCATTTATAAACTAATGGGACAATGATTTTATTTTATTTTCAAAGTTCAGATTTTATTACCTTCTGAAGTCCCCTAAGAAAACCTGCCACTTCAACAAATTCTTTATAGCCTAATCCAAAAACTCAAAATGTCATGTTTCCATACTGCAGTCCTGTGCATACTACCTTACCTTTGATGATAAGTAAAACTTTCTTGTTTGCTTCTGCCTAAAGCAATTAAATTCAGGAAAAATAAACAAGCTAAACATTTTAATGTAGTAATTTGTCTACATTTCCATTACATGGGTCATCTCCTATTATAAGGGTAGCATTATAAACAGCTTTGTTATGTGAGAATTCTCTAGGTAGAATGAACTCCCAGACATCGCATAGTGTTGGCATTACATTTCCTATACCAACCTACCATAAGTTAACCTCCACAACAAAATACAATGGAGCCCCAATCAGATTAAAGCACACAAGGAAAAACATCCTTTTCTTCATTCTTTTCTCCAGCAGATTATACAGCAACTTAATTCAAGAGCCAAAGTTAGTAAAAATTGGGTGTGAAGAAATATCAGATATGAACAGTAGCTTTTTACACACCTACAAACAGTAACGTGCTCGCCAGAACAAGACAGAGTGAACAAGAATGTCTATTTTTCTTTGGAAAAATAATGACCTTTGTGTAATATTTTTTGACAAACCTAGTTCAATAATGAAGACGCCTGTGGTTTTGTTTTGGTTTGGTCTGAAGTTGTTGTATTTTTTTGTTGCTTATTGTTGTTGTTTTTTAGTAGCTGGTTGTAAGAGCTAGGTAAAAGAGCTGAAGATTAAAAATCTCTATTCAGTCAATAGGTAGCTGTCTTCACCTTTAAAAACAAATATTTTAATATGGTAGGTTTGTTTCTGCTTACCAGTTTATGAACATAACACATTAAGTCAGTGCTCTTTGATACAGTAAAGCCTCATCTTGTTGACAAATAATTACCTTTGTCTTCAGCTAAACAAACTTTTCCTTGAAGAGTTTTTTTTGTTTGTTTGTTTTACTTTGTTTTCTTTGTGTGCATGTGTGTATGTTTCTGTGTCTCCATTTTCCCCCTCCTTGAAGCATATTTATCATTTTGAGCCTAAAGGATACAATGTGCAACCATTCATAAACAGACAAATCTTTTCCTCCTTCACCCTCTCCCCCCCCTTCCTCTCCAGCCCATGAGAAACTATGAAATATGAAATTGAAATCAGATCATTCATCACAGTAAGATAAGATCAGAAAGTTAAGACAAGAAAATGAAACTCAACTTCTTAGTAAATGTATAGAATTCCTATGTGATATATCTATATCTATAGCTACTTTGAAGACGTTAAAGATGTACAAACCCAATTTCTAAAATATACACATATAGAGACAAGAGAAAATGCCAAGGCTGACTGACAATGAAGAAAAGCAATCAGACAAAATATAACCTACTCAGGCTTGCTCTGTAGATTGTCAAACCTCTCTGATTGTTTTATGATCTCTTCTACAAACTCCTACTTAGTTACCCTATGTATATTATGACAATTGCAAGGAAAGCAAGGGTTTTTCTTCATTTAAAAAAAAGCTGAGAAGAATAATTATGCAAAATAGATTTTTTTTTCTTTTTTATGGATTAGGGTTGTGAAATGAACAATTTATGCAGCTATTAATGAGGCTTGGGTTTTAATAATTGTCACTCCCTGGGGATGAAAAAAAAACACGTGTTTACATTATTTTAGAGGTAATCTAATTCTTCAGTACTCCAGTCCAACAAACAGTTTAAAAAATGAATATGGTTAGTGGTGACAGGCTTTCAGATAAAAGGAATTCAGAAGAAAGTCACTAATACAGAAAGGTGTACCACATAAAACAGTGGCTGGTTCTATTGAGATAAACAACTTGATCCCAACTTCAGGACAGTCTCTGTGGGAAAGTACTCTATTAGCCTGTAACTTGTCAGTATGAAAGGCAAAAACGAACTTTTGACTATTGAAGACGGATATTAATCTAACAAAAGGTTAGCCTTTCAGTTCTTAATTTAGGAAAGTGAATCCCAAGATATATATATATATACATATATATATATAATGAGAGTGTGAAAGTTTTGGATTCTTAACCCTTCACAGATAAGAAATTTCAAAGGAAAGCAAAACTTCTGTAAGCTTTGCAAAACAATGGTTTTAATAGTCCTTCATTGTCAAATTGCAGCATTCACCTTCCCTTTTCTATTGACCCACAATTTTACTGACAGCTCTGTATTTTTAAAGAAATGAATTGCAACTCATCTCAATACAGAAAATGTTATGCATGACTATAATATCTGAGAGCTACAAGGCCTCTCATCCTTTTCTGATCAACAAATTGCCCACTTGCAAGCAGAATGTATTACATCCAATGCAGGTTCTCCGCAGTTTCTTTCTGGTGTAGTATATCTATACCACATAGCAAAACTCCCTTATTGAGTGAGGTGTAACATGAGATTTTGCTGAAGTCTTCAATTTTGTTCCAGTACCAACTGGCCTGAACAAACTTTCCATGCTCTTCAATTCTAATGCTTTGAGGGGAGTAAGGGAGAGTGGTGATGGTGGAATTTTGTAAAATAACTCCTGAGATTCAGCGGGTCACTCATTAGCAGGCACCAGTATGGGTGCTGGGGGCATCCACTCCCCAGGCACTGCAAGGCCACATTCCCTTCTTAGACCCCTTTTTTGTGCAGTCTGATGAGCAAAGCCCCTTGCACACACGCATGTGTAATGCTCCTACCCCTGACAGAACCATAGGGGTGACCCTTATAGCCTTCAGCTGTGTTCTTCCCTATGAAACCACCTATCTCTGCCCAGCAGCAGGACTGCTTCAGCTAGCACTCCCCTCCCCCACGGACCCCGGGAGCAGACTCTCCAGCACGGCCGGGCCTTTCCGCTGGTCTCCCTGGGGTAGGCACCCGAAGCGGCTGTCCTTACCTGGAGCAAACACCATGATGCCGCCCGGGCGCGGCGCTGCTCAGCACCTCGGACAGCTGCGAGCCCCGCAGTGATCAGCACCTCGGACAGCTCCGGGACCCGCACGGTTCAGCACCTCGGACAGCTGCCGGCCCCGCACAGCGGCGGAGGCGGCTGCGGGCCGCGGTCCCTCCCTCCACAATGCGGCGGGGCGGGGAGGGGGCCGGGGCGCAGCGCGTCCGCACGGACACACACACACACACATACACGCACGCACTCTGAGAAGCATCTCTGCCACAACTCCCTTCTCCGCAACGACAGCAGGGGGAAGGGCATGGAGGAGAAAGGTAATAGCGACCTGCCCAGCGGGGAGACCTGATAATTGCTCCTAATTAGCTCTCGGCAACAGCCCTGCTGCCTGACATTTCGGGGTGCACTGCTGTAGCCATAAGCTAGGTGCCCTGCTGATGGGCTCCAGCCACGCCGGACTTTGTCACAGTATTTCAGCTTTCAAAGGGAAAGCAGAGGAATTTCTCCCCTTATTTCACAGGCCTGTTATCCCATTTCTAGTGACAGAAACACTTCAAATTAAGAGGAAACATTAGTATTTGAAGATACGACATCAAGGCCAAAAGGTAAATCAATAAATGAATAAATGAGGAGGAGAATAGCAAACAGTGGGAGACGGCAAAACTTAAAAATCTCCACAACTTTTGTACTGCTTGTTTAATGTGCTTATGTTTATAAAACCAATGCTCAGATTTCCTCCAGGCTGAGAACTTCTACAATAGAAGTGAGAAGTTCTGACAATAGTCAGATGAGACACATTTTAATAAAATATCTGTTCTGTTGAAGCCTACATATGCATGAGTTAATTTGAAAAACACTGATTAACCAGCACAAATTAGAAAGAGTAGATTAAAAACATATTTTTTCATGAGTGTGAAAGTTTGCATGTAAATTCGCAAAATATTTTCCATTCATACGTTCACAATAAACAGATATTTCTACTTCATTTTCTAGTTATCAAGCATTTCACACAACTTTCCATCTCAGTTTGCAATATTCCAGATCAACAAATAAGGCCTCATTCTTAAAATATGGATACAGAAAAGCACTGACCTGGTTACATAATCCTGGCTATATTTTCCATCAAGAACTCAAGAGCAGCGTAACTTTCAAAGTCAAACTAATCATCTGCTGACAGATTTTATTATTTTTTATATACCTTATAAGATCATTTTCCTAATAAAGGCCCTCAAGATTCGTTTTCACATACCAGTTTCACTTATCTCAGACAGCAACCGAATTAATGAAATTAAATACCATAGACCTAACTGCTTGGAAACATCGTTTCCTTTAAGAATTCCTTTAAGAAATAAGAAACGTAACTGTAAAATAACTATAGGATATGTAAAATGAATAAAATACAGGAATAAAACAATAGTCAGAAATAATCAACACTCTTACGAGAAAGACCAAATGTATGCTATAATGTTCAGAAAATAGCAACTTTTGGAAAGACAGGAGGAAAATCCACAGTGGTGTTTTTCATTATATCTTTCTTATATGGCCCCTACTTTCTTCATTAAGGTGTTCAATGGAGAATTAGCCTCCATGGGGAGGAAAAAATAAAAATAAAAATAAAAACCTCACTTTTCTCATAAAACAAAAGCAAAAACAAAAACAACAAAAACCCCTGTATCTATCTATCTATCTATCTATCTATCTATCTATCTATCTATCTATCTATCTATCGAATATATTTCTATTACATACATCCTCAAAGGAAATTAAATATATGCTTCCAAGAGAGTGGGTTTGTTAAAAAAATATTTAAAATATTAACCATGTTTCAGAGATCAAAATGTTTGTAATCTACCTGTAAAACTCTAAGTGGACTTCCCTTACTTGATAACAGACCCTACAACTTCAATTTCTTGTTGAAAAAAATACATATTGTTAACTGTAATGTTCTACACACATCTTGCTTTAAATGACATCTAATAACTTACTCAAAACAGGCACACTTCAGAGTCTTTAGGTTTTTGTGTTCAAGTTAAAACCTACCAGCAATTAATGTTTTCTGCAAAATCAAAATCATATTGGGCTTTTTCTTCTTCTTCTTTTTCTTTTTTTCTTTCTATCATTTAGTCGAAATGTTTTCAAATTCCAGATTTGGTCACAAGTTCAGAAGTACAAAAATAACTGAATTAATTGCACAGCACTTGGTTCTGTATTAAAATGTTAACTCAAAAAGACTAATGGAGGCAAATATTTCTTTCAATTCATAAAATCTTGGCAGGAATATACTAAGCAAATGTGCAGATAATGCAATACAATAATGAAAACAGTGTAATACTAATAACAGATCAGTGGACGACATTATTTATGCCCCATCACTCAAAAAAAAATAAAAAAGAAAAAAGCCCTTGAGAATGAAACATCTTGAAAGGGAGATAAGATAATCAGAATACAATACAAGTCCTTGCTTTTATAATAACATGTATGAAAGAGGAAATATGAAATGACATAAAGAAATATTTATATATTTTTACTGTTAATTATATAGTTCCCCTCACGTACCATTTAAATCCTTACCAGTTGAGTGAAGAACTAATACTCTCTGTATAATATCAGCACACTGAAAAAATTTCAAGTGTATATTTTCAAGTATTTTAAAAGAAGTTTTGGTTTATTTAGAGGTCACTATGTTAAGAACATCAACATTTGTAACTCGATAGTTATAAAAATCTGTTGACTGATAAGTTGAGTGACATCACTTTAAACCACCTACTTCTGCACTTTTATAACTGGAGTAAACCCTTTTTTCTAAATGGAGTGGAACACAATTATATGGGCACAAAGATTCAGCAGCTTAGTAAACGTTTTAAGTAAAATGACATTTTTACCCAAAGATGTTCAATGTTTCAACGTTTTGTTCACAATAATGTCCAGCTAATATTTTATAGGAATGCATCTGAATATTTCTAGAAAAAAAAAAACAGTTGGTTCAAATCATTGAATTATAAATGAAGAAATTTTGTAATATTATAAAGACATAAATAGATCATTCAGAAAATGTCATATAGCCATATCAAATGCTAGGAAGAGTTTTATATTTTATTAAAAATTTCCACAACAAGCTAACCCTGAGCCACTTTTATTTCCTCAGTATTGAGGAATACTGAGCTCACTTTTATTTCCTACAAGGGCTACTCCAAAAGTAACGCCTCCTATTTTATTACGCTGGCACACAATGCCAGAGGTGGATGTTGTTGGTATGGCAGTAGAGACTGAACCTTCCCACAAATATTCCATTACATTTTGTGGCTGTGTGATAGATGGCAGCAAGGGGCAGTCTGACTGAATGGTGTCTGACATAGAAGTGTGCATGAGGAAAATGTGTGGAACTGAATTCCTTCTTGCATGAAAAATGGCACCCACTGACATTCTTTGATACTTGCTGCACATATATGGAGACTAACCACTGGCAGTGAGCACAGTGAGGCAGTGACAACAGTGACAGTGGACCACCTCCGCTGGTGTAGTTTTATGAGCACAGCATGCAGGTTCCTGTACACTGATGGTGACAATGCATGGCTAATGGTGGTGACTACCTTGAGAAATAGCATTCTGTAGCTGAAAATTAGCTATATCAAATAGAGTTATTACGCCCTTTGTTTTGGGGGTAGTTTCCATGGAAAGGAATAGGAGGCATTACTTTGGAAGCAACCTAGGCATAATCAAATCATTGTACAGCAGGGATCATAATTTTCAGTGTCCCACATTTAAACTAGAACAATTAATGCTTATGTGATTAATAGGCTTGTAACAAACAGACACAGCGAATAAACACAGTTGGAAAAAGAAAAATCCAATTACCTTTCCATCAGTACTCCAGAAAAACAGCAATGCACAGACTTCCAGTAGCCAAAGACATGAGATCTTAAAAGCTAGCAACAAGAACATACAATGTTTTCAGAGACGGGAAAGTGAACACCATTAAAGGCAAATGTGGCCATTAGAGTTTTAGTGCATTAGTCTATTCATTTTTCCTAATTAATTTGATGAAGTACATATTAATCCAGGCTCAAGATTTACAAACATGGTTAAAATTTAAAGTCTAGGAGTAACAGAAGTAAAGTTTTACTTTTTTGTCATTATTTAAAAATCACAAAACCCGAGAACTTCTTACAGAAAGTAAAGGGATCCTCAAAGCAACTTATCTATTCAGGGAGTCTCTGTAGATTCTCTAAATTCCCCATCTAGGAAATCTGATACAAAGCCACAAACACAACTTGTCTCACACCCGCTAAGGTTTAATCTCCAGCAACCCCATCAGAAGTTAAATTGGTATCTTTATGTTATAGATGGAAGTAAAAATTACAGAGAAGCTGAATACAAAGCAAAAGCCATCCAGTAAGGAACAAAGACCTAGATAAATTTAGGAGGTCTAAATATGAGACTGAATGATTCACCTACTGTGAATCAACTGCGAAAAAATCAATGAAGTCAAAGCAATTGCTGCTCCTACATGCCACACCACTGTATATAATTGACTTGTCCACTGAGACTGATGAATGAGTCACAGTTCAATAACTAGAGCCTTTAGATCATACTAGAATTACGTTCTACACCAAGGAATTCAGTCCAGTCAAGTTCTGGCCTAATGGATCTAGCATAATCATCATAAAGCATAGGTAGAGACTTTAAAGAACATCGCATACAATCCTGGACATGGACAAGACCATACCATTCTGCATCATGCTAAAGACTCGTTGGATAGTAGTTAAATTACTTTTTTTTATTTATTTGATTTTAGATCAAGAATCCCTGAGACAGTCAGAATGCATTTGTTTCTAAAAAATCAAGTCTCATTTTAATAGAAGAGTATAAGGTTTCATGTAGTTTGCTACACAAAGTTTCTGTTTCAAAGTCTTGGTTTAAGTTCTATAGTATATTTTAAGAGTATTTTAATGCAGTAGCCATGATTGTTGTGCATCTTTTTGGAAAAAAAAAAAATCTTCCTGAATAAATAAGTAAAGTATTACTGAGTAAAATAATAAAACAATAATATCTGCGATATAAAGTCTCTTATAAAAAGGAAATATTTAAATATTAGTACTTCAGATGTGAACAAAGGGCTTGTTGAAAGTAAAACATAAAATTGTGAGAAATATCAATAAACATAAATTCTTCCCTGGAGATAAGTCTTCGCTGAAAGAAGGCAACAATGAATTATATTTAAAACTCCATAATATGAAGCACAAAATGAA
The DNA here is from genome assembly GCA_013399175.1 of Odontophorus gujanensis. Classification (NCBI taxonomy): domain Eukaryota; kingdom Metazoa; phylum Chordata; class Aves; order Galliformes; family Odontophoridae; genus Odontophorus; species Odontophorus gujanensis. Next base: position 91,270 of record VXAB01009626.1, read on the forward strand.
AATGCATAAATATCTACAATTTTTATATTTAGGCCTTCAAATGAACTCATACTTACTTCTACCTGGAAGGAAATCAAAGGCACTCATTTTGAAAATTTCAAGTTTGCCAGAAAAGCCTAAATTAGAAAGACAGAAGATAAGTTTTAGCATGAAATCAGCTGATAACACGTGGTGAAATACAGAATCTATTGCTATATACCTCATTTTTATTATTACCAAAAGCTAAAATGATTGCTTGATTTATATTTGCAAAAGTTTATCTCAAAAAAGAAGAAAAAAAAAAGGAACAACACAGCACCAGCCTCCAAATTATGTTCTTCCAAATTTCCTCCCTAAAACAAGACCAGTAATAAAACACATACATGTCTCCAAAATTCTCCAAGTTTGCCACCAGAGGTTTTTGCATAAATGTGTCTGGTCCTTTCTGTTGCCTGATTGCCTCTCACAACAAGTGCTGTGCTTCACCTCCTTGCACTGAATGTACTGCCAAAATTGGCTAAATCCTGTTCTATTTTTTTCTTCTGACTAGCTACATGCACCTGCAACTTAAATTGGATCCAATCTAATGAATTACTTCAACAATGTAGGCCAACTTAAAGCTAGCTCACTGAAGCACTAAATTTCTGCATTACAGAAACTCATACATTTCGTTTATCCTAAAGCCACAAGAGCCATTAAATCTGAGGCAAACAAAAGAGAGGAAACAGGTGCAAAATGCACTGCAAGAAAAGGGAGAGGGCAGAAGAGGAGAAGACAGGAGATGAGAAAATGGGATTAGCCCTCTTAGGAAAAAAAATGGCAGCTTTACTATGGTAGCCTAAGCATAAAGCTGCAATCCTAGGCGGCAGTTCCACAGTGCCCATATTCAATCTAAATTAGAGCTGCTCTTCAACTGATCCTAGCACTGAAGCAATCATGCAGTGCTGTAGTTCGGGGAGCTAACAAGCTTAACAAAAAAATTGCTTCAAAACAGTTATTAGTTTTCAAGTAGTCCAGCTCTCCACAAAGAGGCTCACAGAGACTTTGCAAGAGCGTTACTGCAGGAGCAGCAGTAAATTTCAGCAACCACAACTCAGGATGTCTTCAATCTCCATGGACCTGAAACCTCAACCACCTCAATGTTTTTCTCTTAACTTGCAAACAGGAAAACATCTCATGATTTAGCCTTGCTTTGGACATGATGCCTTGGGCATTACCTCTCTTTGTTATCACCTACAATTGATAAATATATTTGAGTTTTAGGGTACTAAGCCTGTTCCTATGCTTTAAGTAAACTGAGAACAGATTGTCTATGAATCCTGTGCAATAGCCTCTAGCTAATTAAAAAAAAAAAAGTGCACACAGAATCCAGTATATTATCTGTATGAAAATTCTAGGTATAGTAAACTCTTCATAGAGAAACAGGAGAAATATCTTTCAGTCTCAGTGAAAAGTGAGGGAAAGCATTCAGCAAGAAAAAAGAATATAACTTAGGAATGGGATTTGTCCAGATGAGATAAGGGGGTGGTTAGGTAAGACAGAGCAAACTGTTACCCACTTCACTACAGTTGAAATGAGAAGGTCCTGCTCCTTCTTCTTTCTTTCCTCTCATCCTCATCTCTGACCAAATACCATCCCCACCTCCACTTGCACTGTTACAGAAGTTCACCTGACACCTCTGTGTACAGAAAAGGAGGGAAAAGGAACAAGACTCCCAGTGAAAGTAGAATTAATCTTTACCACACCAAATCTGCTTTGCTACAATGTAGGGGAACTGTTAGGTCATGACTTAAACTGGTGATTGAGCACCTACCTAGTGAAGGGGTGCTGCTGGTCCAGGGGGCACAGGCCAGTCTCATTCTGGGTTCATATAAGGGCCAGCCACTGAAAGGAGAACATCTTTTGGACCTAGGCTGCTTCATGAGGAGCGCTTCATAGCCAGAGAATCCCCTTTACAATTTGGGTGAGTTACATTCTTCTTCCTGTTTATGACTATTTGCCTACCTGTGAATACTTTACCTGGTATCGCCAAGAAGCAAGTTCTTCATAAGCAGAACACTATGGCTATAGAAGACTGTTTTCTCAAAACAAAACAAAACAAAAAAGTTTATAGTAAAGAAGGAAAAAAAATCAATGCTAAAGTTTTGAAATGAAGAGAAACATTCTATTGCAAACTTCCTTTCTAAACAGCAAAAGCCACTTTCTATTCACTTTACCTCTTAACAAAGTAATCAGATCAAATCCCATCAGCATCTGTGGAAAAAAAAAATCTTTAATGCCCTAAGCACAGCTCAGGAAAACTTTAATCATTTTTAAAAGGAAATGGGCTTATTTAGGACACAAGGAAGAGGGATTCCCTAGTATAAAAAAAAAAACAACAACAAAAAAAACAGGATTAAATGCTGCCTAGACATAGTCAATACCACTACACACTTCTACTGTGATAGATATTTATCAAAAGATATTTCATGGCTCTCACACTCAGAACAAATAATCTGTATACAGATTCTAAATGTTAAAGGATAATATAACACAAAACAAGCATTATCTGAAGCCACTGACTTCTTAAGCAAGCGAAAGCTTTTTCTTAAATATAATTGTATTTACTTACATACAGCAAATACAAATTTGCATTTTCTTTGTACTAGAGCTGAATAACTGCAAGTTTGGGAATATTTTTCACAGCATATTCTGGCTTTTACTTCAACTCTTCTCCCGCTACTTTGCCCATGCAACCCTTAAACATAACAGAAATACATTAACAAGCTTTGACAGTATGCCAACTAGAACAAATATCTTCATCTGAAGACAAAGTCCTGAAAACTACTTATTCTGTAAACTACAAATATGCTCATGACAAGTATAAAACAACCAAAAATCCGCAGATAATTGATAATTTTCCCAAAAGAGGAAATCCTGCCTGAAGCTACACCGTATTTTGTGGGGTTTTTTTTGTTTGTTTGTTTGTTTTGTTTTGTTTTTTTTTGTTCCAGTTTCTAGAGTAAAAGGAAAAAATAAATTTTTCATCTTAGAGCAGAATTCTACCAGATAACATCCTCTCGCCTGAGTACTCTGCAGTGCTAACAGTGAACTGCAAGGAATTGTTCATACAAGCACTGCTTCTGGTATCTGTGACTTGAAAAAAAATCAGGAGCTTCACTACCGAAGAATGAAAATTTAAGTATTTTTGTCACTAAAATATTCTAAAAATTGAGCTTCACTGCAGCTAACTTGTTCATACGTGCAGATTACTCAAATGTACAAATAGCCCACTGGGAGGAAGACAGAAAACTACAGAAATAAGCAGTGTGCTTTGCTGTTACAATGTTCTTTTTTGCCTCTGAAAATGTATTTTTTTTCTAAAACAAAAGAGTTGAAATTATCATTTATCACAACTTTCATAATTTTATGATTGCAGGAAGACCATCTACATTAAATGAATTCTTTCATTAGTTTCTTTTACTTCTGCACTAAAATTCAGCCTCAAATCTAAAAACAGGCACAGTATGTAATATGCTGCTACTGTCCGGTATATATTTATCCAAAGTGGACAACATTATGAAAAAGAAAATAGATTTGGAATTTCCATTCACCAAGATTTTCAATATCCTATTAGTACCACTCCTGATTTACCATCTTGTACTCTTTCAGAAGGTACAGACTTTTAAATGTACATAGATATCCCAGTACATATACATCTGATATAAATATATGCATATGTAGCATACAAGGAACCTGGAGTACAGGTGCACAGCATTTCTGCTGGTGACAAAGCCTTTTGATATCCATGCTTAACCTCAATAACAAATGTTTAGACTTGGAACAATTTTATTCAGAGGTCTGTATGTTTTTGAAGTTTATAAAATTAGATACTTAGCTGCAGATTGCTGAAAAACAGAAAGATTTCAGTCTGATTTTCTTAGAGAGCTCTCAGCACTGTTCTGTTCCTATCAGAACTGTTGAAAATCTTAAAAGTTTCAGAGTTTTCTAAATATCTGAAGGAGTAAGACCTGCAAGTAAAAAGTATGAAAAGGTAGTGGAGAAAAATTCTTTCAAATACACATCAATAATATATAATTCACTATTTTTAGGTATTCTGTAATTTCAAATTTCTTATACTACATTTAAGAATCGTGCCTGAGAAAAGATCTCAACTATTATGATACATATTTAACAAAATCTATTCATGGAAATCCTCCATCTGCTCCAAAATGAATGCTGTTATAATTGTTTTAGTTCTATATGGAGACAAATGACAGATCAACTGCTGTAATGGAATTTTTAATGAAACATGCACATTTCTGGCTTACTGAGCATACCACTGTGACCTGTGGAATAACAGAATGAATATTTTTATCTACCTCTACCATCTAGGTGGAATTATGCTGTATTATATTGTTCTGCTTTGTAAATGCTTACTTTCAGGAAAAAAAGAAATTGTTAGTGATAGAGGTACTTTTTCAGGTATGTAAAACTTCTATATAACAGGTGTCTAAAAATTTGATAAAAGACTTCAGAATAGATGATCTGTCCCTAAAAATACATTTGAAGCTTAAAATTTCTGGTACCGTTTGCTATTTTATTCTCACTCAGCTCTATTAATTTCAATATCCTTTCTCACTGAAATTATGAAGGCATCCCTAAAGCTATGTCTCGATTGGAAAACCAGAGTCACATCTCCAAAAGAATTCCAGGTTGGGTAGCTAAGAAGCAAAATTCTGATGAGTTTTTAGTATTCTGCAGCTTACACAAACAAACAGAAACTGAACACTTTAAACTTTTGCTACTGAAGTCAGCATGAGGCACCTACTTTCACATGACATCAACATTTAAAACTCATTTTAAAACTCTGATCTCTAGGCCTAAACCATTTTCTTTGGAATATTAAAACAGAAAATGAAAATGCATACTCTGAAATGTGAATTGCTTAATACTCTAATGCTTGTTTAAATATCGGTAACAAGTGTGTCCAGAGAAGGGATGAGAGTAGACAAGGGCTGGAAGGTATTCTTTCCAATGCTTTCTTTGTTCCTTTTCTTTTCTTTAATAAACATTTGTTTTAAAGAGCTCACAGCTCAGATCACAGAACAGAAAGTACTTCAAGTATTTACTTTTGCCTTAAGTTATTAAGTCAATGCTTCCTCAGTACTTACATGTTTTTGCATCTCAGGAGGCTTTGACACCAGTGGAGAGAATAAAACAATCACACAGATCAATTTGGGTAACCAGAACATCAGATGACATGGTGTTGCATTTTATATATATCAAAACTTATATATATATATATATATACATACAGAAACAATGACTACCAAGCATTAAATATAAACACATGCATCATACATATATATTCATATATANATATATACACTATTTTATATATATCTACATAAAAGTCCTGATCATGCAAACAGCTGTTCATTCCTAAGCTTAATTTTAACACACCCAGACCTCCATTGAAGCCACTTGATCACCTGCCACCATAACATGCTCGGATTTTCAATATGAGCCAAAAGACTAACAGTTTTTGCTATTCTGTGTATAATAAAAACGTCACTGGACTGTGTTTCAAAAACATTAGATAGAGAAGCGTTTGTTTTGGAATAATTCTCTGCATGATATTTTTGCTACTTAATTATGAAGCAACAAACAAACAAAATGAACATTTAATTAATATCAAATGTAATTTTAGCCATCCATGTTTCTTTAGCATTCTGTCATTCATAAATACCAATCCGTCCCTTGTCTGCAAACTTATTAGGAATATCAGGTTAGTTCAGCACCAGTAAAGTCAATAGCAAAACTCTCATTTAGGTTAGGATCTCACTTGCTGTCTTGTAAGCTCTAAAAAGAAACTGCCATCCTTCTAAAAGCAAAAGTAAAACTTTGTCCTTTAACCATGCTGGAAAATCGCTAAGGCTTGGAGCTGACATATATGTGCCTCTGTACCTATATATCATCTCTGGTAAAGACAGGAAAGAAGCTGTGAGCAGTAGTGTCTCAGGATGCAGTTGTATTTACTTGAATTTCACAGTCTGATCCCCAGAACACATAAACTACTATACCTTCAGATCGTATACATATAACAGGATTAAATTAATGAAAGTGTACAGCTAAGGTTACGCTGACACTTCCTTTCTGAGACCTTTTCCAGAACTTCAAACTTAATTATTCCAGGCCCTGTTTTGAATAGAGATAGTTGGAATGGGGAAAATAAATAAATAAAGTTGGAGGGAGAAAAGAATAAAGCAAAATACCATTTGCATCACTGTTGATCTCTGGGAAATGCAGTGTTTTTCTGGTTCTTGTGCATCTAAAACTAGTAAGAGGCCTATGTGACTTTTGAAACCTTTGACATGGGATTAATTTGACTGTTTTTACTTCAGGCAATGTCTCACATGAAGTGTTTGTGCCACGTACAAGGCATATGTGACAATATCACTTGTTTCTGTCCCTGAACACTGCCTCTGAATACCAATCTGCCTCAGTTTCAAAATGCCACAAACATCGCGCAACCTTAAGATCTGTAACCTTATATAAATCTTAAAGCTGTAAACTTAAACAATAGCAAAATTTACTATGATGCCAAATGCAGTGTTATTACATATTCAATTGCCTGTCTTTTAATGCGAGCCTGCTTTTCCATACAATTCAAATTGACACCTAACTGCTTGTACACAAATGTCAGAGGGCAATATACACATTTTTTGAACCACGAGCCTTAAGCTTTCCTTCCATTCAAGTGTTCATTTATTACTACCCCAGCAGCCAAAACTAAAATCAACACCAAAGCTAAAGAGGCTCTTCAGAGGTTATTTAGCTTATCCCTTAGCTTCAAGACAGAATTAACTATATTTTAACCATTCCTAACAGGTGTTGGTCTAACCCGTTCTTGACTATCACTACTATCGGAGATTGCAGCACCTCTCCAGGCATTCTGTACTAATAATTCATTACTCTACCCCTTAGAAGTCTTCCATAATGTCTAACATAAATGTTCACTGCTGTGAATTCAGCTCTTGCACTCTTCATAAGAGCAACCCCAGTTTTAACATCTAAGAAAAAGTGAACAAAGTTTTAGATAAGAAAACATAACGAGACTAATATTCTTAGAAAGAAAAAAGTAGATCCCATTCTGGACCTACTATCTTTATCTGTGATCATATACAATAAAACATTTTAACAATGGTCATTTATCATGTTCCTCAAGAGAACCAATAAAATGCAATGAATACACATCCTCTGATGTTGCACAGATACAAAATGTATAGTTTGTTTACAAACTAATATTACTGAATGTAAAATGAAGCAACATTTTAAAAAAATATATTGGTAAAGGTCCAAAGTTTACATTTTCTAAAATATTAAATTCACATTTTATTTACAGACCAGCTTTCAAATGATTATTGGCATTTTTAAGATAACTGCTTAACCTGATGGGTACATGGAAAAAAAAAATAAAAACGAAGCTGTATAAAAGCAAACAAACAAAACAATAAGCAAAGTTTCATAGAACAGTTCCAAAAACACTATTTTCAATTTCTATGCAGAAATGCAAAATGTGATCTACTACACAGTAACTTACCAGAAACTGGTCTAACACTTTCATATGCTATAGGTATCGCAAATGATCGATGCTGTCCAATCATGTGCCCATAATGCATTTTTTGCCCATTTGTACTTCAAATGAAGCGCTGATAACAGTTGAGTATTTACAAATTTTAAATAAAGGCTCAATATCCCTTTGGATCACACTATCGCTGTTTTTGTATCTTTTCTTGTTAACTACTCATAGCAGACTACAATCCAAAGATGATGTTATTTTGTTGACTCTGTGAGTTAACAGTTAAATTAGCAACGTCTACCACAGCTTGCCTTAAAAAAAAGATTAAAAAAAAACCATGACAAGCAACTCTAGGTAACAGACTACAAGTGAACACTGATTCTGAATCAATTAAGACTGAAATCACCCAATTTAGTCTCCCTCTTGCTGAGTGGCAGTGCGCCAGAAGGTGGAATTACTGAAAGGTGAGCAGGACTTACAGGCTGGTATGACCAACCAAGATAGAGAACCCCAGTCTGAACACTGCTGGCAGGTATGAAATAGGCCATGGCTGTGCTCTGAAAGCCCAGAGGTCTGGCACTGAACTTTGGTCACTTGCCAGTGCAGCTAATTCTCCTGTGCTGCCCTCTGCCTTAACTGCGCTAGGTTAGGTAGAGGGAAAGCTGTACAATGGAAGCTACCATGTCAGACCGTGAATGAGCTTTAACTCATTTCTACCAGGTCCCAGTATGGAAAACAGCTCTTTTCAAATGCCACACCCTTTTTCCTTTGTGGTTCTGTTCAACCTCCTGGGGCCTGCGTAAGATTTCTGAACTGAATACAGAAACAAGTAAGTCAGACACTTTTTCCCCATACAAGGGACTGGCAAGTGCAATGACTCTTCTTTGCCAGCTTGGACCACTGTCAATAATGCATTATTTTTTTAGGAAAACGAGTACTTCTTATTTAATAAAACTTGCCACCTCTATTAAAAATCAAAGGATATTTGAGGGAGTGGAAAAAGAAGAAATTTCATTTTGATCACAGTTCCCCATTACCCTGTTGTACAAACCTTTAGCACCTACCTTAGGTTGAAAAAAAAAAAAAAGGAGGAATTAAAAATCATAGGGATTCACTGCCTGTTTCTCAAGAATTGTTTCTCAATAATTTTCAAAATTATGAAAACCAAGTATTTCCTGTCTATGTTTCTAATTTTATGAAATATCACCATTTTTAGACTTAATTCACTGATTTTGATGTCTATACTGTATGCAGTATTCCATACTCGATAAAGCAAAACATTCTCCAGTGACCATCCCTGTTATCAAGAACTTGATCATAATCTTAAAACAAATCAGGTATTAGTGCATTATCCGGCTAATGACAACAGAATTATTTTATACTCTAACAATACCCATCTGAATTTTTTAAAATACCTAACCGAACAATGCTTTCTGCTCCTACATAGCATTCAAATCCTCTAAAAATAGCTGTTTTTTCTGTTGTTTTTTGTTTTTTGTTTTTTTTTTTTTCCAAAAGATAATTATTGGTCTAAATGTATACCAACAATAGATTTTGTTCGTTTTAATATCTTATATTATTTTTGATAAAGTTTCTGTGTCTTTTTTTTTTTTTTTTTAACTACAAGCTATAGTTTCTAATTGCTGCTCTGCTTCAGCAGCCATAGCTGCTGCCTGTAACTGTTCTGTTTCACTCTGGATGGAATTGGCTGTAGTAACTTGTTTTCTTTCACTGTGCATATTGTTCTCGTGCCTTTTTAGATCCGATGCTTTAGCAAATGCTTTAGTGCAGGAACTGCAGACAAAAGGTTTCTCCCCCCGGTGTCTTCTTTCATGGTCTTTGAGGTGGGACTTGTGCTTGAAAGCTTTGTCACACATGTGGCATGCAAATGGCCTCTCATTACTGTGAACTCTTTCATGCTTTTTTAGGTCTGGTGCACGAATAAAAGACTTTCCACATACCTCGCAACTGTAAGGCTTGTAACCTGTGTGTATTTTCAGATGCTCTTTCAAATGAGCTTGTGTGGTAAAGCCCTTTGTACACATTTCACAAACAAATGGTCTATCAGCAGTGTGTAGCTTTTCATGTTTTCTCAGTCGCGCTTCATCAGAAAAGGTCTTACCACAAGCCTGACACACGATGTGCTCCCTGTGACCATAAAGCAAATATTCAAACTTCATATCCCCAGCTGCTGTTGTCCAACCTGGTGTCTGTTCATCTTTCACTTCACTTATGCCATCATTAAATGTCAAAGCCTGAGGGGTTTGAGATCCTAAGTCTTTCGATTCCGTTGTTTCCATAGGCTCTACTTCTTGGCCATAGCAGTTTACCTTTCGAACCTCTTCACTTCCCAACTCCTTCAGAATCGCCTCCTGAACTCTCAGGGTAGTGGTTGGAGATTTCCCATCCTCCTGACTGGGGGGAGTTCCTTCCACTGTCACATCTGATGGACTGTCATCATGATCTCCAATCTCTTCTACCTCATCATCTTGGGTATCGTTAGGTTCCCCAATAGGACGGTTTATTTTCAGACAGTACTTGCTCTTGGACTGTGTGTTCTCTTCGGGACTAGATACATCACGCTTTTGAGAGCAGAGTTTATCCAGAAAACGAATACCAAGAATCTGGCCTGAAGACATCATCAAATTTACATCTTCCTTCTTAACAGAGATCTTTGCAGTGTACATGTAATTGAGAACTTCCTCAAAAATATCGGAACGAAGAAAATCTATTTCTATTACTGAGGAACTATCAACTTCTAGTTTTTTGAAAAGCTTTTTGAAGTAGGTACTGCAGGCAGCAAGCACACACCGATGTGCTCGGAATTTAACATCTTCAACCACGATAGCTATGTCACAAAATTCTCCTTCCAAACGTTGTTCATTTAATGTTTTCAGGAACACAGTTTTGTGATCATCATCATTATATTTAATGGTTTCAGACATACTGATGAAAAACTCCTGTAAAATAGCAAGGGAAAGTTTTGTGATAAAACACGCTAAGTCATGAGGTACCACCGGACAATGCCATTTACACTGTAAAACAATTGCTAAATCAAATTTTTGGCTTACCCGGGTCAGAAAAGCCCTTCAGATTATCAAAATACTACTTTGAAATCTCTTTGAAAATGACAAATAAAGAATATTGAAAATATAAGCAACTGCAAATATAAAAATATTTCCCCAGATTATAAGCTTTACAGAACACAGTGATTTATTATGTGTTTTCTTTGTATTAAGATATTATTTTATTCCAATGTGTATTGATTCAGTCATCCAAAATTGAAAACCTCTTCTGAGAAGCAGCAATTTCCTCTAAACACGTGACCTGACAGTATTAGAAGTAGCTCTTAAACTGAAGTAAATGTTAGTACTGAAAACAGTATAGGAAATGTGGCAGCATAACAAACTAAAAGTGAAATATGGAATACAAGCCTTACCATGAACAATGCAGGAAATTTTCTGAACAAACAATTATTAAATATTTGACGGATGATTAAACCTTACAATAGGCCACCTTCAGCCTGAAAAACAAAAAGACATTAACATATTAAGTAATGACAAAATCTGTTTTGCATTAGCGCATTAAAGCATGGCATTTTCAATTATTTAAAATGATATGATGCACAGTGCTAAAACAGTTATTATTCAGACTGATTCTACAGATGACTGCACAAACACATCTGATGACAGTTCTGCTGTCAAAAACCGTGTTTACTTTCCACTGGCTTCTTCACTTCTCTGACTGCTTTCCTGCTACTTACCTTTCCCTAGATCCAAAAGTCAGGAAAACCTCTACAGGACTCAACAAAGTCAATCTATTAATCCATCAAAAAAAGCAGACAGCCTTCTGCAGAGTTAGTGAGGTGAGCAAGACCAGGGAATAGGGTGGCAAACAGGCAAAGCAGCCGCAAGGATGGCACACTGGGCCACAGATGGACGTTTCTCCAGAAACACCCAGGATATCAGATCTCCAAATAAACAGAGGATATGTTTGAATAGCACAGGGACACTGAAAAACACAGAATTGATATTCAATCCCAATCTCCCACAGGCAGCCCCTTGTGACAGGGACAGGAAACACATGGGGGAGGAAGGTAATCATAGAATGGCTTAGGTTGTAAGAGATCTTAAAAATGACGGAGTTCCAACCCTCCTGCCACAGGCAGGGCTGCCAACCACTAGGTCAGGTGAGCCAATATTTGGTTCAGACACCTCCCTCCATCATCTGTCATGCAGTTGCTGGGAATGCCACTCTTCAATTCCTAATTATCCTTGACAAGATATGAAACAGAAGCAGCTGACAGGTATGCAACTTTCACCCTTGGCAATGGGTGTTTAATATGATGTGGAAACATTCAGCATCAGACAACAGAATTTGCAGGCCTCATGTTGCAACATAGGACACCATCAACTCAAAAAAAAAAAAAAAAAAAAAATTA